>JAVLUX010000016.1:41012260-41232260 GCA_032164185.1 Moxostoma hubbsi | reverse complement strand
AAGTGAAACAGGAAGTCTCTATGATTTTCTGGTGCAGAGATATGTGATTTGTTACTTGGTTGCTAGGGTAAACACATCTGGTTGCTAGGCAGTTACCAAAGTGATACTCATAAGGCACCTTGCAATCCTGTGTGAAATATGTCAACCCCTAAGTCTCTACGATGTTCTGGTTCAAAGATATGCGATTTGTTACTTGGTTGCTAGGGTAACCGCATCTGGTTGCTAGGCAGTTACCAGAGTGATACATATCAAGGCTACTTTCCATCCTGAGTGAAATAAGTGAAACAGGATGTCTGTATGATTTTCTGGTGCAGAAATATGTGATTTGTTATTTGGTTGCTAGGGTAACCCTGTCTGGTTGCTATGCAGTTACCAGGGTGATACTTATCAAGCCTCCTTTCCATACTGAGTGAATCAAGTCAACCTGGAAGCTACTATACTGTGGCTATGAAGATTTTAGGTCATTACTTATTGGCTGCTTGATAAAAGAAATCCTCTGAGGGAGAGAGAGAAGGAGAGACGCAGGGCTGACAGGCCCTTTTTCGTCTGTGTGTGTGAAAACGTCAGTTGGGATTTAAATTTCTGAACATTCCGCAATGTTAAGTCAATGGGAGTTTTTCCGAGTTTTGATCGTCATTTTTAGGAAAACCGTAAGTCCGATCAGTTAGAAAAGATATAGCACACTATTCGGGATTAGTCTGAAGGTCTGTGCCGAGTTTGGTGCATGTAGCTTAAAAGCTCTAGGAGGAGTTACATTTAGCAATTTAGTCTCAGAAGAATAATAATAATAACTAGATTGAAAAGTTTGAGTACAAACTTTAGGTTGGCTTGAGAAAGCCTAGCATAAAGTTTGAAGTAGTTGTAAAAGTTTGAAGATTTACGGTTTCTAGTTTGATGTAATTATAAGTAGTAGTTTTCAAAGTTCAAAGTTTAGAGATTATAAAACCATTCAGTCTATCAAATAGATTAGATAGATAGATAGATAGATAGATAGATAGATAGAGTATGACCCTCAGATAGATAGATAGATAGATAGATAGATAGATAGATAGATATTGACCCTCAGATAGATAGATAGATAGATAGATAGATAGATAGATAGATAGAGTCTGACCCACAGATAGATAGATAGATAGATAGATAGATATTGACCGTCAGATATATAGATAGATAGATAGTCATTGACCCTGAGATATAGATAGATAGAGTATGACCCACAGATAGATAGATAGATAGTTATTGACCCGCAGATAGTTAGATAGATAGATAGATAGATAGATATTGACCCTCAGATAGATAGATAGATAGATAGATATTGACCCTCAGAAAGATAAATAGATAGATAGATAGATAGATAGATAGATAGATATTTAGACAGATAGATATATCATTTTTACTTGGGTGCTAGGGTAACCCAATCTGGTTGCTAGGCATTTTCCAGGGTGATCCTTATCATGCCTCCTTTTCATTCTGAGTGAATAAAGTCAACCCAGAAGTCTCTATGATTTTCTGTTGCATAGATACGTGATTTGTTACTTGGTTGCTAGGGTAACCATATCTGGTTGATAGGCAGTTACCAGAGTGATATATATCAAGGCTACTTTCCATCTTGAGTAAAATAAGTGAAACAGGAAGTCTCTACGATTTTCTGGTGCAGAGTTATGTGATTTGTTACTTGGTTGCTAGGGTAAGCACTTGTCGTTGCTAGGCAGTTACCAGAGTGATACTTTTCAAGACTCCTTGCTATCCTGAGTGAAATAATTCAAACAGGAAGTCTCTACGATTTTCTGGTGAAGAGATATATTATTTGTTACTTGGTTGCTAGGGTAACCCCATCTGGTTGCTATGCAGTTACCAGGGTGATACTTATCAAGCCTCCTTTCCATCCTGAGTGAATTATGTCAACCCGGAAGTCTCTACGATTTTCTGTTGCAGAGATATGTGATTTGTTACTTGGTTGCTAGGGTATCCCTGTCTGGTTGCTATGCAGTTACCAGGGTGATACTTATCAAGCCTCCTTTCCATCCTGAGTGAAATAAGTGAAACATGAAGTCTATACGATTTTCTGCTGCAGAGATATGTGATTTGTTAGTTGGTTGCTAGGGTAACCCCATCTGGTTGCTAGGCAGTTACCAAGGTGATACTCATAAGGCTCCTTGCAATCCTGTGTGAAATATGTCAACCCCTAAGTCTCTACGATGTTCTGGTTCAAAGATATGTGATTTGTTACTTGGTTGCTAGGGTAACCGCATCTGGTTGCTAGGCAGTTACCAGAGGGATACATATCAAGGCTACTTTCCATCCTGAGTGAAATAAGTGAAACAGGAAGTCTCTATGATTTTCTGGTGCAGAGATATGTGATTTGTTACTTGGTTGCTAGGGTAAACACATCTGGTTGCTAGGGAGTTACCAAAGTGATACTCATAAGGCTCCTTGCAATCCTGTGTGAAATATGTCAACCCCTAAGTCTCTACGATGTTCTGGTTCAAAGATATGTGATTTGTTACTTGGTTGCTAAGGTAACCCTGTCTGGTTGCTATGCAGTTACCAGAGTGATACATATCAAGGCTACTTTCCATCCTGAGTGAAATAAGTGAAACAGGTAGTCTCTATGATTTTCTGGTGCAGAGATATGTGATTTGTTACTTGGTTGCTAGGGTAACCCCGTCTGGTTGCTAGGCAGTTACCAGAGTGATACATATCAAGGCTACTTTCCATCCTGAGTGAATAAAGTCAACCCGGAAGTCTCTATGATTTTCTGTTGCAGAGATATGTGATTTGTTACTTGGTTGCTAGGGTAACCCCGTCTGGTTGCTAGGCAGTTACCAGAGTGATACATATCAAGGCTACTTTCCATCCTGAGTGAATAAAGTCAACCCGGAAGTGTCTCTGATTTTCTGTTGCAGAGATATGTGATTTGTTACTTGGTTGCTAGGGTAATCACATCTGGTTGCTAGGCAGTTACCAGAGTGATACATATCAAGGCTACTTTCCATCCTGAGTGAAATAAGTCAACCCGGAAGTCTCTCTGATTTTCTGTTGCAGAAATATGTGATTTGTTACTTGGTTGCTAGGGTAACTCCATCTGGTTGCTAGGCAGTTACCAGAGTGATACATATCAAGGCTACTTTCCATCCTGAGTGAAATAAGTGAAACAGGAAGTCTGTATGATTTTCTGGTGCAGAGATATGTGATTTGTTACTTGGTTGCTAGGGTAACCCCATCTGGTTGCTAGGCAGTTACCAGAGTGATACATATCAAGGCTACTTTCCATCCTGAGTGAAATAAGTGAAACAGGATGTCTGTATGATTTTCTGGTGCAGAAATATGTGATTTGTTATTTGGTTGCTAGGGTAACCCTGTCTGGTTGCTATGCAGTTACCAGGGTGATACTTATCAAGCCTCCTTTCCATACTGAGTGAATCAAGTCAACCTGGAAGCTACTATACTGTGGCTATGAAGATTTTAGGTCATTACTTATTGGCTGCTTGATAAAAGAAATCCTCTGAGGGAGAGAGAGAAGGAGAGACGCAGGGCTGACAGGCCCTTTTTCGTCTGTGTGTGTGAAAACGTCAGTTGGGATTTAAATTTCTGAACATTCCGCAATGTTAATCAATGGGAGTTTTTCCGAGTTTTGATCGTCATTTTTAGGAAAACCGTAAGTCCGATCAGTTAGAAAAGATATAGCACACTATTCGGGATTAGTCTGAAGGTCTGTGCCGAGTTTGGTGCATGTAGCTTAAAAGCTCTAGGAGGAGTTACATTTAGAAATTTAGTCTCAGAAGAATAATAATAATAATAAGTTTAAATAGGATTTCAGTAAGTTGGCTTTCTCAAGCCAACCTAATAATAATAAGTTTAAATAGGATTTCAGTAAGTTGGCTTTCTCAAGCCAACCTAACTAGATTAAAAAGTTTGAGTACAAACTTTAGGTTGGCTTGAGAAAGCCTAACATAAAGTTTGAAGTAGTTGTAAAAGTTTGAAGATTTAAGGTTTTTAGTTTGATGTATTTATAAGTAGTAGTTTTCAAAGTTCAAAGTTTAGAGATTATAAAACCATTCAGTCTATCAAATAGATTAGATAGATAGATAGATAGATAGATAGATAGATAGATAGATAGATAGATAGATATTGACCCTCAGATAGATAGATAGATAGATAGATAGATAGATAGATAGATAGATGGATATTGACCCTCAGATAGATAGATAGATGGATAGATATTGACCCACAGATAGATAGATAGATAGATAGATAGATATTGACCATCAGATAGATAGATAGATAGATAGATAGATAGATAGATAGATAGATATTGACCATCAGATAAATAGATAGATAGATAGATAGATAGATAGATAGATAGATAGATAGATAGATAGATATTGATCCTCAGATAGATAGATAGATAGATAGATAGATAGAGTATGACCCACAGAAAGACAGATAGATATTGACCCTCAGATAGATAGATATATAGATAGATAGATAGATAGATAGATAGAGTATGACCCACAGAAAGACAGATAGATATTGACCCTCAGATAGATAGATAGATAGATAGATAGACAGATAGATAGACAGATATATTATTTTTTGCTTGGTTGCTAGGGTAACCCCATCTGGTTGCTAGGCAGTTACCAAAGTGATACTCATAAGGCTCCTTGCAATCCTGTGTGAAATATGTCAACCCCTAAGTCTCTACGATTTTCTGGTTCAAAGATATGTGATTTGTTACTTGGTTGCTAGGGTAACCACATCTGGTTGCTAGGCAGTTACCAGAGTGATACATATCAAGGCTACTTTCCATCTTGAGTGAAATAAGTGAAACAGGAAGTCTCTATGAATTTCTGGTGCAGAGTTATGTGATTTGTTACTTTGTTGCTAGGGTAAGCCCTTGTCGTTGCTAGGCAGTTACCAGAGTGATACTTTTCAAGAATCCTTGCTATCCTGAGTGAAATAAGTCAAACAGGAAGTCTCTACAATTTTCTGGTGAAGAGATATATTATTTGTTACTTGGTTGCTAGGGTAACCCCATCTGGTTGCTATGCAGTTACCAGGGTGATACTTATCAAGCCTCCTTTCCATCCTGAGTGAATTATGTCAACCCGGAAGTCTCTACGATTTTCTGTTGCAGAGATATGTGATTTGTTACTTGGTTGCTAGGGTAACCGCATCTGGTTGCTAGGCAGTTACCAGAGTTATACATATCAAGGCTACTTTCCATCCTGAGTGAAATAAGTGAAACAGGAAGTCTCTACGATTTTCTGGTGCAGAGATATGTGATTTGTTACTTGGTTGCTAGGGTAAACACATCTGGTTGCTAGGCAGTTACCAAAGTGATACTCATAAGGCTCCTTGCAATCCTGTGTGAAATATGTCAACCCCTAAGTCTCTACGATGTTCTGGTTCAAAGATATGTGATTTGTTACTTGGTTGCTAGGGTAACCCTGTCTGGTTGCTATGCAGTTACCAGGGTGATACATATCAAGGCTACTTTCCATCCTGAGTGAAATAAGTGAAACAGGAAGTCTCTATGATTTTCTGGTGCAGAGATATGTGATTTGTTAGTTGGTTGCTAGGGTAACCCCATCTGGTTGCTAGGCAGTTACCAAGGTGATACTCATAAGGCTCCTTGCAATCCTGTGTGAAATATGTCAACCCCTAAGTCTCTACTATGTTCTGGTTCAAAGATATGTGATTTGTTACTTGGTTGCTAGGGTAACCACATCTGGTTGCTAGGCAGTTACCAGAGTGATACATATCAAGCCTCCTTTCCATCCTGAGTGAAATAAGTGAAACAGGAAGTCTCTACGATTTTCTGGTGCAAAGATATGTGATTTGTTACTTGGTTGTTAGGGTAACCACATCTGGTTGCTAGGCAGTTACCAAAGTGATACTCATAAGGCCCCTTGCAATCCTGTGTGAAATATGTCAACCCCTAAGTCTCTAACATGTTCTGGTTCAAAGATATGTGATTTGTTACTTGGTTGCTAGGGTAACCACATCTGGTTACTAGGCAGTTACCAGAGTGATACATATCAAGGCTACTTTCCATCCTGAGTGAAATAAGTGAAACAGGAAGTCTGTATGATTTTCTGGTGCAGAAATATGTGATTTGTTATTTGGTTGCTAGGGTAACCCTGTCTGGTTGCTATGCAGTTACCAGGGTGATACTTATCAAGCCTCCTTTCCATACTGAGTGAACAAAGTCAACCTGGAAGCTACTATACTGTGGCTATGAAGATTTTAGGTCATTACTTATTGGCTGCTTGATAAAATAAATCCTCTGAGGGAGAGAGAGAGGGAGAGACGCAGGGCTGACAGGCCCTTTTTTGTCTGTGTGTGTGAAAACGTCAGTTGGGATTTAAATTTCTGAACATTCCGCAATGTTAAGTCAATGGGAGTTTTTCCGAGTTTTGATCGTCATTTTTAGGAAAACCGTAAGTCCAATCAGTTAGAAAAGATATAGCACACTATTCGGGATTAGTCTGAAGGTCTGTGCCGAGTTTGGTGCATGTAGCTTAAAAGCTCTAGGAGGAGTTAGATTTAGAAATTTAGTCTCAGAAGAATAATAATAATATTAAGTTTAAATAGGATTTCAGTAAGTTGGCTTTCTCAAGCCAACCTAATAATAATAAGTTTAAATAGGATTTCAGTAAGTTGGCTTTCTCAAGCCAACCTAACTAGATTAAAAAGTTTGAGTACAAACTTTAGGTTGGCTTGAGAAAGCCTAGCATAAAGTTTGAAGTAGTTGTAAAAGTTTGAAGATTTACGGTTTCTAGTTTGATGTAATTATAAGTAGTAGTTTTCAAAGTTCAAAGTTTAGAGATTATAAAACCATTCAGTCTATCAAATAGATTAGATAGATAGATAGATAGATAGATAGATAGATAGATAGATAGATAGATAGATAGATATTGACCCTCAGATAGATAGATAGATAGATAGATAGATAGATAGATAGATAGAGTATGACCCATAGATAGATAGATAGATAGATAGATAGATATTGACCCTCAGATAGATAGATAGATAGATAGTTATTGACCATCAGATAGATAGATAGATAGATAGTTATTGACCATCAGATAGATAGATAGATAGATAGATAGATAGATAGATAGATAGATAGATAGATAGATAGATAGATATTGACCATTAGATAGATAGATAGATAGATAGATAGATATTGATCCTCAGATAGATAGATAGAAAGATAGATTGATAGTCATTGACCCTTAGATAGATAGATAGATAGATATTGAATGTCAGATATATAGATAGATAGATAGTCATTGACCCTGAGATATAGATAGATAGAGTATGAACCACAGATAGATAGATAGATAGATAGTTATTGACCCGCAGATAGTTAGATAGATAGATAGATAGATATTGACCCTCAGATAGATAGATAGATAGATAGATAGATAGATAGATAGATAGATAGATAGATAGTCATTGACTCTTAGATAGATAGATAGATATTGACCGTCAGATATATAGATAGACAGATAGTCATTGACCCTGAGATATAGATAGATAGAGTATGACCCACAGATAGATAGATAGATAGTTATTGACCCGCAGATAGTTAGATAGATAGATAGATAGATATTGACCCTCAGATAGATAGATAGATAGATAGATAGATAGATAGATAGATAGATAGATATTGACCATCAGAAAGATAGATAGATAGATAGATAGATAGACAGATAGACAGATAGATATATCATTTTTTACTTGGTTGCTAGGGTAACCCAATCTGGTTGCTAGGCAGTTTCCAGGGTGATCCTTATCAAGCCTCCTTTTCATTCTGAGTGTATAAAGTCAACCCGGAAGTCTCTATGATTTTCTGTTGCATAGATATGTGATTTGTTACTTGGTTGCTAGGGTAACCATATCTGGTTGATAGGCAGTTACCAGAGTGAAATATATCAAGTCTACTTTCCATCTTGAGTAAAATAAGTGAAACAGGAAGTCTCTACGATTTTCTGGTGCAGAGTTATGTGATTTGTTACTTGGTTGCTAGGGTAAGCCCTTGTCATTGCTAGGCAGTTACCAGAGTGATACTTATCAAGCCTCCTTTCCATCCTGAATAAATTATGTCAACCCGGAATTCTCTACGATTTTCTGGTGCAGAGATATGTGATTTGTTTTGTGGTTGCTAGGGTAACCATATCTGGTTGCTATGCAGTTACTAGGGTGATACTTATCAAGCCTCCTTTCCATCCTGAGTGAAATATGTTAACCCCTAAGTCTCTACGATGTTCTGTTTCAAAGATATGTGATTTGTTACTTGGTTGCTAAGGTAACCCTGTCTGGTTGCTATGCAGTTACCAGAATGATACATATCAAGGCTACTTTCCATCCTGAGTGAAATAAGTGAAACAGGTAGTCTCTACGATATACTGGTGCAGATATATGTGATTTGTTACTTGGTTGCTAGGTTGCTAGGGTAACCCCGTCTGGTTACTAGGCAGTTACCAGAGTGATACATATCAAGGCTACTTTCCATCCTTAGTGAATAAAGTCAACCCGGAAGTCTCTATGATTTTCTGTTGCAGAGATATGTGATTTGTTACTTGGTTGCTAGGGTAATCACATCTGGTTGCTAGGCAGTTACCAGAGTGATACATATCAAGGCTACTTTCCATCCTGAGTGAAATAAGTCAACCCGGAAGTCTCTCTGATTTTCTGTTGCAGAGATATGTGATTTGTTACTTGGTTGCTAGGGTAATCACATCTGGTTGCTAGGCAGTTACCAGAGTTATACATATCAAGGCTACTTTCCATCCTGAGTGAAATAAGTGAAACAGGAAGTCTCTACGATTTTCTGTTGCAGAGATATGTGATTTGTTACTTGGTTGCTAGGGTAATCACATCTGGTTGCTAGGCAGTTACCAGAGTGATACATATCAAGGCTACTTTCCATCCTGAGTGAAATAAGTGAAACAGGAAGTCTCCACGATTTTCTGGTGCAGAGATATGTGATTTGTTAGTTGGTTCCTAGGGTAACCCCATCTGGTTGCTAGGCAGTTACCAAGGTGATACTCATAAGGCACCTTGCAATCCTGTGTGAAATATGTTAACCCCTAAGTCTCTACGATGTTCTGGTTCAAAGATATGCGATTTGTTACTTGGTTGCTAGGGTAACCGCATCTGGTTGCTAGGCAGTTACCAGAGGGATACATATCAAGGCTACTTTCCATCCTGAGTGAAATAAGTGAAACAGGAAGTCTCTATGATTTTCTGGTGCAGAGATATGTGATTTGTTACTTGGTTGCTAGGGTAAACACATCTGGTTGCTAGGCAGTTACCAAAGTGATACTCATAAGGCTCCTTGCAATCCTGTGTGAAATATGTCAACCCCTAAGTCTCTACGATGTTCTGGTTCAAAGATATGTGATTTGTTACTTGGTTGCTAAGGTAACCCTGTCTGGTTGCTATGCAGTTACCAGAGTGATACATAACAAGGCTACTTTCCATCCTGAGTGAAATAAGTGAAACAGGTAGTCTCTACGATTTTCTGGTGCAGAGATATGTGATTTGTTACTTGGTTGCTAGGGTAACCCCGTCTGGTTGCTAGGCAGTTACCAGAGTGATACATATCAAGGCTACTTTCCATCCTGAGTGAATAAAGTCAACCCGGAAGTCTCTATGATTTTCTGTTGCAGAGATATGTGATTTGTTACTTGGTTGCTAGGGTAATCACATCTGGTTGCTAGGCAGTTACCAGAGTGATACATATCAAGGCTGCTTTCCATCCTGAGTGAAATAAGTCAACCCGGAAGTCTCTTTGATTTTCTGTTGCAGAGATATGTGATTTGTTACTTGGTTGCTAGGGTAATCACATCTGGTTGCTAGGCAGTTACCAGAGTGATACATATCAAGGCTACTTTCCATCCTGAGTGAAATAAGTCAACCCGGAAGTCTCTCTGATTTTCTGTTGCAGAGATATGTGATTTGTTACTTGGTTGCTAGGGTAATCACATCTGGTTGCTAGGCAGTTACCAGAGTGATACATATCAAGGCTACTTTCCATCTTGAGTGAAATAAGTGAAACAGGAAGTCACTACGATTTTCTGGTGCAGAAATATGTGATTTGTTACTTGGTTGCTAGGGTAACCCCATCTGGTTGCTAGGCAGTTACCAGAGTGATACATATCAAGGCTACTTTCCATCCTGAGTGAAATAAGTGAAACAGGAAGTCTGTATGATTTTCTGGTGCAGAGATATGTGATTTGTTACTTGGTTGCTAGGGTAACCCCATCTGGTTGCTAGGCAGTTACCAGAGTGATACATATCAAGGCTACTTTCCATCCTGAGTGAAATAAGTGAAACAGGATGTCTGTATGATTTTCTGGTGCAGAAATATGTGATTTGTTATTTGGTTGCTAGGGTAACCCTGTCTGGTTGCTATGCAGTTACCAGGGTGATACTTATCAAGCCTCCTTTCCATACTGAGTGAATCAAGTCAACCTGGAAGCTACTATACTGTGGCTATGAAGATTTTAGGTCATTACTTATTGGCTGCTTGATAAAAGAAATCCTCTGAGGGAGAGAGAGAAGGAGAGACACAGGGCTGACAGGCCCTTTTTCGTCTGTGTGTGTGAAAACGTCAGTTGGGATTTAAATTTCTGAACATTCCGCAATGTTAATCAATGGGAGTTTTTCCGAGTTTTGATCGTCATTTTTAGGAAAACCGTAAGTCCGATCAGTTAGAAAAGATATAGCACACTATTCGGGATTAGTCTGAAGGTCTGTGCCGAGTTTGGTGCATGTAGCTTAAAAGCTCTAGGAGGAGTTACATTTAGAAATTTAGTCTCAGAATAATAATAATAACTAGATTAAAAAGTTTGAGTACAAACTTTAGGTTGGCTTGAGAAAGCCTAGCATAAAGTTTGAAGTAGTTGTAAAAGTTTGAAGATTTACGGTTTCTAGTTTGATGTAATTATAAGTAGTAGTTTTCAAAGTTCAAAGTTTAGAGATTATAAAACCATTCAGTCTATCAAATAGATTAGATAGATAGATAGATAGATAGATAGATAGATAGATAGATAGATATTGACCCTCAGATAGATAGATAGATAGATAGATATTGACCCTCAGATAGATAGATAGATAGATAGATAGATAGATAGATAGTTATTGACCATCAGATAGATAGATAGATAGATAGATAGTTATTGACCATCAGATAGATAGATAGATAGATAGATAGATAGATAGATAGATAGATAGATAGATATTGACCATTAGATAGATAGATAGATAGATATTGATCCTCAGATAGATAGATAGAGAATTACCCTCAGATAGATAGATAGATAGATAGATATTGACCCTCAGATTGATAGATAGATAGATAGATAGATAGATAGATAGACAGACAGATAGATAGATAGAGAATTACCCTCAGATAGATAGATAGATAGATAGATATTGACCCTCAGATAGATAGATAGATAGATAGATAGAGAATGACCCTCAGATAGATAGATAGATAGATAGATAGATAGATAGATAGATAGATAGATAGATAGATAGATAGATAGATAGACAGACAGATAGATAGATAGAGAATTACCCTCAGATAGATAGATAGATAGATAGATAGATAGATAGATAGATAGATAGATAGATAGATAGATAGATAGATATTGACCCTCAGATAGATAGATAGATAGATAGATAGATAGACAGACAGATAGATAGAGAATTACCCTCAGATAGATAGATAGATAGATAGATAGATAGATAGATAGATAGATAGATAGATAGATAGATAGATAGATAGATAGAGAATGACCCTCAGATAGATCGATAGATAATGACCCTCAGATAGATAGATAGATAGATAGATAGATAGATAGATAGATAGATAGATAGATAGATAGATAGACAGACAGATAGATACATAGAGAATTACCCTCAGATAGATAGATAGATAGATAGATAGATAGATAGATAGATAGATAGATAGATAGATAGATAGATAGATATTGACCCTCAGATAGATAGATAGATAGATAGATAGATAGATAGATAGATAGATAGATAGATAGATAGAGAATGACCCTAAGCCTACTTTCCATCCTGAGTGAAATAAGTGAAACAGGATGTCTCTACGATTTTCTGGTGCAGAGATATGTGATTTGTTACTTGGTTGCTAGGGTAACCCCATCTGGTTGCTAGGCAGTTACCAAAGTGATACATATCAAGCCTACTTTCCATCCTGAGTGAAATAAGTGAAACAGGATGTCTCTACGAATTTCTGGTGCAGAGATATGTGATTTGTTACTTGGTTGCTAGGGTAACCACATCTGGTTGCTATGCAGTTACCAGAGTGATACATATCAAGGCTACTTTTCATCCTGAGTGAATAAAGTCAACCCGGAAGTCTCTATGATTTTCTGTTGCAGAGATATGTGATTTGTTACTTGGTTGCTAGGGTAATCACATCTGGTTGCTAGGCAGTTACCAGAGTGATACATATCAAGGCTACTTTCCATCCTGAGTGAAATATGTCAACCCGGAAGTCTCTCTGATTTTCTGTTGCAGAGTTATGTGATTTGTTACTTGGTTGCTAGGGTAAGCCCTTGTCGTTGCTAGGCAGTTACCAGAGTGATACTTTTCAAGACTCCTTGCTATCCTGAGTGAAATAAGTCAAACAGGAAGTCTCTACGATTTTCTGGTGAAGAGATATATTATTTGTTACTTGGTTGCTAGGGTAACCCCATCTGGTTGCTATGCAGTTACCAGAGTGATACATATCAAGGCTACTTTCCATCCTGAGTGAAATAAGTGAAACAGGTAGTCTCTACGATTTTCTGGTGCAGAGATATGTGATTTGTTACTTGGTTGCTAGGGTAACCCCATCTGGTTGCTAGGCAGTTACCAAAGTGATACTCATGAGGCTCCTTGCAATCCTGAGTGAAATATGTCAACCCCTAAGTCTCTACGAAGTTCTGGTTCAAAGATATGTGATTTATTACTTGGTTGCTAGGGTAACCCTGTCTGGTTGCTATGCAGTTACCAGGGTGATAACTTGTCAAGGCTACTTTCCATCCTGAGTGAAATAAGTGAAACAGGAAGTCTCTACGATTTTCTGGTGCAGAGATATGTGATTTGTTAGTTGGTTGCTAGGGTAACCCCATCTGGTTGCTAGGCAGTTACCAAGGTGATACTCATAAGGCTCCTTGCAATCCTGTGTGAAATATGTCAACCCCTAAGTCTCTACGATGTTCTGGTTCAAAGATATGTGATTTGTTACTTGGTTGCTAGGGTAACCACATCTGGTTGCTAGGCAGTTACCAGAGTGATACATATCAAGGCTACTTTCCATCCTGAGTGAAATAAGTCAACCCGGAAGTCTCTCTGATTTTCTGTTGCAGAGATATGTGATTTGTTACTTGGTTGCTAGGGTAACCATATCTGGTTGATAGGCAGTTACCAGAGTGATATATATCAAGGCTACTTTCCATCTTGAGTAAAATAAGTGAAACAGGAAGTCTCTACGATTTTCTGGTGCAGAGTTATGTGATTTGTTACTTGGTTGCTAGGGTAAGCCCTTGTCGTTGCTAAGCAGTTACCAGAGTGATACTTATCAAGCCTCCTTTCCATCCTGAGTGAATTATGTCAACCCGGAAGTCTCTACGATTTTCTGGTGCAGAGATATGTGATTTGTTAGTTGGTTGCTAGGGTAACCCCATCTGGTTGCTAGGCAGTTACTAAGGTGATACTCATAAGGCTCCTTGCAATCCTGTGTGAAATATGTCAACCCCTAAGTCTCTACGATGTTCTGGTTCAAAGATATGTGATTTGTTACTTGGTTGCTAGGGTAACCCCATCTGGTTGCTATGCAGTTACCAGAGTGATACATATCAAGGCTACTTTCCATCCTGAGTGAAATAAGTGAAACAGGTAGTCTCTATGATTTTCTGGTGCAGAGATATGTGATTTGTTACTTGGTTGCTAGGGTATCCCCGTCTGGTTGCTAGGCAGTTACCAGAGTGATACATATCAAGTCTACTTTCCATCCTGAGTGAATAAAGTCAACCCGGAAGTCTCTATGATTTTCTGTTGCAGAGATATGTGATTTGTTACTTGGTTGCTAGGGTAATCACATCTGGTTGCTAGGCAGTTACCAGAGTGATACATATCAAGGCTACTTTCCATCCTGAGTGAAATAAGTCAACCCGGAAGTCTCTCTGATTTTCTGTTGCAGAGATATGTGATTTGTTACTTGGTTGCTAGGGTAATCACATCTGGTTGCTAGGCAGTTACCAGAGTGATACATATCAAGGCTACTTTCCATCTTGAGTGAAATAAGTGAAACAGGAAGTCACTACGATTTTCTGGTGCAGAGATATGTGATTTGTTACTTGGTTGCTAGGGTAACCCCATCTGGTTGCTAGGCAGTTACCAGAGTGATACATATCAAGGCTACTTTCCATCCTGAGTGAAATAAGTGAAACAGGAAGTCTGTATGATTTTCTGGTGCAGAAATATGTGATTTGTTATTTGGTTGCTAGGGTAACCCTGTCTGGTTGCTAGGCAGTTACCAGGGTGATACTTATCAAGCCTCCTTTCCATACTGAGTGAATCAAGTCAACCTGGAAGCTACTATACTGTGGCTATGAAGATTTTAGGTCATTACTTATTGGCTGCTTGATAAAAGAAATCCTCTGAGGGAGAGAGAGAGGGAGAGACGCAGGGCTGACAGGCCCTTTTTTGTCTGTGTGTGTGAAAACGGCAGTTGGGATTTAAATTTCTGAACATTCCGCAATATTAATCAATGGGAGTTTTTCTCAGATAGATAGATAGACAGAGAATGACCCTCAGATAGATAGATAGATAGATAGATAGATAGATAGACAGAGAATGACCCTCAGATAGATAGATAGATAGATAGATAGATAGATAGATAGATAGATAGATAGACAGAGAATGACCCTCAGATAGATAGATAGATAGATAGATAGAGAGAGAGAGATAGAGAGAGAGATAGAGAGATAGATAGAGAATGACCCACAGATAGATAGATAGATAGACAGAGAATGACCCTCAGATAGATAGATAGATAGATAGATAGATAGATAGATAGATAGATAGATAGATAGATAGAGAGTGACGCTCAGATAGATAGATAGATAGATAGATAGATAGATAGATAGATAGATAGACAGACAGACAGATAGATAGATAGAGAATGACCCTCAGATAGATAGATAGATAGATAGAGAATGACCCTCAGATAGATAGATAGATAGATAGATAGATAGATAGATAGATAGATAGATAGACAGATAGATAGATAGAGAATTACCCTCAGATAGATAGATAGATAGATAGATAGACAGATAGATAGATAAAGAATTACCCTCAGATAGATAGATAGATAGATAGATAGATATTGACCCTCAGATAGATAGATAGATAGATAGATCGATAGATAGAGAATGACCCTCAGATAGATAGATAGATAGATAGATAAATAGATAGAGAATGACACTCAGATAGATAGATAGATAGATAGATAGATAGATAGATAGACAGACAGACAGATAGATAGAGAATTACCCTCAGATAGATAGATAGATAGACGGATAGATAGATCCTTGCTACCCTGAGTCCCATGAACAAAACCAGAATTCTTTATGTTGTTCTGGTGCAGAGATATGTGATTTGTTACTTGGTTGCTAGGGTAACCCCATCTGGTTGCTAGGCAGTTACCAAAGTGATACTCATAAGGCTCCTTGCAATCCTGTGTGAAATATGTCAACCCCTAAGTCTCTACGATTTTATGGTTCAAAGATATGTGATTTGTTACTTGGTTGCTAGGGTAACCGCATCTGGTTGCTAGGCAGTTACCAGAGTGATATATATCAAGGCTACTTTCCATCTTGAGTAAAATAAGTGAAACAGGAAGTCTCTACGATTTTCTGGTGCAGAGATATATTATTTGTTACTTGGTTGCTAGGGTAACCCTGTCTGGTTGCTATGCATTTACCAGGGTGATACATATCAAGGCTCCTTGCAATCCTGAGTGAAATATGTGAAACAGGAAGTCTCTACTATTTTCTGGTGCAGAGATATGTGATTTGTTACTTGATTGCTAGGGTAACCACATCTGGTTGCTAGGCAGTTACCAGAGTGATACATATCAAGCCTACTTTCCATCCTGAGTGAAATAAGTGAAACAGGATGTCTCTACGATTTTCTGGTGCAGAGATATGTGATTTGTTACTTGGTTGCTAGGGTAACCCCATCTGGTTGCTAGGCAGTTACCAAAGTGATACTCATAAGGCTCCTTGCAATCCTGAGTGAAATATGTCAACCCCTAAGTCTCTACGATGTTCTGGTTCAAAGATATGTGATTTGTTACTTGGTTGCTAGGGTAACCACATCTGGTTGCTATGCAGTTACCAGAGTGATACATATCAAGGCTACTTTCCATCCTGAGTGAAATAAGTGAAACAGGTAGTCTCTACGATTTTCTGGTGCAGAGATATGTGATTTGTTACTTGGTTGCTAGGGTAACCCCATCTGGTTGCTAGGCAGTTACCAGAGTGATACATATCAAGGCTACTTTTCATCCTGAGTGAATAAAGTCAACCCGGAAGTCTCTATGATTTTCTGTTGCAGAGATATGTGATTTGTTACTTGGTTGCTAGGGTAATCACATCTGGTTGCTAGGCAGTTACCAGAGTGATACATATCAAGGCTACTTTCCATCCTGAGTGAAATAAGTCAACCCGGAAGTCTCTCTGATTTTCTGTTGCAGAGTTATGTGATTTGTTACTTGGTTGCTAGGGTAAGCCCTTGTCGTTGCTAGGCAGTTACCAGAGTGATACTTTTCAAGACTCCTTGCTATCCTGAGTGAAATAAGTCAAACAGGAAGTCTCTACGATTTTCTGGTGAAGAGATATATTATTTGTTACTTGGTTGCTAGGGTAACCCCATCTGGTTGCTATGCAGTTACCAGGGTGATACTTATTAAGCCTCCTTTCCATCCTGAGTGAATCAAGTCAACCCGGAAGTCTCTATGATTTTCTGTTGCAGAGATATGTGATTTGATACTTGGTTGCTAGGGTAATCACATCTGGTTGCTAGGCAGTTACCAGAGTGATACATATCAAGGCTACTTTCCATCCTGAGTGAAATAAGTCAACCCGGAAGTCTCTCTGATTTTCTGTTGCAGAGATATGTGATTTTTTACTTGGTTGTTAGGGTAATCACATCTGGTTGCTAGGCAGTTACCAGAGTGATACATATCAAGGCTACTTTCCATCCTGAGTGAAATAAGTCAACCCGGAAGTCTCTCTGATTTTCTGTTGCAGAGATATGTGATTTGTTACTTGGTTGCTAGGGTAATCACATCTGGTTGCTAGGCAGTTACCAGAGTGATACATATCAAGGCTACTTTCCATCCTGAGTGAAATAAGTGAAACAGGAAGTCTCTATGATTTTCTGGTGCAGAGATATGTGATTTGTTATTTGGTTGCTAGGGTAACCCCATCTGGTTGCTAGGCAGTTACCAGGGTGATACTTATCAAGCCTCCTTTCCATACTGAGTGAATCAAGTCAACCTGGAAGCTACTATACTGTGCTATGAAGATTTTAGGTCATTACTTATTGGCTGCTTGATAAAAGAAATCCTCTGAGGGAGAGAGAGAGGGAGAGACGCAGGGCTGACAAGCCCTTTTTTGTCTGTGTGTGTGAAAACGTCAGTTGGGATTTAAATTTCTGAACATTCGGCAATGTTAATCAATGGGAGTTTTTCCGAGTTTTGATCGTCATTTTTAGGAAAACCGTAAGTCCGATCAGTTAGAAAAGATATAGCACACTATTCGGGATTAGTCTGAAGGTCTGTGCCGAGTTTGGTGCATGTAGCTTAAAAGCTCTAGGAGGAGTTACATTTAGAAATTTAGTCTCAGAATAATAATAATAACTAGAATGTACATTTCCTGAAGAAAATGTGAGTGGTGCTTGCCGTGGCAAAACTCGTCAAATAGCATTTTCTAACTTGTATCTAAGCACTAAAATAAAGGTCATAGAATGTTGCTAACACGTGTTTTTCATGATGGTAGCACATTTTTAGAATGTTTTAGCACTTCACTAAGTGAAGCTAGCATGTGTTAGCATGATACTAGCACGTTTTTAGCATGTTTTAGCACTTTGTTTGGCAATGCTAACATGTGTTAGCATGATGCTAGCACGTTTTTAACATGTTTTAACAATCCCCTAAGCAATGCTAACATGCATTAGCATAATGCTAACACGTTTTAACATATTTTAGCACTTCGCTAGGTGAAGCTAGCATGTGTTAGCATGATACTAGCACATTTTTAGAATGTTTTAGCACTTTGCTAGGTGAAGCTAGCATGTGTTAGCATGATACTAGCACGTTTTTAGCATGTTTTAACACTTTGTTTGGCAATGCTAACATGTGTTAGCATGATGCTAGCACGTTTTTAACATGTTTTAGCAATCCCCTAAGCAATGCTAACATGCATTAGCATAATGCTAGCACGTTTTAACATGTTTTAGCACTTTGCTAGGCAATGCCAGCATGTGTTAGCATGATGCTAGCACATTTTTAGCATGTTTTAGCACTTCGTTAGGTGATGCCAGCATATGTTAGCATGATGCTAGCACATTTTTAGCATGTTTTAGGGTGTGGCTATGAAGATTTTTATTGGCTGCTTGATAAAAGAAATCCTCTGAGGGAGAGAGAGAGAGAGAGACGCAGGGCTGACAGGCCCTTTTTTGTCTGTGTGTGTGAAAATGTCAGTTGGGATTTAAATTTCTGAACATTCCGCAATGTAAAGTCAATGGGACATTTTTGGCCGCTTTTTCGTCCGCTGTTCGAACATCGTACACCCGATCGCTTAGAAAAGATATAGCACACCTCTCCTCAATGAGCCGCACGATTTGATGCCTCACTCAGGAGTCTGTGACAAAAGCTGCGGGAGGAGTAGCGCGCCAAACTATGTGTGGAATAATAATAATTATAATAATAATAATAATAAGTATGCAAGAGAACAATAGTGATGCTTTGCCTATGGCAAGCACCACTAACTAGAATGTACATTTCCTGAAGAAAATGTGAGTGGTGCTTGCCGTGGCAAAACTCGTCAAATAGCATTTTCTAACTTGTATCTAAGCACTAAAATAAAGGTCATAGAATGTTGCTAACACGTGTTTTTCATGATGGTAGCACATTTTTAGAATGTTTTAGCACTTCACTAAGTGAAGCTAGCATGTGTTAGCATGATACTAGCACGTTTTTAGCATGTTTTAGCACTTTGTTTGGCAATGCTAACATGTGTTAGCATGATGCTAGCACGTTTTTAACATGTTTTAGCAATCCCCTAAGCAATGCTAACATGCATTAGCATAATGCTAACACGTTTTAACATATTTTAGCACTTCGCTAGGTGAAGCTAGCATGTGTTAGCATGATACTAGCACGTTTTTAGAATGTTTTAGCACTTTGCTAGGTGAAGCTAGCATGTGTTAGCATGATACTAGCACGTTTTTAACATGTTTTAACACTTTGTTTGGCAATGCTAACATGTGTTAGCATGAAGCTAGCACGTTTTTAACATGTTTTAGCAATCCCCTAAGCAATGCTAACATGCATTAGCATAATGCTAGCACGTTTTAACATGTTTTAGCACTTTGCTAGGCAATGCCAGCATGTGTTAGCATGATGCTAGCACATTTTTAGCATGTTTTAGCACTTCGTTAGGTGATGCCAGCATATGTTAGCATGATGCTAGCACATTTTTAGCATGTTTTAGGGTGTGGCTATGAAGATTTTTATTGGCTGCTTGATAAAAGAAATCCTCTGAGGGAGAGAGAGAGAGAGAGACGCAGGGCTGACAGGCCCTTTTTTGTCCGTGTGTGTGAAAATGTCAGTTGGGATTTAAATTTCTGAACATTCCGCAATGTAAAGTCAATGGGACATTTTTGGCCGCTTTTTCGTCCGCTGTTCGAGCATCGTACACCCGATCGCTTAGAAAAGATATAGCACACCTCTCCTCAATGAGCCGCACGATTTGATGCCTCACTCAGGAGTCTGTGACAAAAGCTGCGGGAGGAGTAGCGCGCCAAACTATGTGTGGAATAATAATAATTATAATAATAATAATAAGTATGCAAGAGAACAATAGTGATGCTTTGCCTATGGCAAGCACCACTAATAATAATAAGTTTAAATAGGATTTCAGTAAGTTGGCTTTCTCAAGCCAACCTAACTAGATTAAAAAGTTTGAGTACAAACTTTAGGTTGGCTTGAGAAAGCCTAGCATAAAGTTTGAAGTAGTTGTAAAAGTTTGAAGATTTACGGTTTCTAGTTTGATGTAATTATAAGTAGTAGTTTTCAAAATTCAAAGTTTAGAGATTATAAAACCATTCAGTCTATCAAATAGATTAGATAGATAGATAGATAGATAGATAGATAGATAGATAGATAGATAGATAGATAGATAGATAGATAGATAGATAGATAGATAGATATTGACCCTCAGATAGATAGATAGATAGATAGATAGATAGATAGATAGATAGATAGATAGATAGATAGATAGAGTCTGACCCACAGATAGAGAGATAGATATATAGATAGATAGATAGATAGATAGATAGATATTGACTGTCAGATATATAGATAGATAGATAGTCATTGACCCTGAGATATAGATAGATAGAGTATGACCCACAGATAGATAGATAGATAGTTATTGACCCGCAGATAGTTAGATAGATAGATAGATAGATAGATAGATAGATAGATAGATAGATAGATATTGACCCTCAGATAGATAGATAGATAGATATTGACCCTCAGAAAGATAAATAGATATATAGATAGATAGATAGATAGATAGATAGATAGATAGATAGACAGATAGATATATCATTTTTTACTTGGTTGCTAGGGTAACCCAATCTGGTTGCTAGGCATTTACCAGAGTGATATAGATCAAGGCTACTTTCCATCTTGAGTAAAATAAGTGAAACAGGATGTCTCTACGATTTTCTGTTGCAGAGATATGTGATTTGTTACTTGGTTGCTAGGGTAACCCTGTCTGGTTGCTATGCAGTTACCAGGGTGATACTTATCAAGCCTCCTTTCCATCCTGAGTGAAATAAGTGAAACAGGAAGTCTCTAAGATTTTCTGGTGCAGAGATATGTGATTTGTTACTTGGTTGCTAGGGTAACCCTGTCTGGTTGCTATGCAGTTACCAGGGTGATACTTATCAAGCCTCCTTTCCATCCTGAGTGAAATAAGTGAAACAGGAAGTCTCTACGATTTTCTGGTGCAGAGATATGTGATTTGTTACTTGGTTGCTAGGGTAACCCTGTCTGGTTGCTATGCAGTTACCAGGGTGATACTTATCAAGCCTCCTTTCCATCCTGAGTGAAATAAGTGAAACAGGAAGTCTGTACGATTTTCTGGTGCAGAGATATGTGATTTGTTAGTTGGTTGCTAGGGTAACCCCATCTGGTTGCTAGGCAGTTACCAAGGTGATACTCATAAGGCTCCTTGCAATCCTGTGTGAAATATGTCAACCCCTAAGTCTCTACGATGTTCTGGTTCAAAGATATGTGATTTGTTACTTGGTTGCTAGGGTAACCACATCTGGTTGCTAGGCAGTTACCAGAGGGATACATATCAAGGCTACTTTCCATCCTGAGTGAAATAAGTGAAACAGGAAGTCTCTATGATTTTCTGGTGCAGAGATATGTGATTTGTTACTTGGTTGCTAGGGTAAACACATCTGGTTGCTAGGCAGTTACCAAAGTGATACTCATAAGGCTCCTTGCAATCCTGTGTGAAATATGTCAACCCCTAAGTCTCTACGATGTTCTGGTTCAAAGATATGTGATTTGTTACTTGGTTGCTAGGGTAACCACATCTGGTTGCTAGGCAGTTACCAGAGGGATACATATCAAGGCTACTTTCCATCCTGAGTGAAATAAGTGAAACAGGTATTCTCTACAATTTTCTGGTGCAGAGATATGTGATTTGTTACTTGGTTGCTAGGGTAACCCCATCTGGTTGCTAGGCAGTTACCAGAGTGATACATATCAAGGCTACTTTCCATCCTGAGTGAATAAAGTCAACCCGGAAGTCTCTATGATTTTCTATTGCAGACATATGTGATTTGTTACTTGGTTGCTAGGGTAATCACATCTGGTTGCTAGGCAGTTACCAGAGTGATACATATCAAGGCTACTTTCCATCCTGAGTGAAATAAGTGAAACAGGAAGTCACTACGATTTTCTGGTGCAGAGATATGTGATTTGTTACTTGGTTGCTAGGGTAACCCCATCTGGTTGCTAGGCAGTTACCAGAGTGATACATATCAAGGCTACTTTCCATCCTGAGTGAAATAAGTCAACCCGGAAGTCTCTCTGATTTTCTGTTGCAGAGATATGTGATTTGTTACTTGGTTGCTAGGGTAATCACATCTGGTTGCTAGGCAGTTACCAGAGTGATACATATCAAGGCTACTTTCCATCCTGAGTGAAATAAGTGAAACAGGAAGTCACTACGATTTTCTGGTGCAAAGATATGTGATTTGTTACTTGGTTGCTAGGGTAACCACATCTGGTTGCTAGGCAGTTACCAAAGTGATACTCATAAGGCCCCTTGCAATCCTGTGTGAAATATGTCAACCCCTAAGTCTCTACCATGTTCTGGTTCAAAGATATGTGATTTGTTACTTGGTTGCTAGGGTAACCACATCTGGTTACTAGGCAGTTACCAGAGTGATACATATCAAGGCTACTTTCCATCCTGAGTGAAATAAGTGAAACAGGAAGTCTGTATGATTTT
Source organism: Moxostoma hubbsi (assembly GCA_032164185.1). NCBI lineage: Eukaryota > Metazoa > Chordata > Actinopteri > Cypriniformes > Catostomidae > Moxostoma > Moxostoma hubbsi. Next base: position 41,209,398 of record JAVLUX010000016.1, on the reverse strand, counting down.
CTGGTGCAGAGATATGTGATTTGTTATTTGGTTGCTAGGGTAACCCTGTCTGGTTGCTATGCAGTTAAAAGGGTGATACTTATCAAGCCTCCTTTCCATACTGAGTGAATCAAGTCAACCTGGAAGCTACTATACTGTGGCTATGAAGATTTTAGGTCATTACTTATTGGCTGCTTGATAAAAGAAATCCTCTGAGGGAGAGAGAGAGGGAGAGACGCAGGGCTGACAGGCCCTTTTTTGTCTGTGTGTGTGAAAATGTCAGTTGGGATTTAAATTTCTGAACATTCCGCAATGTTAAGTCAATGGGAGTTTTTCCGAGTTTGATCGTCATTTTTAGGAAAACCGTAAGTCCGATCAGTTAGAAAAGATATAGCACACTATTCGGGATTAGTCTGAAGGTCTGTGCCGATTTTGGTGCATGTAGCTTAAAAGCTCTAGGAGGAGTTAGATTTAGAAATTTAGTCTCAGAATAATAATAATAACTAGAATGTACATTTCCTGAAGAAAATGTGAGTGGTGCTTGCCGTGGCAAAACTCGTCAAGTAGCATTTTCAAACTTGTTTCTAAGAACTAAAATAAAGGTCATAGAATGTTGCTAACATGTGTTTTTCATGATGGTAGCACGTTTTTAGAATGTTTTAGTACTTTGCTAGGTGAAGCTAGCATGTGTTAGCATGATACTAGCACATTTTTAGCATGTTTTAGCACTTCCTTTGGCAATGCTAACATGTGTTAGCATGATGCTAGCATCTTTTTAACATGTTTTAGCAATCCCCTAAGCAACGCTAACATGCATTAGCATAATGATAGCACGTTTTAACATGTTTTAGCACTTTGCTAGGTGAAGCTAGCATGTGTTAGCATGATACTAGCACGTTTCTAACATGTTTTAGCACTTTGCTAGGCGATGCTAACGTATGTTAGCATGATGCTAGCACGTTTTTAACATGTTTTAGCAATCCCCTAAGCAATGCTAACATGCATTAGCATAATGCTAGCACGTTTTAACATGTTTTAGCACTTTGCTAGGTGAAGCTAGCATGTGTTAACATGATACTAGCACGTTTCTAGCATGTTTTAGCACTTTGCTAGGCGATGCTAACATGTGTTAGCATGATGCAAGCAAGTTTTTAACATGTTTTAGCACTTCGCTAGGCGATGCCAGCATGTGTTAGCATGATGCTAGCATGTTTTTAGCATGTTTTAGCACTTCGCTAGGCGATGCTAACATGTTTTAGCATGATGCTAGCACATTTTTAACATGTTGTAGCAATCCCCTAACCAATGCTAACATGCATTAGCATAATACTAGCACGTTTTTAGCATGTTTTAGCACTTCACTAGGCGATGCTAACATGTGTTAGCATGATGCTAGCACGTTTTTAACATGTTTTAGCAATCCCCTAAGCAATGCTAACATGCATTAGCATAATGCTAGCACGTTTTAACATGTTTTAACATTTTGCTAGGCAATGCCAGCATGTGTTAGCATGATACTAGCACGTTTTTAGCATGTTTTAGCACTTCGCTAGGCGATGCTAACATGTGTTAGCATGATGCTAGCACGTTTTTAACATGTTTTAGCAATCCCCTAAGCAATGCTAACATGCATTAGCATAATGCTAGCACGTTTTAACATGTTTTAACACTTTGCTAGGCAATGCCAGCATGTGTTAGCATGATGCTAGCACGTTTTTAGCATTTTTTAACACTTCGCTAGGCAATACTATCATGTGTTAGCATGTTTTTAGCACGTTTTTAGCATGTTTTAGCACTTCGCTAGGTGATGCCAACATGTGTTAGCATGTTGCTAGCATGTTTTTGGCATGTTTTAGCACTTCGCTAGGTGATGCCAACATGTGTTAGCATGTTGCTAGCACATTTTTAGCATGTTTTAGGGTGTGGCTATGAAGATTTTTATTGACTGCTTGATAAAAGAAATCCTCTGAGGGAGAGAGAGAGAGAGACGCAGGGCTGACAGGCCCTTTTTTGTCTGTGTGTGTGAAAAAGTCAGTTGGGATTTAAATTTCTGAACATTCCGCAATGTAAAGTCAATGGGATTTTTTTGGCCGCTTTTTCGTCCGCTGTTCGAACATCGTACACCCGATCGCTTAGAAAAGATATAGCACACCTCTCCTCAATGAGCCGCACGATTTGATGCCTCACTCAGGGGTCTGTGACAAAAGCTGCAGGAGGAGTAGCGCGCCAAACTTTGTGTGGAAAAATAATAATAATTATAATAATAATAAGTATGCAAGAGAACAATAGTGATGCTTTGCCTATGGCAAGCACCACTAATAACTAGATTAAAAAGTTTGAGTACAAACTTTAGGTTGGCTTGAGAAAGCCTAGCATAAAGTTTGAAGTAGTTGTAAAAGTTTGAAGATTTACGGTTTCTAGTTTGATGTAATTATAAGTAGTAGTTTTCAAAGTTCAAAGTTTAGAGATTATAAAACCATTCAGTCTATCAAATAGATTAGATAGATAGATAGATAGATAGATATTGACCCTCAGATAGATAGATAGATAGATATTGACCCTCAGATAGATAGATAGATAGATAGATAGATAGATAGATAGATAGATAGATAGATAGATAGATAGATAGATAGATAGAGTATGACCCATAGATAGATAGATAGATATTGACCCTCAGATAAATAGATAGATAGTTATTGACCATCAGATAGATAGATAGATAGATAGATAGATAGTTATTGACCATCAGATAGATAGATAGATAGATAGATAGATAGATAGATATTGACCATTAGATAGATAGATAGATAGATATTGATCCTCAGATAGATAGATAGATATTGACCCTCAGATAGATAGATAGATAGAAAGATAGAAAGATAGAAAGATAGATTGATAGTCATTGACCCTTAGATAGATAGATAGATATTGAACGTCAGATATATAGATAGATAGATAGTCATTGACCCTGAGATATAGATAGATAGAGTATGAACCACAGATAGATAGATAGATAGATAGTTATTGACCCGCAGATAGTTAGATAGATAGATAGATAGATATTGACCCTCAGATAGATAGATAGATAGATAGATAGATAGTCATTGACTCTTAGATAGATAGATAGATATTGACCGTCAGATATATAGATAGACAGATAGTCATTGACCCTGAGATATAGATAGATAGAGTATGACCCACAGATAGATAGATAGATAGTTATTGACCCGCAGATAGATAGATAGATAGATAGATATTGACCCTCAGATAGATAGATAGATAGATAGATAGATAGATAGATATTGACCATCAGAAAGATAGATAGATAGATAGATAGATAGATAGATAGATAGATAGATAGACAGATAGATATAACATTTTTTACTTGGTTGCTAGGGTAACCCAATCTGGTTGCTAGGCAGTTTCCAGGGTGATCCTTATCAAGCCTCCTTTTCATTCTGAGTGAATAAAGTCAACCCGGAAGTCTCTATGATTTTCTGTTGCATAGATATGTGATTTGTTACTTGGTTGCTAGGGTAACCATATCTGGTTGATAGGCAGTTACCAGAGTGATATATATCAAGGCTACTTTCCATCTTGAGTAAAATAAGTGAAACAGGAAGTCTCTACGATTTTCTGGTGCAGAGTTATGTGATTTGTTACTTGGTTGCTAGGGTAAGCCCTTGTCGTTGCTAGGCAGTTACCAGAGTGATACTTATCAAGCCTCCTTTCCATCCTGAGTGAATTATGTCAACCCGGAATTCTCTACGATTTTCTGGTGCAGAGATATGTGATTTGTTAGTTGGTTGCTAGGGTAACCCCATCTGGTTGCTAGGCAGTTACTAAGGTGATACTCATAAGGCTCCTTGCATTCCTGTGTGAAATATGTCAACCCCTAAGTCTCTACGATGTTCTGGTTCAAAGATATGTGATTTGTTACTTGGTTGCTAGGGTAACCGCATCTGGTTGCTAGGCAGTTACCAGAGGGATACATATCAAGGCTACTTTCCATCCTGAGTGAAATAAGTGAAACAGGAAGTCTCTATGATTTTCTGGTGCAGAGATATGTGACTTGTTACTTGGTTGCTAGGGTAAACACATCTGGTTGCTAGGCAGTTACCAAAGTGATACTCATAAGGCTCCTTGCAATCCTGTGTGAAATATGTCAACCCCTAAGTCTCTACGATGTTCTGGTTCAAAGATATGTGATTTGTTACTTGGTTGCTAAGGTAACCCTGTCTGGTTGCTATGCAGTTACCAGAATGATACATATCAAGGCTACTTTCCATCCTGAGTGAAATAAGTGAAACAGGTAGTCTCTACGATATACTGGTGCAGATATATGTGATTTGTTACTTGGTTGCTAGGTTGCTAGGGTAACCCCATCTGGTTGCTAGGCAGTTACCAGAGTGATACATATCAAGGCTACTTTCCATCCTGAGTGAATAAAGTCAACCAGGAAGTCTCTATGAATTTCTGTTGCAGAGATATGTGATTTGTTACTTGGTTGCTAGGGTAATCACATCTGGTTGCTAGGCAGTTACCAGAGTGATACATATCAAGGCTACTTTCCATCCTGAGTGAAATAAGTCAACCCGGAAGTCTCTCTGATTTTCTGTTGCAGAGATATGTGATTTGTTACTTGGTTGCTAGGGTAATCACATCTGGTTGCTAGGCAGTTACCAGAGTGATACATATCAAGGCTACTTTCCATCCTGAGTGAAATAAGTGAAACAGGAAGTCTCTACGATTTTCTGGTGCAGAGATATGTGATTTGTTAGTTGGTTGCTAGGGTAACCCCATCTGGTTGCTAGGCAGTTACCAAGGTGATACTCATAAGGCTCCTTGCAATCCTGGGTGAAATATGTTAACCCCTAAGTCTCTACGATATTCTGGTTCAAAGATATGTGATTTGTAACTTGGTTGCTAGGGTAACCGCATCTGGTTGCTAGGCAGTTACCAGATGGATACATATCAAGGCTACTTTCCATCCTGAGTGAAATAAGTGAAACAGGAATTCTCTATGATTTTCTGGTGCAGAGATATGTGATTTGTTACTTGGTTGCTAGGGTAAACACATCTGGTTGCTAGACAGTTACCAAAGTGATACTCATAAGGCTCCTTGCAATCCTGTGTGAAATATGTCAACCCCTAAGTCTCTACGATGTTCTGGTTCAAAGATATGTGATTTGTTACTTGGTTGCTAAGGTAACCCTGTCTGGTTGCTATGCAGTTACCAGAGTGATACATATCAAGGCTACTTTCCATCCTGAGTGAAATAAGTGAAACAGGTAGTCTCTACGATTTTCTGGTGCAGAGATATGTGATTTGTTACTTGGTTGCTAGGGTAATCACATCTGGTTGCTAGGCAGTTACCAGAGTGATACATATCAAGGCTACTTTCCATCCTGAGTGAAATAAGTCAACCCGGAAGTCTCTCTGATTTTCTGTTGCAGAGATATGTGATTTGTTACTTGGTTGCTAGGGTAATCACATCTGGTTGCTAGGCAGTTACCAGAGTGATACATATCAAGGCTACTTTCCATCCTGAGTGAAATAAGTGAAACAGGAAGTCTCCACGATTTTCTGGTGCAGAGATATGTGATTTGTTAGTTGGTTCCTAGGGTAACCCCATCTGGTTGCTAGGCAGTTACCAAGGTGATACTCATAAGGCACCTTGCAATCCTGTGTGAAATATGTTAACCCCTAAGTCTCTACGATGTTCTGGTTCAAAGATATGCGATTTGTTACTTGGTTGCTAGGGTAACCGCATCTGGTTGCTAGGCCGTTACCAGAGGGATACATATCAAGGCTACTTTCCATCCTGAGTGAAATAAGTGAAACAGGAAGTCTCTATGATTTTCTGGTGCAGAGATATGTGATTTGTTACTTGGTTGCTAGGGTAAACACATCTGGTTGCTAGGCAGTTACCAAAGTGATACTCATAAGGCTCCTTGCAATCCTGTGTGAAATATGTCAACCCCTAAGTCTCTACGATGTTCTGGTTCAAAGATATGTGATTTGTTACTTGGTTGCTAAGGTAACCCTGTCTGGTTGCTATGCAGTTACCAGAGTGATACATATCAAGGCTACTTTCCATCCTGAGTGAAATAAGTGAAACAGGTAGTCTCTACGATTTTCTGGTGCAGAGATATGTGATTTGTTACTTGGTTGCTAGGGTAATCACATCTGGTTGCTAGGCAGTTACCAGAGTGATACATATCAAGGCTACTTTCCATCCTGAGTGAATTAAGTCAACCCGGAAGTCTCTCTGATTTTCTGTTGCAGAGATATGTGATTTGTTACTTGGTTGCTAGGGTAATCACATCTGGTTGCTAGGCAGTTACCAGAGTGATAAATATCAAGGCTACTTTCCATCTTGAGTGAAATAAGTGAAACAGGAACTCACTACGATTTTCTGGTGCAGAAATATGTGATTTGTTACTTGGTTGCTAGGGTAACCCCATCTGGTTGCTAGGCAGTTACCAGAGTGATACATATCAAGGCTACTTTCCATCCTGAGTGAAATAAGTGAAACAGGAAGTCTGTATGATTTTCTGGTGCAGAGATATGTGATTTGTTACTTGGTTGCTAGGGTAACCCCATCTGGTTGCTAGGCAGTTACCAGAGTGATACATATCAAGGCTACTTTCCATCCTGAGTGAAATAAGTGAAACAGGATGTCTGTATGATTTTCTGGTGCAGAAATATGTGATTTGTTATTTGGTTGCTAGGGTAACCCTGTCTGGTTGCTATGCAGTTACCAGGGTGATACTTATCAAGCCTCCTTTCCATACTGAGTGAATCAAGTCAACCTGGAAGCTACTATACTGTGGCTATGAAGATTTTAGGTCATTACTTATTGGCTGCTTGATAAAAGAAATCCTCTGAGGGAGAGAGAGAAGGAGAGACACAGGGCTGACAGGCCCTTTTTCGTCTGTGTGTGTGAAAACGTCAGTTGGGATTTAAATTTCTGAACATTCCGCAATGTTAATCAATGGGAGTTTTTCCGAGTTTTGATCGTCCTTTTTAGGAAAACCGTAAGTCCGATCAGTTAGAAAAGATATAGCACACTATTCGGGATTAGTCTGAAGGTCTGTGCCGAGTTTGGTGCATGTAGCTTAAAAGCTCTAGGAGGAGTTACATTTAGAAATTTAGTCTCAGAATAATAATAATAACTAGATTAAAAAGTTTGAGTACAAACTTTAGGTTGGCTTGAGAAAGCCTAGCATAAAGTTTGAAGTAGTTGTAAAAGCTTGAAGATTGAAGGTTTAGTTTGATGTAGTTATTAATTTTAGTAGTTCTCAAAGTTCAAAGATTTTAAGACCATTCAGTCTATCAAATATGATAGATAGATAGATAGATAAATAGATAGATAGATAGATAGATAGATAGATAGATAGAGAATGACCCTCAGATAGATAGATGGATAGATAGAGAATGACCCTCAGATAGATAGACAGATTGATCGAGTATGACCCACAGATAGATAGATAGATAGATAGATAGATAGATAGATAGATAGATAGATAGAGAATGACCCTCAGATAGATAGATAGATAGACAGATAGATAGATAGACAGAGAATGACCCTGAGATAGATAGATAGATAGATAGAGAATGACCCTCAGATAGATAGATAGATAGATAGATAGATAGATAGATAGATAGATAGATAGATAGATAGAGAATGACCCTCAGATGGATAGATAGATTGATAGAGTATGACCCACAGATAGATAGATAGATAGAGAATGACCCTCAGATAGATAGATAGATAGACAGATAGATAGATAGACAGAGAATGACCCTGAGATAGATAGATAGATAGATAGATAGATAGATAGATAGATAGATAGATAGATAGATAGAGAATGACCCTCAGATAGATAGATAGATCGATAGATAGATCAATAGATAGATAGATAGATAGATAGATAGATAGATAGATAGATAGATAGATATTGACCATCAGTTAGATAGATAGATAGATAGATAGATAGATAGATAGATAGATAGATAGATATTGACCATCAGATAGATAGATAGATCGATAGATAGATCGATAGATAGATAGATAGATAGATAGATAGATAGATAGATAGATATTGACCCTCAGATAGATAGATAGATCGATAGATAGATCGATAGATAGATAGAGTATGACCCACAGATAGATAGATAGATAGATAGATAGATATTGACCATCAGTTAGATAGATAGAGAGATAGATAGATAGATAGATAGATAGATAGATAGATAGATAGATATTGACCATCAGATAGATAGATAGATCGATAGATAGATAGATAGATAGATAGATAGATAGATAGATAGATAGATATTGACCATCAGATAGATAGATAGATCGATAGATAGATCGATAGATAGATAGATAGATAGATATTGACCCTCAGACAGATAGATAGATCGATAGATAGATCGATAGATAGATAGAGTATGACCCACAGATAGATAGATAGATAGATAGATAGATATTGACCATCAGTTAGATAGATAGAGAGATAGATAGATAGATAGATAGATAGATAGATAGATAGATAGATAGATAGATATTGACCATCAGATAGATAGATAGATCGATAGATAGATCGATAGATAGATAGATAGATAGATAGATAGATAGATAGACAGATAGATATATCATTTTTTACTTGGTTGCTAGGGTAACCCAATGTGGTTGCTAGGCAGTTTCCAGGGTGATCCTTATCAAGCCTCCTTTTCATTCTGAGTGAATAAATTCAACCCGGAAGTCTCTATGATTTTCTGTTGCATAGATATGTGATTTGTTACTTGGTTGCTAGGGTAACCATATCTGGTTCATAGGCAGTTACCAGAGTGATATATATCAAGGCTACTTTCCATCTTGAGTAAAATAAGTGAAACAGGAAGTCTCTACGATTTTCTGGTGCAGAGATAGGTGATTTGTTAGTTGGTTGCTAGGGTAAACACATCTGGTTGCTAGGCAGTTACCAAGGTGATACTCATAAGGCTCCTTGCAATCCTGTGTGAAATATGTCAACCCCTAAGTCTCTACGATGTTCTGGTTCAAAGATATGTGATTTGTTACTTGGTTGCTAGGGTAACCGCATCTGGTTGCTAGGCAGTTACCAGAGGGATACATATCAAGGCTACTTTCCATCCTGAGTGAAATAAGTGAAACAGGAAGTCTCTATGATTTTCTGGTGCAGAGATATGTGACTTGATACTTGGTTGCTAGGGTAAACACATCTGGTTGCTAGGCAGTTACCAAAGTGATACTCATAAGGCTCCTTGCAATCCTGTGTGAAATATGTCAACCCCTAAGTCTCTACGATGTTCTGGTTCAAAGATATGTGATTTGTTACTTGGTTGCTAAGGTAACCCTGTCTGGTTGCTATGCAGTTACCAGAGTGATACATATCAAGGCTACTTTCCATCCTGAGTGAAATAAGTGAAACAGGTAGTCTCTACGATATTCTGGTGCAGAGATATGTGATTTGTTACTTGGTTGCTAGGGTAACCCCGTCTGGTTGCTAGGCAGTTACCAGAGTGATACATATCAAGGCTACTTTCCATCCTGAGTGAATAAAGTCAACCCGGAAGTCTCTATGATTTTCTGTTGCAGAGATATGTGATTTGTTACTTGGTTGCTAGGGTAATCACATCTGGTTGCTAGGCAGTTACCAGAGTGATACATATCAAGGCTACTTTCCATCCTGAGTGAAATAAGTCAACCCGGAAGTCTCTCTGATTTTCTGTTGCAGAGATATGTGATTTGTTACTTGGTTGCTAGGGTAATCACATCTGGTTTCTAGGCAGTTACCAGAGTGATACATATCAAGGCTACTTTCCATCCTGAGTGAAATAAGTGAAACAGGAAGTCTCTACGATTTTCTGTTGCAGAGATATGTGATTTGTTACTTGGTTGCTAGGGTAACCCCGTCTGGTTGCTAGGCAGTTACCAGAGTGATACTTATCAAGGCTACTTTCCATCCTGAGTGAATAAAGTCAACCCGGAAGTCTCTATGATTTTCTGTTGCAGAGATATGTGATTTGTTACTTGGTTGCTAGGGTAATCACATCTGGTTGCTAGGCAGTTACCAGAGTGATACATATCAAGGCTACTTTCCATCCTGAGTGAAATAAGTCAACCCGGAAGTCTCTCTGATTTTCTGTTGCAGAGATATGTGATTTGTTACTTGGTTGCTAGGGTAATCACATCTGGTTGCTAGGCAGTTACCAGAGTGATACATATCAAGGCTACTTTCCATCCTGAGTGAAATAAGTGAAACAGGAAGTCACTACGATTTTCTGGTGCAAAGATATGTGATTTGTTACTTGGTTGCTAGGGTAACCACATCTGGTTGCTAGGCAGTTACCAAAGTGATACTCATAAGGCCCCTTGCAATCCTGTGTGAAATATGTCAACCCCTAAGTCTCTACCATGTTCTGGTTCAAAGATATGTGATTTGTTACTTGGTTGCTAGGGTAACCACATCTGGTTACTAGGCAGTTACCAGAGTGATACATATCAAGGCTACTTTCCATCCTGAGTGAAATAAGTGAAACAGGAAGTCTGTATGATTTTCTGGTGCAGAGATATGTGATTTGTTATTTGGTTGCTAGGGTAACCCTGTCTGGTTGCTATGCAGTTAAAAGGGTGATACTTATCAAGCCTCCTTTCCATACTGAGTGAATCAAGTCAACCTGGAAGCTACTATACTGTGGCTATGAAGATTTTAGGTCATTACTTATTGGCTGCTTGATAAAAGAAATCCTCTGAGGGAGAGAGAGAGGGAGAGACGCAGGGCTGACAGGCCCTTTTTTGTCTGTGTGTGTGAAAATGTCAGTTGGGATTTAAATTTCTGAACATTCCGCAATGTTAAGTCAATGGGAGTTTTTCCGAGTTTGATCGTCATTTTTAGGAAAACCGTAAGTCCGATCAGTTAGAAAAGATATAGCACACTATTCGGGATTAGTCTGAAGGTCTGTGCCGATTTTGGTGCATGTAGCTTAAAAGCTCTAGGAGGAGTTAGATTTAGAAATTTAGTCTCAGAATAATAATAATAACTAGAATGTACATTTCCTGAAGAAAATGTGAGTGGTGCTTGCCGTGGCAAAACTCGTCAAGTAGCATTTTCAAACTTGTTTCTAAGAACTAAAATAAAGGTCATAGAATGTTGCTAACATGTGTTTTTCATGATGGTAGCACGTTTTTAGAATGTTTTAGTACTTTGCTAGGTGAAGCTAGCATGTGTTAGCATGATACTAGCACATTTTTAGCATGTTTTAGCACTTCCTTTGGCAATGCTAACATGTGTTAGCATGATGCTAGCATCTTTTTAACATGTTTTAGCAATCCCCTAAGCAACGCTAACATGCATTAGCATAATGATAGCACGTTTTAACATGTTTTAGCACTTTGCTAGGTGAAGCTAGCATGTGTTAGCATGATACTAGCACGTTTCTAACATGTTTTAGCACTTTGCTAGGCGATGCTAACGTATGTTAGCATGATGCTAGCACGTTTTTAACATGTTTTAGCAATCCCCTAAGCAATGCTAACATGCATTAGCATAATGCTAGCACGTTTTAACATGTTTTAGCACTTTGCTAGGTGAAGCTAGCATGTGTTAACATGATACTAGCACGTTTCTAGCATGTTTTAGCACTTTGCTAGGCGATGCTAACATGTGTTAGCATGATGCAAGCAAGTTTTTAACATGTTTTAGCACTTCGCTAGGCGATGCCAGCATGTGTTAGCATGATGCTAGCATGTTTTTAGCATGTTTTAGCACTTCGCTAGGCGATGCTAACATGTTTTAGCATGATGCTAGCACATTTTTAACATGTTGTAGCAATCCCCTAACCAATGCTAACATGCATTAGCATAATACTAGCACGTTTTTAGCATGTTTTAGCACTTCACTAGGCGATGCTAACATGTGTTAGCATGATGCTAGCACGTTTTTAACATGTTTTAGCAATCCCCTAAGCAATGCTAACATGCATTAGCATAATGCTAGCACGTTTTAACATGTTTTAACATTTTGCTAGGCAATGCCAGCATGTGTTAGCATGATACTAGCACGTTTTTAGCATGTTTTAGCACTTCGCTAGGCGATGCTAACATGTGTTAGCATGATGCTAGCACGTTTTTAACATGTTTTAGCAATCACCTAAGCAATGCTAACATGCATTAGCATAATGCTAGCACGTTTTAACATGTTTTAACACTTTGCTAGGCAATGCCAGCATGTGTTAGCATGATGCTAGCACGTTTTTAGCATTTTTTAACACTTCGCTAGGCAATACTATCATGTGTTAGCATGTTTTTAGCACGTTTTTAGCATGTTTTAGCACTTCGCTAGGTGATGCCAACATGTGTTAGCATGTTGCTAGCATGTTTTTGGCATGTTTTAGCACTTCGCTAGGTGATGCCAACATGTGTTAGCATGTTGCTAGCACATTTTTAGCATGTTTTAGGGTGTGGCTATGAAGATTTTTATTGACTGCTTGATAAAAGAAATCCTCTGAGGGAGAGAGAGAGAGAGACGCAGGGCTGACAGGCCCTTTTTTGTCTGTGTGTGTGAAAAAGTCAGTTGGGATTTAAATTTCTGAACATTCCGCAATGTAAAGTCAATGGGATTTTTTTGGCCGCTTTTTCGTCCGCTGTTCGAACATCGTACACCCGATCGCTTAGAAAAGATATAGCACACCTCTCCTCAATGAGCCGCACGATTTGATGCCTCACTCAGGGGTCTGTGACAAAAGCTGCAGGAGGAGTAGCGCGCCAAACTTTGTGTGGAAAAATAATAATAATTATAATAATAATAAGTATGCAAGAGAACAATAGTGATGCTTTGCCTATGGCAAGCACCACTAATAACTAGATTAAAAAGTTTGAGTACAAACTTTAGGTTGGCTTGAGAAAGCCTAGCATAAAGTTTGAAGTAGTTGTAAAAGTTTGAAGATTTACGGTTTCTAGTTTGATGTAATTATAAGTAGTAGTTTTCAAAGTTCAAAGTTTAGAGATTATAAAACCATTCAGTCTATCAAATAGATTAGATAGATAGATAGATAGATAGATATTGACCCTCAGATAGATAGATAGATAGATAGATAGATAGATAGATAGATAGATAGATAGATAGATAGATAGAGTATGACCCATAGATAGATAGATAGATATTGACCCTCAGATAAATAGATAGATAGTTATTGACCATCAGATAGATAGATAGATAGATAGATAGATAGTTATTGACCATCAGATAGATAGATAGATAGATAGATAGATAGATAGATAGATATTGACCATTAGATAGATAGATAGATAGATATTGATCCTCAGATAGATAGATAGATATTGACCCTCAGATAGATAGATAGATAGAAAGATAGAAAGATAGAAAGATAGATTGATAGTCATTGACCCTTAGATAGATAGATAGATATTGAACGTCAGATATATAGATAGATAGATAGTCATTGACCCTGAGATATAGATAGATAGAGTATGAACCACAGATAGATAGATAGATAGATAGTTATTGACCCGCAGATAGTTAGATAGATAGATAGATAGATATTGACCCTCAGATAGATAGATAGATAGATAGATAGATAGTCATTGACTCTTAGATAGATAGATAGATATTGACCGTCAGATATATAGATAGACAGATAGTCATTGACCCTGAGATATAGATAGATAGAGTATGACCCACAGATAGATAGATAGATAGTTATTGACCCGCAGATAGATAGATAGATAGATAGATATTGACCCTCAGATAGATAGATAGATAGATAGATAGATATTGACCATCAGAAAGATAGATAGATAGATAGATAGATAGATAGACAGATAGATATAACATTTTTTACTTGGTTGCTAGGGTAACCCAATCTGGTTGCTAGGCAGTTTCCAGGGTGATCCTTATCAAGCCTCCTTTTCATTCTGAGTGAATAAAGTCAACCCGGAAGTCTCTATGATTTTCTGTTGCATAGATATGTGATTTGTTACTTGGTTGCTAGGGTAACCATATCTGGTTGATAGGCAGTTACCAGAGTGATATATATCAAGGCTACTTTCCATCTTGAGTAAAATAAGTGAAACAGGAAGTCTCTACGATTTTCTGGTGCAGAGTTATGTGATTTGTTACTTGGTTGCTAGGGTAAGCCCTTGTCGTTGCTAGGCAGTTACCAGAGTGATACTTATCAAGCCTCCTTTCCATCCTGAGTGAATTATGTCAACCCGGAATTCTCTACGATTTTCTGGTGCAGAGATATGTGATTTGTTAGTTGGTTGCTAGGGTAACCCCATCTGGTTGCTAGGCAGTTACTAAGGTGATACTCATAAGGCTCCTTGCATTCCTGTGTGAAATATGTCAACCCCTAAGTCTCTACGATGTTCTGGTTCAAAGATATGTGATTTGTTACTTGGTTGCTAGGGTAACCGCATCTGGTTGCTAGGCAGTTACCAGAGGGATACATATCAAGGCTACTTTCCATCCTGAGTGAAATAAGTGAAACAGGAAGTCTCTATGATTTTCTGGTGCAGAGATATGTGACTTGTTACTTGGTTGCTAGGGTAAACACATCTGGTTGCTAGGCAGTTACCAAAGTGATACTCATAAGGCTCCTTGCAATCCTGTGTGAAATATGTCAACCCCTAAGTCTCTACGATGTTCTGGTTCAAAGATATGTGATTTGTTACTTGGTTGCTAAGGTAACCCTGTCTGGTTGCTATGCAGTTACCAGAATGATACATATCAAGGCTACTTTCCATCCTGAGTGAAATAAGTGAAACAGGTAGTCTCTACGATATACTGGTGCAGATATATGTGATTTGTTACTTGGTTGCTAGGTTGCTAGGGTAACCCCATCTGGTTGCTAGGCAGTTACCAGAGTGATACATATCAAGGCTACTTTCCATCCTGAGTGAATAAAGTCAACCCGGAAGTCTCTATGAATTTCTGTTGCAGAGATATGTGATTTGTTACTTGGTTGCTAGGGTAATCACATCTGGTTGCTAGGCAGTTACCAGAGTGATACATATCAAGGCTACTTTCCATCCTGAGTGAAATAAGTCAACCCGGAAGTCTCTCTGATTTTCTGTTGCAGAGATATGTGATTTGTTACTTGGTTGCTAGGGTAATCACATCTGGTTGCTAGGCAGTTACCAGAGTGATACATATCAAGGCTACTTTCCATCCTGAGTGAAATAAGTGAAACAGGAAGTCTCTACGATTTTCTGGTGCAGAGATATGTGATTTGTTAGTTGGTTGCTAGGGTAACCCCATCTGGTTGCTAGGCAGTTACCAAGGTGATACTCATAAGGCTCCTTGCAATCCTGGGTGAAATATGTTAACCCCTAAGTCTCTACGATATTCTGGTTCAAAGATATGTGATTTGTAACTTGGTTGCTAGGGTAACCGCATCTGGTTGCTAGGCAGTTACCAGATGGATACATATCAAGGCTACTTTCCATCCTGAGTGAAATAAGTGAAACAGGAATTCTCTATGATTTTCTGGTGCAGAGATATGTGATTTGTTACTTGGTTGCTAGGGTAAACACATCTGGTTGCTAGGCAGTTACCAAAGTGATACTCATAAGGCTCCTTGCAATCCTGTGTGAAATATGTCAACCCCTAAGTCTCTACGATGTTCTGGTTCAAAGATATGTGATTTGTTACTTGGTTGCTAAGGTAACCCTGTCTGGTTGCTATGCAGTTACCAGAGTGATACATATCAAGGCTACTTTCCATCCTGAGTGAAATAAGTGAAACAGGTAGTCTCTACGATTTTCTGGTGCAGAGATATGTGATTTGTTACTTGGTTGCTAGGGTAATCACATCTGGTTGCTAGGCAGTTACCAGAGTGATACATATCAAGGCTACTTTCCATCCTGAGTGAAATAAGTCAACCCGGAAGTCTCTCTGATTTTCTGTTGCAGAGATATGTGATTTGTTACTTGGTTGCTAGGGTAATCACATCTGGTTGCTAGGCAGTTACCAGAGTGATACATATCAAGGCTACTTTCCATCCTGAGTGAAATAAGTGAAACAGGAAGTCTCCACGATTTTCTGGTGCAGAGATATGTGATTTGTTAGTTGGTTCCTAGGGTAACCCCATCTGGTTGCTAGGCAGTTACCAAGGTGATACTCATAAGGCACCTTGCAATCCTGTGTGAAATATGTTAACCCCTAAGTCTCTACGATGTTCTGGTTCAAAGATATGCGATTTGTTACTTGGTTGCTAGGGTAACCGCATCTGGTTGCTAGGCCGTTACCAGAGGGATACATATCAAGGCTACTTTCCATCCTGAGTGAAATAAGTGAAACAGGAAGTCTCTATGATTTTCTGGTGCAGAGATATGTGATTTGTTACTTGGTTGCTAGGGTAAACACATCTGGTTGCTAGGCAGTTACCAAAGTGATACTCATAAGGCTCCTTGCAATCCTGTGTGAAATATGTCAACCCCTAAGTCTCTACGATGTTCTGGTTCAAAGATATGTGATTTGTTACTTGGTTGCTAAGGTAACCCTGTCTGGTTGCTATGCAGTTACCAGAGTGATACATATCAAGGCTACTTTCCATCCTGAGTGAAATAAGTGAAACAGGTAGTCTCTACGATTTTCTGGTGCAGAGATATGTGATTTGTTACTTGGTTGCTAGGGTAATCACATCTGGTTGCTAGGCAGTTACCAGAGTGATACATATCAAGGCTACTTTCCATCCTGAGTGAATTAAGTCAACCCGGAAGTCTCTCTGATTTTCTGTTGCAGAGATATGTGATTTGTTACTTGGTTGCTAGGGTAATCACATCTGGTTGCTAGGCAGTTACCAGAGTGATAAATATCAAGGCTACTTTCCATCTTGAGTGAAATAAGTGAAACAGGAACTCACTACGATTTTCTGGTGCAGAAATATGTGATTTGTTACTTGGTTGCTAGGGTAACCCCATCTGGTTGCTAGGCAGTTACCAGAGTGATACATATCAAGGCTACTTTCCATCCTGAGTGAAATAAGTGAAACAGGAAGTCTGTATGATTTTCTGGTGCAGAGATATGTGATTTGTTACTTGGTTGCTAGGGTAACCCCATCTGGTTGCTAGGCAGTTACCAGAGTGATACATATCAAGGCTACTTTCCATCCTGAGTGAAATAAGTGAAACAGGATGTCTGTATGATTTTCTGGTGCAGAAATATGTGATTTGTTATTTGGTTGCTAGGGTAACCCTGTCTGGTTGCTATGCAGTTACCAGGGTGATACTTATCAAGCCTCCTTTCCATACTGAGTGAATCAAGTCAACCTGGAAGCTACTATACTGTGGCTATGAAGATTTTAGGTCATTACTTATTGGCTGCTTGATAAAAGAAATCCTCTGAGGGAGAGAGAGAAGGAGAGACACAGGGCTGACAGGCCCTTTTTCGTCTGTGTGTGTGAAAACGTCAGTTGGGATTTAAATTTCTGAACATTCCGCAATGTTAATCAATGGGAGTTTTTCCGAGTTTTGATCGTCCTTTTTAGGAAAACCGTAAGTCCGATCAGTTAGAAAAGATATAGCACACTATTCGGGATTAGTCTGAAGGTCTGTGCCGAGTTTGGTGCATGTAGCTTAAAAGCTCTAGGAGGAGTTACATTTAGAAATTTAGTCTCAGAATAATAATAATAACTAGATTAAAAAGTTTGAGTACAAACTTTAGGTTGGCTTGAGAAAGCCTAGCATAAAGTTTGAAGTAGTTGTAAAAGCTTGAAGATTGAAGGTTTAGTTTGATGTAGTTATTAATTTTAGTAGTTCTCAAAGTTCAAAGATTTTAAGACCATTCAGTCTATCAAATATGATAGATAGATAGATAGATAGATAGATAGATAGATAGATAGATAGATAGATAGATAGATAGATAGATAGATAGATAGAGAATGACCCTCAGATAGATAGATGGATAGATAGAGAATGACCCTCAGATAGATAGACAGATTGATCGAGTATGACCCACAGATAGATAGATAGATAGATAGATAGATAGATAGATAGATAGATAGATAGATAGATAGATAGATAGATAGATAGATAGATAGAGAATGACCCTCAGATAGATAGATAGATAGACAGATAGATAGATAGACAGAGAATGACCCTGAGATAGATAGATAGATAGATAGAGAATGACCCTCAGATAGATAGATAGATAGATAGATAGATAGATAGATAGATAGATAGAGAATGACCCTCAGATGGATAGATAGATTGATAGAGTATGACCCACAGATAGATAGATAGATAGATAGAGAATGACCCTCAGATAGATAGATAGATAGACAGATAGATAGATAGACAGAGAATGACCCTGAGATAGATAGATAGATAGATAGATAGATAGATAGATAGATAGATAGAGAATGACCCTCAGATAGATAGATAGATCGATAGATAGATCAATAGATAGATAGAGTATGACCCACAGATAGATAGATAGATAGATAGATAGATAGATAGATAGATATTGACCATCAGTTAGATAGATAGATAGATAGATAGATAGATAGATAGATATTGACCATCAGATAGATAGATAGATCGATAGATAGATCGATAGATAGATAGATAGATAGATAGATAGATAGATAGATATTGACCCTCAGATAGATAGATAGATCGATAGATAGATCGATAGATAGATAGAGTATGACCCACAGATAGATAGATAGATAGATAGATAGATATTGACCATCAGTTAGATAGATAGAGAGATAGATAGATAGATAGATAGATAGATATTGACCATCAGATAGATAGATAGATCGATAGATAGATAGATAGATAGATAGATAGATAGATAGATAGATAGATAGATAGATAGATAGATAGATATTGACCATCAGATAGATAGATAGATCGATAGATAGATCGATAGATAGATAGATAGATAGATATTGACCCTCAGACAGATAGATAGATCGATAGATAGATCGATAGATAGATAGAGTATGACCCACAGATAGATAGATAGATAGATAGATAGATAGATATTGACCATCAGTTAGATAGATAGAGAGATAGATAGATAGATAGATAGATAGATAGATAGATAGATAGATAGATATTGACCATCAGATAGATAGATAGATCGATAGATAGATCGATAGATAGATAGATAGATAGATAGATAGATAGATAGACAGATAGATATATCATTTTTTACTTGGTTGCTAGGGTAACCCAATGTGGTTGCTAGGCAGTTTCCAGGGTGATCCTTATCAAGCCTCCTTTTCATTCTGAGTGAATAAATTCAACCCGGAAGTCTCTATGATTTTCTGTTGCATAGATATGTGATTTGTTACTTGGTTGCTAGGGTAACCATATCTGGTTCATAGGCAGTTACCAGAGTGATATATATCAAGGCTACTTTCCATCTTGAGTAAAATAAGTGAAACAGGAAGTCTCTACGATTTTCTGGTGCAGAGATAGGTGATTTGTTAGTTGGTTGCTAGGGTAAACACATCTGGTTGCTAGGCAGTTACCAAGGTGATACTCATAAGGCTCCTTGCAATCCTGTGTGAAATATGTCAACCCCTAAGTCTCTACGATGTTCTGGTTCAAAGATATGTGATTTGTTACTTGGTTGCTAGGGTAACCGCATCTGGTTGCTAGGCAGTTACCAGAGGGATACATATCAAGGCTACTTTCCATCCTGAGTGAAATAAGTGAAACAGGAAGTCTCTATGATTTTCTGGTGCAGAGATATGTGACTTGATACTTGGTTGCTAGGGTAAACACATCTGGTTGCTAGGCAGTTACCAAAGTGATACTCATAAGGCTCCTTGCAATCCTGTGTGAAATATGTCAACCCCTAAGTCTCTACGATGTTCTGGTTCAAAGATATGTGATTTGTTACTTGGTTGCTAAGGTAACCCTGTCTGGTTGCTATGCAGTTACCAGAGTGATACATATCAAGGCTACTTTCCATCCTGAGTGAAATAAGTGAAACAGGTAGTCTCTACGATATTCTGGTGCAGAGATATGTGATTTGTTACTTGGTTGCTAGGGTAACCCCGTCTGGTTGCTAGGCAGTTACCAGAGTGATACATATCAAGGCTACTTTCCATCCTGAGTGAATAAAGTCAACCCGGAAGTCTCTATGATTTTCTGTTGCAGAGATATGTGATTTGTTACTTGGTTGCTAGGGTAATCACATCTGGTTGCTAGGCAGTTACCAGAGTGATACATATCAAGGCTACTTTCCATCCTGAGTGAAATAAGTCAACCCGGAAGTCTCTCTGATTTTCTGTTGCAGAGATATGTGATTTGTTACTTGGTTGCTAGGGTAATCACATCTGGTTTCTAGGCAGTTACCAGAGTGATACATATCAAGGCTACTTTCCATCCTGAGTGAAATAAGTGAAACAGGAAGTCTCTACGATTTTCTGTTGCAGAGATATGTGATTTGTTACTTGGTTGCTAGGGTAACCCCGTCTGGTTGCTAGGCAGTTACCAGAGTGATACTTATCAAGGCTACTTTCCATCCTGAGTGAATAAAGTCAACCCGGAAGTCTCTATGATTTTCTGTTGCAGAGATATGTGATTTGTTACTTGGTTGCTAGGGTAATCACATCTGGTTGCTAGGCAGTTACCAGAGTGATACATATCAAGGCTACTTTCCATCCTGAGTGAAATAAGTCAACCCGGAAGTCTCTCTGATTTTCTGTTGCAGAGATATGTGATTTGTTACTTGGTTGCTAGGGTAGTCACATCTGGTTGCTAGGCAGTTACCAGAGTGATACATATCAAGGCTACTTTCCATCTTGAGTGAAATAAGTGAAACAGGAAGTCTGTATGATTTTCTGGTGCAGAGATATGTGATTTGTTACTTGGTTGCTAGGGTAACCCCATCTGGTTGCTAGGCAGTTACCAGAGTGATACATATCAAGGCTACTTTCCATCCTGAGTGAAATAAGTGAAACAGGAAGTCTGTATGATTTTCTGGTGCAGAGATATGTGATTTGTTACTTGGTTGCTAGGGTAACCCCATCTGGTTGCTAGGCAGTTACCAGAGTGATACATATCAAGGCTACTTTCCATCCTGAGTGAAATAAGTGAAACAGGAAGTCTGTATGATTTTCTGGTGCAGAAATATGTGATTTGTTAGTTGGTTGCTAGGGTAACCCCGTCTGGTTGCTATGCAGTTACCAGGGTGATACTTATCAAGCCTCCTTTTCATACTGAGTGAATCAAGTCAACCTGGAAGCTACTATACTGTGGCTATGAAGATTTTAGGTCATTACTTATTGGCTGCTTGATAAAAGAAATCCTCTGAGGGAGAGAGAGAGGGAGAGACGCAGGGCTGACAGGCCCTTTTTCGTCTGTGTGTGTGAAAACATCAGTTGGGATTTAAATTTCTGAACATTCCGCAATGTTAATCAATGGGAGTTTTTCCGAGTTTTGATCGTCATTTTTAGGAAAACCGTAAGTCCGATCAGTTAGAAAAGATATAGCACACTATTCGGGATTAGTCTGAAGGTCTGTGCCGAGTTTGGTGCATGTAGCTTAAAAGCTCTAGGAGGAGTTACATTTAGAAATTTAGTCTCAGAAGAATAATAATAATAATAAGTTTAAATAGGATTTCAGTAAGTTGGCTTTCTCAAGCCAACCTAATAATAATAAGTTTAAATAGGATTTCAGTAAGTTGGCTTTCTCAAGCCAACCTAATAATAACTAGATTAAAAAGTTTGAGTACAAACTTTAGGTTGGCTTGAGAAAGCCTAGCATAAAGTTTGAAGTAGTTGTAAAAGTTTGAAGATTTACGGTTTCTAGTTTGATGTAATTATAAGTAGTAGTTTTCAAAGTTCAAAGTTTAGAGATTATAAAACCATTCAGTCTATCAAATAGATTAGATAGATAGATAGATAGATAGATAGATAGATAGATAGATAGATAGATAGATAGATAGATAGATAGATAGATAGATAGATAGATAGATAGATAGATAGATATTGACCCTCAGATAGATAGATAGATAGATAGATAGATAGATAGATAGATATTGACCCTCAGATAGATAGATAGACAGATAGAGTATGACAGATAGATAGATAGATAGATAGATAGATATTGACCCTCAGATAGATAGATAGATAGATAGATAGACAGATATTGACCATTAGATAGATAGATAGATAGATAGATATTGATCCTCAGATAGATAGATAGATATTGACCCTCAGATAGATAGATAGATAGATAGATAGAAAGATAGAAAGATAGATTGATAGTCATTGACCCTTAGATAGATAGATAGATATTGACCGTCAGATATATAGATAGATAGATAGTCATTGACACTGAGATATAGATAGATAGAGTATGAACCACAGATAGATAGATAGATAGATAGATAGATAGATAGATAGTTATTGACCCGCAGATAGCTAGATAGATAGATAGATAGATAGATAGATAGTCATTGACCCTTAGATAGATAGATATTGACCGTCAGATATATAGATAGACAGATAGTCATTGACCCTGAGATATAGATAGATAGAGTATGACCCACAGATAGATAGATAGATAGTTATTGACCCGCAGATAGTTAGATAGATAGATAGATAGATATTGACCCTCAGATAGATAGATAGATAGATAGATATTGACCATCAGAAAGATAGATAGATAGATAGATAGATAGATATATCATTTTTTACTTGGTTGCTAGGGTAACCCAATCTGGTTGCTAGGCAGTTTCCAGGGTGATCCTTATCAAGCCTCCTTTTCATTCTGAGTGTATAAAGTCAACCCGGAAGTCTCTATGATTTTCTGTTGCATAGATATGTGATTTGTTACTTGGTTGCTAGGGTAACCATATCTGGTTGATAGGCAGTTACCAGAGTGATATATATCAAGGCTACTTTCCATCTTGAGTAAAATAAGTGAAACAGGAAGTCTCTACGATTTTCTGGTGCAGAGTTATGTGATTTGTTACTTGGTTGCTAGGGTAAGCCCTTGTCGTTGCTAGGCAGTTACCAGAGTGATACTTATCAAGCCTCCTTTCCATCCTGAGTGAATTATGTCAACCCGGAAGTCTCTACGATTTTCTGGTGCAGAGATATGTGATTTGTTAGTTGGTTGCTAGGGTAACCCCATCTGGTTGCTAGGCAGTTACTAAGGTGATGCTCATAAGGCTCCTTGCAATCCTGTGTGAAATATGTCAACCCCTAAGTCTCTACGATGTTCTGGTTCAAAGATATGTGATTTGTTACTTGGTTGCTAGGGTAACCGCATCTGGTTGCTAGGCAGTTACCAGAGGGATACATATCAAGGCTACTTTCCATCCTGAGTGAAATAAGTGAAACAGGAAGTCTCTATGATTTTCTGGTGCAGAGATATGTGACTTGTTACTTGGTTGCTAGGGTAAACACATCTGGTTGCTAGGCAGTTACCAAAGTGATACTCATAAGGCTCCTTGCAATCCTGCGTGAAATATGTCAACCCCTAAGTCTCTACGATGTTCTGGTTCAAAGATATGTGATTTGTCACTTGGTTGCTAAGGTAACCCTGTCTGGTTGCTATGCAGTTACCAGAGTGATACATATCAAGGCTACTTTCCATCCTGAGTGAAATAAGTGAAACAGGTAGTCTCTACGATATACTGGTGGAGATATATGTGATTTGTTACTTGGTTGCTAGGGTAACCCCGTCTGGTTGCTAGGCAGTTACCAGAGTGATACATATCAAGGCTACTTTCCATCCTGAGTGAATAAAGTCAACCCGGAAGTCTCTATGATTTTCTGTTGCAGAGATATGTGATTTGTTACTTGGTTGCTAGGGTAATCACATCTGGTTGCTAGGCAGTTACCAGAGTGATGCATATCAAGGCTACTTTCCATCCTGAGTGAAATAAGTCAACCCGGAAGTCTCTCTGATTTTCTGTTGCAGAGATATGTGATTTGTTACTTGGTTGCTAGGGTAATCACATCTGGTTGCTAGGCAGTTACCAGAGTGATACATATCAAGGCTACTTTCCATCCTGAGTGAAATAAGTGAAACAGGAAGTCTCTACGATTTTCTGGTGCAGAGATATGTGATTTGTTAGTTGGTTGCTAGGGTAACCCCATCTGGTTGCTAGGCAGTTACCAAGGTGATACTCATAAGGCTCCTTGCAATCCTGTGTGAAATATGTCAACCCCTAAGTCTCTACAATGTTCTGGTACAAAGATATGTGATTTGTTACTTGGTTGCTAAGGTAACCCTGTCTGGTTGCTATGCAGTTACCAGAGTGATACATATCAAGGCTACTTTCCATCCTGAGTGAAATAAGTGAAACAAGTAGTCTCTACGATTTTCTGGTGCAGAGATATGTGATTTGTTACTTGGTTGCTAGGGTAACCCCGTCTGGTTGCTAGGCAGTTACCAGAGTGATACATATCAAGGCTACTTTCCATCCTGAGTGAATAAAGTCAACCCGGAAGTCTCTATGATTTTCTGTTGCAGAGATATGTGATTTGTTACTTGGTTGCTAGGGTAATCACATCTGGTTGCTAGGCAGTTACCAGAGTGATACATATCAAGGCTACTTTCCATCCTGAGTGAAATAAGTCAACCCGGAAGTCTCTCTGATTTTCTGTTGCAGAGATATGTGATTTGTTACTTGGTTGCTAGGGTAATCACAGCTGGTTGCTAGGTAGTTACCAGAGTGATACATATCAAGGCTACTTTCCATCCTGAGTGAAATAAGTCAACCCGGAAGTCTCTCTGATTTTCTGTTGCAGAGATATGTGATTTGTTACTTGGTTGCTAGGGTAATCACATCTGGTTGCTAGGCAGTTACCAGAGTGATACATATCAAGGCTACTTTCCATCCTGAGTGAAATAAGTGAAACAGGAAGTCTGTATGATTTTCTGGTGCAGAGATATGTGATTTGTTACTTGGTTGCTAGGGTAACCACATCTGGTTACTAGGCAGTTACCAGAGTGATACATATCAAGCCTCCTTTCCATCCTGAGTGAATTATGTCAACCCGGAAGTCTCTACGATTTTCTGGTGCAGAGATATGTGATTTGTTAGTTGGTTGCTAGGGTAACCCCATCTGGTTGCTAGGCAGTTACTAAGGTGATGCTCATAAGGCTCCTTGCAATCCTGTGTGAAATATGTCAACCCCTAAGTCTCTACGATGTTCTGGTTCAAAGATATGTGATTTGTTACTTGGTTGCTAGGGTAACCGCATCTGGTTGCTAGGCAGTTACCAGAGGGATACATATCAAGGCTACTTTCCATCCTGAGTGAAATAAGTTAAACAGGAAGTCTCTATGATTTTCTGGTGCAGAGATATGTGACTTGTTACTTGGTTGCTAGGGTAAACACATCTGGTTGCTAGGCAGTTACCAAAGTGATACTCATAAGGCTCCTTGCAATCCTGCGTGAAATATGTCAACCCCTAAGTCTCTACGATGTTCTGGTTCAAAGATATGTGATTTGTCACTTGGTTGCTAAGGTAACCCTGTCTGGTTGCTATGCAGTTACCAGAGTGATACATATCAAGGCTACTTTCCATCCTGAGTGAAATAAGTGAAACAGGTAGTCTCTACGATATACTGGTGCAGATATATGTGATTTGTTACTTGGTTGCTAGGGTAACCCCGTCTGGTTGCTAGGCAGTTACCAGAGTGATACATATCAAGGCTACTTTCCATCCTGAGTGAATAAAGTCAACCCGGAAGTCTCTATGATTTTCTGTTGCAGAGATATGTGATTTGTTACTTGGTTGCTAGGGTAATCACATCTGGTTGCTAGGCAGTTACCAGAGTGATGCATATCAAGGCTACTTTCCATCCTGAGTGAAATAAGTCAACCCGGAAGTCTCTCTGATTTTCTGTTGCAGAGATATGTGATTTGTTACTTGGTTGCTAGGGTAATCACATCTGGTTGCTAGGCAGTTACCAGAGTGATACATATCAAGGCTACTTTCCATCCTGAGTGAAATAAGTGAAACAGGAAGTCTCTACGATTTTCTGGTGCAGAGATATGTGATTTGTTAGTTGGTTGCTAGGGTAACCCCATCTGGTTGCTAGGCAGTTACCAAGGTGATACTCATAAGGCTCCTTGCAATCCTGTGTGAAATATGTCAACCCCTAAGTCTCTACGATGTTCTGGTACAAAGATATGTGATTTGTTACTTGGTTGCTAAGGTAACCCTGTCTGGTTGCTATGCAGTTACCAGAGTGATACATATCAAGGCTACTTTCCATCCTGAGTGAAATAAGTGAAACAGGTAGTCTCTACGATTTTCTGGTGCAGAGATATGTGATTTGTTACTTGGTTGCTAGGGTAACCCTGTCTGGTTGCTAGGCAGTTACCAGAGTGATACATATCAAGGCTACTTTCCATCCTGAGTGAAATAAGTCAACCCGGAAGTCTCTCTGATTTTCTGTTGCAGAGATATGTGATTTGTTACTTGGTTGCTAGGGTAATCACAGCTGGTTGCTAGGCAAAGAGTAAAGAAAGGCTTTCTTGGAAGAACCTTTTTTGTTTCTTTTTGTACTGGTTCTGCCTAGAGGCTGGAGTTATTTTTTTGTAGTGAAACTCATTCGGGACACTGTTGTGAATGAATCTGCTTATGCCTCCTATTGGTTGAAATTTGTTTTGTGGAGTATTTCTTGCAAGACATTGGAGTAATTTAGGTCATTTGTTGCACTCATGCAGCAGCCAAATGAACATTCGTTTGACTCTACGAGGAAATGGAGCGCCTTTTATGTTTCTTTTTGTGCTGTTCCACTAGCGGATGGAGTTTGTTTTGTGGAGGAACACTCATTCAGACGGTTATGTGGATGAATCTTCATGTTCTTTGTGTTTATTCCGCCTATTGGCTGGAGATTGTTTGCTAGATTATGTGTACGTATGTGTACATGGACTGTTTGAGTTTAGAGGGATGGATGGATGCCAGTTGGAACTTACTGTGTGTGGGGTTAATGTGCATGTTTTTCCTTTTTTTGTTTGTTTGTTTGATTCGGGGGAAGTTTTGGGTTTGATTGTTGCACTTATGTTGGAATGAGGTCTATATAATTGTATATTTGACACACAATAAATTTTTTCTAATATGTCAAAATGTCAAATGTTAATATGAGTGGATTGTCTATCTCTACATGGAATGTGAATGGGTTGGGGCACCCCAGAAAAAGAAGGAAGGTTATTTCTCTTCTTAAATTAAAGAAATATGATAGTGTTTTTTTCTTCAAGAAAGAATTCCCCAAAGGAAGCTGAAAAATTTGGGAAGATATAAACAGATTAAAGATAAATTAGAAAGAGTCATTATTGTTTTAGCAGAAATTCAGGGGCAAAGTTTAATTTTGTATAATATTTACACACCTAACACTGATAATCAGATCTTGAAGGGTTGTTGCAAGCCACTGGCACCCCTCATGATATAATATTGGGAGGAGACTTTAATCTATTGATGGACTCGGTCCTTGATCATAGTGAAGAAAAAGCCCCATAGAACAACATTGATGCTTCACAGGATGTGCAAAAATCTTGGTCTTATAGATATTTGGAGACTTTTGAACCCATCTGGTAGAGTCTATAAAAAAAATTTCATCAGTCCATTAGATTTATTCTTGAAAATATTTTTTTATACCTAAGTCCCTCATTTAATTTGTTGTTGATTTCTCTATTGGAAACAAATTAGTTGGTGCTTTAATGCATCCCTTTTGCAAAATCCTGAATTCCACCAAATGTTTATATGAAGACCAACTGGTCCTTAGTATCCTCTATGGGCATGACTTGGGAGGCACTTAAGGTGGTTCTTAGGGGACGAATCATACAGTATGCCTCATTCACCAAAAAATTCAAAGCATGAGAACTCGTGGAGTTGGAAGGGAATATTAAAAGTGTCAAGGCAGAGCTGAAGAGCTGCATGTCGTCAAGAGAATAGACCCAATTGAAATACAGATATTATACTATTTTGTCACGGAAGGTGGACTTTTGGCTATTCAGGGCAAGACAGTCATACTTTGTTTTTTGGGACACAGCAGGGAAGATTTTTCTACCATTCCCTCAGTGAAATCTGCTGGTGGTGAAATATTTACCTCGTCATTGATATTAATAATGCTTTTAAAGAATTCTATCTTTATCTCTATAGTTCCACATCTTTGTCTACTGATGAAGATATTAGAAACTTTGTGGAACCATTAGAACTCCCTAAACTGATGACTGAGCAAAACATTTCTATTGATTCTGAGATAATCTTGTAGGAGCTTGGTGAGGTAATAAAGGCCTTGCCTACAGGTAAGGCTCTGGGACCAGACGGCTTTGCTGCTGAATTGAGATCTTATGCTGCAGAACTGGCTCCGCTATTTTTAGAATTTTATATGGAATCATTATGGAATGGAAAGCTTCCACCAACCATGACACAAGCCGGATCAGTCTGATTCTTAATAAGGACAAAGATCCAAAGTGTAAGAGTTACCATCCAATTTACCTGATCTGGCTAGACAGGAAAATATTGTCAAAAATGTTGGCTAACCAATTAAGTAACGTTATGACTTCTCTTATACATATAGATCAGGTGGGGTTTATTCAGGGTTGCAGCTCTTCTGATAACATTAGACGTTTCATCAATATCATGTGGTCAGTGGCAAATGATCAGACGTTTGTCACTGCCATCTCACTTGACGCCGAAAAGGCATTAGATATGGTAGAATGGGATTCTTTTTTTAGGATTTTGGAAATATACAGGTTTGGGAATACTTTTATTGGATGGATTAAGTTACTTTATAGACATCCGGTAGCGGCGGTACAAACAAATGGATTAATTTCAGATAAATTTATACTGGATAGGGGCACCTAGCAGGGTTGCCCTGGAACCATTAGCAGCTGTGATAAGAAAGGAAGATGATTTTCCAGGGGTGGTGAAGGGAGGTATGGTGCATAAGCTTTTGCTTTACGCAGACAATATTTTAATATTTGTCTTCGACCTCACTAGATCTATGCCTTGCCTCTACAGAATTATTCATTCCTTTTCTAAGTTCTCATGATGCAAAGTCAGTTGGTCTAAATCTAAAGCTTTTGCTCTGACAGCGTTTTGTCCAAACAGGGCATTAAGTATTTGGTTATTTTATTCCCAGCAAATTTGTGGTATCTAGGTGATACAGTATCTATGTGTTGTAGTTTATGTGACCTGTGTGATGTCTCAAGGCAGCTAGCAGGCATTCGGTTTAACCAGTTTGTCTGCTTCCTGACCTGGTCCCCAGTTAGTCAAATACTATCACTATTAAGACTATGAGCAAAATTACTAGAGGAGAGCGGCACCTTCCCTGGAGGGATGGAGTCCATCTCTCTTTGGGAGGTCAGCTCTACCCCAAAAATTCTTCCAATTGCCTGTAAATCATATTCTATTCTCCGGACACCACTCAAACATCCAGCCATTCAGTGGCACTAATCTACTATAAACCTCATCACCATGACGAGGAGAGCTGGAACCAAAGTGTGTGTGTTTACTTCCCGCTTCCGAAACAGTATATACCAGCTTCTCTTTCTCACTAACCTCCACTAACATTCGGATGTGTGTCTCTAACTCATAAACCTTCTCCATTAGCCTGATTAATTCCTTACATTTATCATTGCTGATGGAAAAAGTTATAGTAAACATGTGACATACAACGCAGGAAGAAATAACATGAGCGGAAGCCATGACTTACCAAAATTTTTTGTTGTTGTTGGTTGTTCCTGAGCGGTGAGGGTTTGAGATTGTTTGATGTTGATAAGTGGTGCTTTGAAATCGATGCCATAGTCCATGTAACAAAGAGGAGAAAAATGTGTGTACGCTGTAAAATTTGTGCAGTTTAATCGCAATAAGAGAATAATGCATGGGAAAACCCACTGCTTGGTGAAAAATGGCAGATGTTAAGGATTAAAAGCTGAAAACGGATAGATAAGCAATGCTAAAAAGCTTGCAGGCTACAAACACTAACTAGAGCTAGTTGCCAGCAGCAACAAGTAAAATAGATGAAAAATAGATAATCAGATGAAACAGTAGAAAAGCGTTCCGTCAGCAACAGGAACAAGAAGTTCAGTCAGCCAGCAGCTTTTCACATTTTATGGTCACATATAACTGCTTTGTAAACATTTTCTCTCATCCAGAAATCTGATAAACCATATGACAAGAAATACATGTAAAATACAAACATGGACATACATAAACATACATAAACAGGTGGCAAAAAAAGCATTTGCCACCTTCCTGATTTCTTCTATTTTTCTGCATTTTACATACTTAATTGTTTTAAATCTTCAAACAAGATTTAACATAAAACAAAGGTAACCGGCAACCAAACACTTCCGATAACTGGAGATCAGTCTTTCTCAATGCTACGGTGAATTTTGGCACATTCTTCTTTGCAGAACTGCCACATGGACTGCCCATTTAAAGTCCTGCCACAGCATTTTAAATAGGTTCACGTTAGGACTTTGACTAGGCCACTCTAAAAATAAAATTTCGCTTTTTTGAGCCATTCAGAGGTGGACTTACTCCTATACTTTGGATCACTGTCTTGCTGCATAATCCAGGTGCACTTGAGGTCCAACCATGGACTGATGAATGGACATTCTCCTTTAGGATTTTCTGGTAGAGAGCAGAGTTCATGTTTCCTTCAATTATTGCAAGTCACACTGGCCCTGAAGCAGCAAATTATCCCCACACCATCACACTACCACCACCTTGCTTGACAGTAGGTATGATGTTCTTTTTGTGGGATTCTTTGTTTGATTTAAGTCAGATGTATTGGGACCACTGTCTACCAAACAGTAGAGGGAGAAAGAGAGTGTGGTCTGGCGAAAAGTCGGTGAGGAGTCATTTGGCTCTCATTACCGCAAGAATTGTTGTAAGCCAATAGTTGTGCCGCTGCTGGCCCAATTTATGAACAGCCCACCCAGAATTCGCCTGATTAGCCACTCTGGCCCTGAAGGTTACCTTGCACTGCCCATACTCTAAATGTGGTGGTTGTAAACAGTTTAAATCACTGCTTTGAGACAGAGGACTTTTTAATTTTGTTCAGATACTTTTTACGTTTGCATCATCACCTTCCCTTTCGCAGACCGTAACTGCAGGGCTACAACCAAATTAAAATCAAAGGATAGAGAGTTTGAAAAGTCTTTTTGGTCTGTACATGCTTAAGCTACCAAAGCTTTGACCCAGTCTCTTTCAAACATGACGATAAACAGAATATAACCACTTGGGATGCAAAAGTACTTAACAGGAAAATGGATAAGCTTGAGAATGCATTTTTTGTATAAATGGAGTTTTGAATCTGACGCTTATTTCACAATGTATGCAAGGTTCTTCTTTTTATCATTTCAATGATACAATAGTATACAGAAGCAATATACTCCTTTGTTGGGCTGCTGTTGCTTGTATTATTGATAGAGAAATCTATTTAAAATGATGTTTGTATCATTATTGGTTGTGCAAGTTTTTTATGTAGTCGTGTGGTATATCTATTAAGTTGACAGGGTCAAATATAAATGTATTTTTGTTATTATAATGCGTTGCTTTGGTCGTCATAAATATGAACATATTAGCATATTTTACCGTAACTACATTGGCTGCCTGTTAGTTTTCACATAAATGTAATTCTGCCAACTACTTACAAAGCTTTGAATGGTTTAGCTCCTATGTATGACCTAAGTGGGACCTTCTATCACGCTATGATCCATCACATTTACTACAGTCACAAAATTCAGACAAGTTTACAAAAACATAAATGCTGCTCATGATGCTATTTATTTTAGGTTTTTGTTTCTTTACACATAAAATAGTACTCCCAATCTGTTCCACAGTGAGTTATAGCAGTGATTCTCAATGTTTTTTTGATGAATCCCCCCCTACTTCATTCTCTTACCAAAGCCACCCAAACACACACACACACACACACACACACACACACACGTTTTACAATGAAAGTGATACTTTCATGATTTGCATTTCTATTAAAAAATCTATGGCATTTTTGTAATTATAAACAGTAGACCTACTCTAAACACATGTAAAAACAATAAATACAAAATATTAATATTAAACATTATTATATTCCCTCACTCCCCTAATGTAGCCTGTGACAAATTTAATAGAGCTGAAGTAGTGATATGATAATATTTATGTCAATCTATTTCTACCTAAAGTAAAGTTAGTGTTACTATAGTAAATAATCATTGATTCTCATAAAGCTACGAGTTTAAGAGCTCGAGCTTTAAGAGATTTGTGCTTGCACTGCTCTGTCCATTGAGCCGTATCTACAGAGACATACAGGTGCATTAGCTGTGGTTTTGCCTCTGCCTGTATATTTGACGCTGCTAAACCAGATACTTCAGATGCATTGCTAGACTTCAATATCAGATGAATTGCGGTACAAATGCATACCAACCCGTATAATTGAGAACCAACTGATATACTCCATCTAAACGTTTTTATGCAAAGAGGAACTTGATGATAGATTTGATTATTAGGACTGATAAATGCCCCACATTTTCCAAATTTGCAATTAATCACATATGTATGTGTGTATATATATATGTTTTGGAAAGGTGATTATCCACAGCTTTCCTGAACAGCCAATGGGCAGCACCATGACAGCTCCCTACTCCTGTCTGCTTTTTCTAGTCACATTAGAAACCATTGTAGAAACTACACAAACACCACAAACAAAACTATTTGAATATAAACTACTGAATTAAACGTTCTGTTGTTGATTACCACAATATATACACTACCGTTCAAAAGTTTGGGGTCACCCAAACAATTTTGTGTTTTCCTGAAAAGTCACACTTATTCACCACCATACGTTGTGAAATGAATAGAAAATAGAGTCAAGACATTGACAAGGTTAGAAATAATGATTTGTATTTGAAATATGATTTTTTTTACATCAAACTTTGCTTTCGTCAAAGAATCCTCCATTTGCAGCAATTACAGCATTGCAGACCTTTGGCATTCTAGCTGTTAATTTGTTGAGGTAATCTGGAGAAATTGCACCCCACGCTTCCAGAAGCAGCTCCCACAAGTTGGATTGGTTGGATGGGCACTTCTTGCGTACCATACGGTCAAGCTGCTCCCACAACAGCTCAATGGGGTTCAGATCTGGTGACTGCGCTGGCCACTCCATTACCGATAGAATACCAGCTGCCTGCTTCTGCTCTAAATAGTTCTTGCACAATTTGGAGGTGTGTTTAGGGTCATTGTCCTGTTGTAGGATGAAATTGGCTCCAATCAAGCGCTGTCCACTGGGTATGGCATGGCGTTGCAAAATGGAGTGATAGCCTTCCTTATTCAGAATCCCTTTTACCCTGTACAAATCTCCCACCTTACCAGCACCAAAGCAACCCCAGACCATTATATTACCTCCACCATGCTTAACAGATGGCGTCAGGCATTCTTCCAGCATCTTTTCATTTGTTCTGCGTCTCACAAACGTTCTTCTTTGTGATCCAAACACCTCAAACTTGGATTCATCTGTCCACAACACTTTTTTCCAGTCTTCCTCTGTCCAATGTCTGTGTTCTTTTGCCCATCTTAATCTTTTTCTTTTATTGGCCAGTCTCAGATATGGCTTTTTCTTTGCCACTCTGCCCTGAAGCCCAGAATCCCGCAGCC
Source organism: Moxostoma hubbsi (assembly GCA_032164185.1). Classification (NCBI taxonomy): domain Eukaryota; kingdom Metazoa; phylum Chordata; class Actinopteri; order Cypriniformes; family Catostomidae; genus Moxostoma; species Moxostoma hubbsi. Next base: position 41,175,768 of record JAVLUX010000016.1, on the reverse strand, counting down.
GCCTCTTCACTGTACATGTTGACACTGGTGTTTTGCGGGTACTATTTAATGAAGATGCCAGTTGGGGACCTGTGAGGCGTCTGTTTCTCAAACTAGAGACTCTAATGTACTTATCTTCTTGCTCAGTTGTGCAACGCGGCCTCCCACTTCTTTTTCTACTCTGGTTAGAGCCTGTTTGTGCTGTCCTCTGAAGGGAGTAGTACACACCATTGTAGGAAATCTTCAATTTCTTAGCAATGTCTCGCATGGAATAGCCTTCATTTCTAAGGACAAGAATAGACTGTCGAGTTTCAGATGAAAGTTCTCTTTTTCTGGCCATTTTGAGCGTTTAATTGACCCCACAAATGTGATGCTCCAGAAACTCAATCTGCTCAAAGGAAGGTCAGTTTTGTAGCTTCTGTAACGACCTAAACTGTTTTCAGATGTGTGAACATGATTGCACAAGGGTTTTCTAATCATCAATTAGCCTTCTGAGCCAATGAGCAAACACATTGTACCATTAGAACACTGGAGTGATAGTTGCTGGAAATGGGCCTCTATACACCTATGTACATATTGCACCAAAAACCAGACATTTGCAGCTAGAATAGTCATTTACCACATTAGCAATGTATAGAGTGTATTTCTTCAAAGTTAAGACTAGTTTAAAGTTGTCTTCATTGAAAAGTACAGTGCTTTTCCTTCAAAAATAAGGACATTTCAATGTGACCCCAAACTTTTGAACAGTAGTGTATATATATATATATATATATATATATATATATATATATATATATATATATATATATATATATATATAATTTTTTATTTTTCATAGAAAACCAGCAAATTAGAGAAGTTACAGTAAAACGTGAACTTATTTAAACACAGCACAATACAGTATATGTATTTATTGCCTGTGTCACTTTGACACAATATGAAGTGTTTGTCATGTCAATATGCCATATTCTGTGCACTGCCTCTCCTGCTATTTCTGTTAAAATCTTAAATCTTTTTTTTTGTTTTTTTTGGCTAATGTGTTTAATGAGGTGTTTGTGTAAAATGGCTAATAGAATGCAAAGGGAATGACTCAGCAAATATAATTAACTCAAAATGAAAACAATAGAAGTCAATATAAAGTGTGTGTGTGTGTGTGTGTGTGTGTGTGAGTGTGTGTGTGTTTAAGCCTTTGGTGGGTGAGAGGGGAGAAAACACATATGGAAAGGTGCTTGCTGAGTTGCAGTTAGTCACACTCCTGCGTCTCTAATTGAATTAGCATTGACAGCACACCACGGGCTGGCCTGTGCACACTAAACACTCAGCACACAGGGCATCTGCCCTGAAATCAATTACCTGCATGGGGGGCTGGAGGAATCCAGACATGGCAGACACATCCTGCATGTCAGTGCCCAGACTGACTGCAACATCTGTGGCCATCTGAAAATGCTGACCTCATAGAGGAGCTTCAAAGAGCGGTGGCCGTGGGGCTCCTCTAAATCACCTGTTTGGCTCAGCCACCTGATACCACGGCCTGAAACGCACCATCCTGTGCCATCCTCTCTAGTAAGAACAGCATGCAGATCAGATAGATCAAATGGATAAATGTCACATACAGGAAGCTGACAGAGGCACGGAACATCAATCCTTCATGGAGCTGTAAAAGTCTGAGCTGTTATCAACACAGAACCACGGGCACAACGACACAAAACACTGCAATCAGTACTTGTGCTGACTAGAGATGTTTTGATTAACCAGAAGAATAAATTAATATTGGAATAACCTATTTTTAAAGAAAAAGTTTTCTTTTTCAAAAGCAAACTTTTACTTTCTAATGTAATATACTGTAGTTTCTGAACTGAGCAAATAAACTACATACAAAGATAAGTTTGATGGGGGAGTAATACATTTAGAAAATACATTTTGTAGAGGCACATAACCTGGGTCCCATAAAAAAATATTGTTTGCGGTTATTTTTGCTTACCAAAGAGACTACTAAATGCAAGGAAATAATGTTTCCATCATTTTTCTGGATGTGACCGTTATTGTAAAAGTTTAAGGAAAAAGAAAATAGAGACATATATATAAAAGTAATATAACTGACCCAATGAACATATGAATTGTCTTCAGCAATGAATGCACGCTTCTGTGATCAAGACTGTTGGGTGCTTCATTCAGGAGAGGGTTTGGTTATTAGCAATAATTAATAATTATCAAAAATAACTATTAATTAATAAAATTTACAGAATATTGATTAGTATTAACATTAGCTTATTGATCCTTCATATCAACAACCATCAAAGATAATGACCAATTATCAAAATCACTAGAATATTAATAATGATTAATATCGCCGGGGCACCACCTTGGAATCAGGATTGTTCTCTTAGGAAAGTCGACGTCTGGAGAACATCATCATTCGAAAGGTAAACAATGAAGGTTTGAATCTGAGCACTGACATCCCCTGCCAGACCTTGACACAGGTGCATGCAGAACAATACCAGAACAATTATTGATGCAGTAATATCAATTAATCAATACAATACAGTCAATAAACTTCAGACTTCCAACTTCCAACTACAAACTAAACAGTAACAAGATTAGATATGGTAACAAAAAAAGCCTATAACATATGAGAGGAAGGTATACGTGTGTGTGTGTGTGTGTGTGTGTGTGTGTGTGTGTGTAAGGAGTGGAGGGCACAAAATGGTGGCCGTGGCTCTTGTGGAGAGTACATCATGCAAGGTTTCCGGCCAGAGAAGGTGACCGGGCGGGCGGATAGACTGGTTAATGGCGTCTGCCCGTTTAGCGCATGTCTCTGCTGGTATGATAGCTTAGGGACAAAGCTGGACTCTATCGCCAAGTTATCTGTTCACAAAATGTGTGTGTGGGTGTGTATGTGAGGGGTTTTGTGTGTGTGTGTTAGTACGAGAGAGAGAGAAGAGTGAAAGCACCGAAGCAGTTTTAGTGATCGTAGAAGAGAAGGCAACTGTTAATTTATCACTCAGAGATGAGGTGAATGGCTCAGAATCCGTCCGCCATGGTCGTTGGTTCTTTAATGGATAAACTCAGTGTGCAGGTCTCACCTACGATGGCAATATGCACAAACAATCCAATGTGTTTGGACAACAACACCGCAAATCTCATTCGGTGTCACAGTATGTTACAGTAATACCTTGAGTATTATTAGCAGCAATGAGCGGACTCGGCAATCCGTAAACTCTACAAGCAATAACCTTGATACACAAGAATAACACACTATAATAGTCTGTCTCTGCCCAGACATAAACCTCTTAACTTGAGTCATGTGAGGACATGGGTAGAATGTGTGTTCATCCTTCATTTGACTCCTACTTGGTTTCTCAAAGCTCGGGTGATGATTGGATGCCATTTCCTTGCTCTGTCGGTAGGCTGTACATCAGCTGATTTTCAGGTTGACAGAGAAAACCAGCAAAGTCTACTCAGATGAAAAAGGAAGAGAAAACTTCTTTCAACACTTCTTCAAGCAAAAGGGTGAAGATGCGGATTGCTCTGCAGTCTCCTTCTAATCTGTTAGTGTGCTCGGTGGAACATGAAGAAATCTCAACTCATCCAGCAAGATGGAGATTGTATCATGCAAGAGAGTAAATCATGCAAGGTTTCTGGCCAGATAAGGTGGATGTGAATGTGGGCAGAAAGACACGTGTCTCGGCTGGTACTATAGCTTAGGTACAAAGCTGGACTCTTTCGCCAAGTTAACTGTTCGCCAAATGTGTGTGTGTGGGTATGTTTGTGAGGGGTTGTGTGTGTGTGTGTGCAGTTAGTATGAGAGAGAGAGAAGAGTGACAGCACCAAAGCCTTTTTAGCAATCGTTGAAGAGAAGGCAACTGTTAGTTTATCACTCAGAGATGCGGTGAATGACTCAGAATCCATCTGCCGCGGTTGTTGGTTCTTTAATGGATAAACTCAGTGTCCCGGTCTCACCCGCGATGGAGGATATGCACAAACAATCCGACGTAGTTGGACAACACAGCAAATCTCATTGTGGTAACTGTATGTGACAGTAATACCTTGAGTATTATTAGCAGCAATGAGTGGACAAGCCAGTCCGTAAGCTGTGAAAGCAATACATTTGATACACAAGAATAACACACTATAATAATCTATCTCTGCCCAGACATTTTACTTGAGTCGCGTGAGGACGTGGGTAGAATATATGTTCATCAGTCGGTTGACTCCGACTCGGTTCCTCGAAGCTCAGGTGATGACGGGAGGCCATTTCCTCACTCTGTCGGTGGGTGGTACGGCAGCTGATTCTCGGCAGGTCGGCGGAGAAAACCAGCAAAGTCAACTTGGTTGAAGAAGGAAGAGAAATCTTCTTTGGTCTCCTTCGGATCCAAAAGTGCTTGGTGGAACATGGAGAAATATCAACTGTTGCGAGATGGAGATTGTATGGCCAAAGTTTCAGGTAAATATGTTACTAATACGTTACTATACACAAAGCTGCATCTAGACGATGCACATACTGTCTCAGGAATCAACACCCAGAAAGATCTCAGAGGTTTTTATACTCCCGATTATGTCATGGTTGAGGGACAAGTTCTGTTGTGCGCCTCATCCAAGAGGAGTTGAGAGTTCGATCCTTCAGAATTTCACATATAGGTTTAAAGTGAGCAAGGCTTCATGGGATCCGTAGTCTGTTTTGGACTCCTTTTGTTTGATTTTGGCATGGACGTTGCTATCAGGCTTTATGACTGAATATAGGCATCAGTCAGGCTTTTTGACTGTATGTAGGCCTGCCTTTGTCACATATCTGAGTACATGAGGCCCAACAAAGACATTTATTGCTGGAGTCTGTGGGTAAATTGAGCGGTTGCATGTGAAGTTAACAGGTGATGAATATACAGAGGTGCTGAATAGCCTCTGTCTGCTGCTTCATCAGCGAGAACGGTGTCACCAAATAGGCCAGCCTGGGTGTTGAAGAAGCGTGTCTTGTCGGCCTCGTGCATCTCAACCAGGTTAAGCCACAGACTGGCGCTCCTGGACCAACAAAGTGGACATCTTCTGCCCAAGAGACCGCGCCATGACATTCGTTGCCCGGAGGGCAAGGCTGGCTGCCGAGCGCAGCTCCTGCATCAATCCCAGGGTGGAACTACCCTAGTGCAGTTCTTTCAGCACCTTGGCTTGGTGTACTTGCAGGAGAGCCTTGGCGTGCAAGGCGGAGGTGGCTTATCTGGCAGCGCTATAGGCTCTGTGACGTGATGGCGTGAGCCTACAGGCCTTGGAAGGGAGCTTCGGGCGCCCGTGCCAGGTAGCAGCGCTTTACGGGAATATACTTGGTGCATCACCGAGTAACCCCTGGCCGCCATCGAGGGTAGTGAGAGGTGGGGAGCCGAGAGATTGGGACCGGGCAGTGAAAGGTGCCTCCTATGAACTCGTCAGCTCCTCGTGCACTTCTGGGTAGAAAGGCTCTGGGGCAGGGCGTGGTTGTGAGCGGAGAAAATTTGAATGAGTGGTATGCACGTTCCCCTCCTTTATACCCGTTTGTCCAGAGGAGGGGCATGCAAATGTCACTCGTCAATTCCCATTGGCCTTTTATCAAAGATCTCAGGTGTCTCAGGCTCTCCAGAGTGTCCACTAATGTCATTACATCAACACAAATTCGTGTGAGTGACAGAGAGGGAACTATTGGTTATTTGAGGGTGTTTGGTCAATTTAGTTCTTTAGACAGATCTTAAAAAGGAATTTATGACTAGACCTTAAAAAATATTAATTAAATACCCCTGACAATTTTATTGTAAACCAACACACATTATTAACAGTGTTTTGTTTTTCATGTTAACATGTAAGATACAATGAAGATGTTAGGTAAGAAAAATATGGAAAAATGTTTAGCCCCCATTGCATTTTAATCTGGATAATCTATCCCTGAAGAAAGTTATGGTAACACTTTCTATGAAGCCCATATTTATATCCTTTAATTTAAGTGACAAAATCAATATCTTCTTATAAACATCCATAAGATTTAATTGGTTATAAGACATTACAGGTCATGATGGAAGTTATAAACATTACACATGCACAAAAACAAAATAGTACATAATGATATTCAATGTAAATTTTGAGATATTATGAAAAAACCCTTGTAAAGCTACAAGGTTCAAATATATAATATATGTATAAATTTGAATAGGGGAAGTCCTGTCTTAGAACTGTAGTTATGATTATTTATGAGAAATTATAACTTGTTGCAAGGTGTATTATGAGACTATATATTCAGTATAATGAATTTATAATTACTTTACAATACATTATAAATATGGGCTTCATAGAAAGTGTTACCAAAGTTATTTTTAAATAAGCATATGTTAAAAGACAGTAAGTCAATCCCTCACAACCTCTTTTTCATTTCCATCAAAATATGGATGGAGATGGAGCTACTGTGAATAAGGTCTGGAATTACCAGGGCAGAGACCCTTGGTGTGGTTTTACATATTTAATTCCTCAACAAAATGAAAATATATGACTCATAGATAAACATCTTATACTATATCAAGCAGTGAATTAGAGAAATGTTGATTGTGGGTGGATAAATTAAACTTGTTTGACACTTCATAAGCTGTTAAACTGCTCTTGCATTTCACTTTCTTGGCCGAAGGTAAATTAATATGAGGCGCAGCTGCTTTCACTGAAACTTGAGCACTGTTCACTTCCATACACTGACTAGATACTTATCCCTCTTTTATCTATATATTTTTGATTATTATTGGTTATTGAGCAAATAGCCCCTAATTATAATCACACATAAGACTTAAAGGAACAGATCTCAAACTCTGAAAGCATCTGAAGTTATGTGAACATTTGTGAACAGTAAACGTCCTTAAATAATATACATTTTATATAATATAAATTGTATAATAAAATAAAATTTTATAATTCAAGTGATTCACGTTAAGTGAAAAGGTTCTATTGGACAGTCAACTGCTTTCACAAGAGCTGGAAGAGAGTAAATGCATTTTAGACAGATTATAACATGTCACACTGCAGCACATCAACTTCATAACTTTATTACAAATCACCTACTCATCTACTATACATATACATTCCTGAATTGCATTCACCAGCACTCAGAAAAAAAACATATTATATTATGGAGAGGCGATTCAATCCTAAATTATCCTTACTTCCAGTACTGGTGTGTATAGAAATGATTGATAAATTGATATACCTAATAATAGATATATTACATATACAGTATAGTAGCGGGCCAAGGAGAGACACGAGACAGGTTGGCGTGTAAACAACCCCTGGAGGGAAAATGCATTAATTCCACACACATATTAGAGAAGGATATGAATGGTGAAGAAGCTTGTGAGGTGACGGGGAGCTTGTGCTGGTAGGGGCAAAATGTGCCCCTACCTGGGAATGGAGAATAGGCTGGAGCATCTCAGGCGTGGAGGCAAAGGAGAGCCCAGTGCAGTCAGACGCTTCCTAAAAATAGAACAAACAGCAGAAGCAGTTAGTTTCATTTGTGCCTTCCCTAGATACTTCTCTCCTTTCTGATTCTTCTACCAGTGTATATATCCCTCTCTTCTTGATTGGAAAATCCATTGCAGGTGCGAGCGATCAGCCTGAGAGGCTCCGTTGGATTGCCGTTGACAAGGGTGATGCTGATTGCTGCATATGCATTTCACAACAACCACCCACCACCCAGGCATCAACCTGGTTCTGTAGAGCAAACAGGTTCTGTTATATAACCTGGACGGGAGGAAGGAGGAATTTCTTACCAGACCAAATTAGAATAATAACATCCGTGAGAGTTCATTCGCATTCCTATTCGCTGACCCGGCACTTTGAAGTGGAAATCCCAGAGTGCAAGGAACCAGTGCATTACCAAGGTGGTCGTGTCTTGACCATCCACTGAAGGGGTGCATGGTCCGTTACCACTGTAAAGGATCTAACAAGCAGGTAGTACCACAGCTCCAGGACTGCCCACTTGATCGCCAGTGTCTCATTTTGAGCTTCCTAATGATGTAGATTACAGGATGCGTTTCCCTTCCCAAGCAGTGGGACAGGACAACTGTGTCTGAGGCATTTGTCTGGAGTGTGAAGGGCTGTGTCTGGGGCATAGAGGATGGGAGAGATAGTGAGGGCAGATTTCAATGACTGGAATGTCTTCCCTGTCTCCTTTGTCCAGAAGACCTTTTCCGGACATCCCTTTCTGATCAGGCCTGTAGGGGGCAAGCCACAGAGGAAAAATCAGGGATAAAACAGCGATAGTATCCCACCAACCCGAGAAAGGCACGTACCAGTTTCTTGGAGCAGGGTTATTTTTCCTCCTGAGGGTGGAAGACCACCTGGCCAATGTGGAACCCCAAGTATCGTGCCTCTGAGAGTCCTAGGTGGCATTTGCTAGGGTTGGTGGTGAGTCTAGCCCTACGTAAAGTTGACAGCACCTTACCAAGGTGATCCAGATGGACCTCCCAGCTCTCTGAATGAATCACAACGTCATCCAGATAGGTGGCTGCATCCTGTTGGTGGGCCACAAGAAGATGTTCATCATTCTCTGGAAGGTGACCCCATGTAATCTGAAGGGAAAGGACCCTATACTGCCAGTGGACTGAGGAGGAGATGAAGGCAGTCTTCTCCCTTGCCTTGGCAGTCAGGGGGACTTGCCAGTGTTCCTTTGATAAGTCCAGGGTGGAAATAAACTGAGCCCTTCCCAGCTGATCTATAATTTCGTCAACATGGGGCATGGGGTATACATCAATGTCAAGACCACTTTCAGCTTCCTGAAGATGTTACAGAAGCAGTAGGTGATGTTGCTCTTTGGAACTATAATGATTGGGCTGGACCATGGACTTTTCTAAGACTCGATGACTCCCAGTCAGTGTTGTAGTCAAGACCACCTAAACCAAGACCAAGTCAAGACCAATTCAAGAGTGTATGGAGATTGAGATAAGACCAAGACTTTGAGGGGTTGAGACTAAGTGGAGACCAAGACCAAGGCAAGGTGAGAACGAGACAAGCACAAGACCAGACCAGTTCGAGTCCCACACAGCATGACACACTTATGATAAAATGTGGAGGCACTCCTCAAATTAATCTGAAAGATCCACATTCCCATAAAAACACCCACAGAAAACAATTCACCTCTTTTATTGCTATATATATATACACTCACCTAAAGGATTATTAGGAGCACCATACTAATACTGTATTTGACCCCATTTCGCCTTCAGAACTGCCTTAATTCTACGTGGCATTGATTCAACAAGGTGCTGAAAGCATTCTTTAGAAATGTTGGCCCATTTTGATAGGATAGCATCTTGCAGTTGATGGAGATTTGTGGGATGCACATCCAAGGCATGAAGCTCCCGTTCCACCACATCCCAAAGATGCTCTATTGGGTTGAGATCTGGTGACTGTGGGGGCCATTTTAGTACAGTGAACTCATTGTCATGTTCAAGAAACCAATTTGAAATGATTCGAGCTTTCTAACATGGTGCATTATCCTGCTGGAACTAGCCATCAGAGGATGGGTACATGGTGGCCATAAAGGGATGGACATGGTCAGAAACAATGCTCAGGTAGGCCGTGGCATTTAAACAATGCCCAATGACCACCACCACCAGCCTGCACAGTGGTAACAAGGCATGATGGATCCATGTTCTCATTCTGTTTACGCCAAATTCTGACTCTACCATCTGAATGTCTCAACAGAAATCGAGACTCATCAGACCAGGCAACATTTTTCCAGTCTTCAACTGTCCAATTTTGGTGAGCTCTTGCAAATTGTAGCCTCTTTTTCCTATTTGTAGTGGAGATGAGTGGTACCCGGTGGGGTCTTCTGCTGTTGTAGCCCATCCGCCTCAAGGTTGTGCGTGTTGTGGCTTCACAAATGCTTTGCTGCATACCTCGGTTGTAACGAGTGGTTATTTCAGTCAAAGTTGCTCTTCTATCAGCTTGAATCAGTCGGCCCATTCTCCTCTGACCTCTAGCATCAACAAGTCATTTTCGCCCACAGGACTGCGGCATACTGGATGTTTTCCCTTTTCACACCATTCTTTGTAAACCCTAGAGATGGTTGTGCGTGAAAATCCCAGTAACTGAGCAGATTGTGAAATACTCAGACCAGCCCGTCTGGCACCAACAACCATGCCACACTCAAAATTGCTTAAATCACCTTTCTTTCCCATTCTGAAATTCAGTTTGGAGTTCAGGAGTTTGTCTTGACCAGGACCACACCCCTAAATGCATTGAAGCCACTGCCATGTGATTGGTTGATTAGATAATTGCATTAATGAGAAATTGAACAGGTGTTCCTAATAATCCTTTAGGTGAGTGTATATGTTTGTGTGTGTGTGTGTGTGTGTGTGTGTATGTGTGTGTATATGTGTGTGTGTGTGTGTGTGTGTGTGTGTGTATATATGTGTGTGTGTGTGTGTGTGTGTGTGTGTGTGTGTGTGTGTATCAGTGTACCATGAGAAATGTCTTGTTAAAATAATCCAAAGGCATTGCAGAGGTGAATTGTATGCGTGTGAATTGTCCTTTCCTATGAGCAAACAAATACAAACAAATACTAAGGAGCTGAAATCAACTTAACCATCTTTATTCAACACTCCTTTTTCCAAGTTTTACCATCCACATAAAACATTAACATTTTTGACTCTTCCCCTCGAAACCATCATTAAGTACTGAATTTTTCAAACAAATATTCAATGCTTAAATAAGTCTTTACTTTTCTCTGTCTTTTCTTAACCAATATAGTTTTCGATTTGAATGGAATGCAGCAAGAGGCAGATTGCTAACGTTAGATAGCTAGCTTTGCTAGCATCACATACTCTTAGCTTTTCTTTCTTTATGCTTAATTTTTAAGTGCAGATAAAAGTTTGACATGGTTCCAGCCATCTCGGTAAGCATTGGATTGCAGAATTTACATACTGTTGTTTTCTTTTGGACGCTTTTTTGCAAATTAAATTTTTGTGGTTTAGGTCAGTGTTTCTCAACCTTTTTTCTGCCATGGCACACTTTTTATGATTAAAAATTTGCAAGGTTCAACACTATCCCACAAAACTATCATTGATAGTTTTCCTTTTCAAGAACTTGTCTATGTTTTATGTCTTAGTAGCGTGAACTCGTAATGTTTGAAATTCGGATATGCAAAAAACGCAAGTATCATAGGTATGCTGTATAATGAGTTCACAGATGCCTTTTTATTATTTATTTATTTACTGTATTTTTCTGAAAATAAAGTTACACAGGGTCAAAATCGAGTTGTTGATAGAGAGAGAAAAAAAACACATAAGTCGCACTAACTGGATCTGGCAGGCACTAGGACCCGAGAGCAGCCATCTGGCCTCCATTCACTGGTTGGACTAGGATGTCAAACATGCTCCATGAAGATTACAGTACCTCAGAATCTACACATGGAATCACTGTGTTTTTGGACTTTTTTAAAACAGGAGAATTTGATTTTAGTAATCGTATGTAACAGTTTCTCATTCTTTTTATGTTTCATGAGAGAAATGTGACAATTAAGCCACATCTATTCATAACATCAGTTACTCTATGCTGTGCACAAATAAACAGCTATTAGTCTTTTAGTAAAACGTCTAGGTTACAGATGTAACCTCTGCTCCCTGATGGAGGGAATGAGATGTTGTGTCGAAGAAGCGACACTAGGGGTCTCACTTGAGTGCCAAATATACCTCTGATCTATGAAAAAAGGCCAATGAGAAATTGGCAGACAGAATTTGCATGTCCCACCCCCGGACATACGGGTATAAAGGCAGGGAAATACGTCTGTTTCATTCAGGATTGTTCAGAGGAGCCGACAATGGTCCGGCCACAACAGTGGCTCGGTTCCGCAATGTGGCCGGAAGGACACAATGTCTCGTTCCCTCCATCAGGGAATGGAGGTTACATCCGTAACCTAGACGTTCCCCGTCTGTCACTCACTTCGACGTTGTGTCGAAGAAGCGACACTAAATCCCACCATGTGCTGAGCCATGTACGTGTACTGCTGACACAGGAGCGGGAAGGTAATTAACGTGCCAAAGCGACCAGCTGTATCAGGCTGCACGTACCCTTCCCCAATGCCTCATAAAGTCGTCGAAAGCCTTCTGGTTCTTTACCCTTAACAGGGGAACAAGTCGATGCTGCCAAGTCTGGGGCCCTTACACACATCGGGGAAGGAGGTCTTACCCAGTTTCCTATTCTTTCAGGGGGAAAAGACCCTGTGGAGACCACACCTGCCCAGAGAGGGGGAGGTAAGAGTGGTGTCATACAACACATGGGCTTTTAAGTCACTTGTGGGAAGTGGCAGCTATTCCAGTACAGGGTAGATTTGAGTACCCGCAGTGGATTGGGTCGGCGAATTCCTCCGCTGATTTGCGGACCCAGAGGGCTAGGAAGGAGTCATCCAGGGAGCCGAGTGAGTGTTACCAAGTTCTACTGGCTCGGACTTGAGAAAACACGGGACAAAACTGACTCAACCCGGAGATTGTAAAATCTCCCGAAGTTATTAGGTCTGCCAGGGAGGTGCCTCTGGCCAGTGCTCATGAGGACGCAACATTCCTTGTTGAGTGTGCTCAGATCCGCAAGGGGGGGGCACGGACTGGGTGCGATAGGCCAATGAAATGGTGTCCACCTCCCAGTGGGAGAGCCTCTGTTTGGAGACATTGTTCCCTGTCCACCAATGCAGGCAAAGAGCTGCTCAGAATGTCTAAAGCTCTGCGTGCGGTCCAAGTAGGTATGCAAAAACGTACCGGACACAGCAACGAAGGGGCTGGGTCTGCCTCCTCCCGGGACAGCGCTTGCAGGTTCACTACCTGGTCTCTGAAGGGCATGATAGGAACCTTGGGCACGTAGCTCGGCCGCGGTCTTAGGATAACATGTGTGTCTGCCGGACCGAACTTCAGGCAAGTGTCGCTGACAGAGAACGCTTGCAGGTCCCCGACTGATGGAGGCGAGCGCAATCAGCAGGGCCGTCTTTAGGGAGAAGGTCCTGAGTCCAACTGATTCTAGCGACTCGAAGGGGGATCTCTGAATTCCCGAGAGGACCACTGAGAGATCAGTCAGCCAGTGCTGAAGTGGTCTCATATGCATCAACCCCAGCGGCGGTTCCTCTGGAAAAGTTTTAAAGGGACCGCAGTGCCTGGCCTGAAGGCGGCGAGGCATTCCAACACTGACGAGAAAAACACTGCCGAGAAAAGAGATGCTCTGAACCGGGCGAGCTTGCTCTTTTCCCAGTTGTCCTAAATCCCTAAACTACTGAGGTGCCTGAGCACCTGGTCCCATAGTAACTCTCGGGAGTGGGACAGGATGAGCCAGTCGTCGAGGTAATTCAGTATGCAGATGCCGGCTTCTCGGAGTGGGGAAAGGGCTGCCTCTGCGACCTTCGTAAAGACGTGAGGGGACAGGGATGTGCTGAAGGGGAGGACCTTGGCGCCAGTGACGACATCGTCCTACAGACCTTGGAGGGGAGCACAGGGTGACCCCGCCAGGTGGTGGTGTTCTCGGGCATTGGTGGATCGCAACCGCCCTATCCACCTGGGGAATCGCCGTGTACCCGTGGGCCGCTCCGCCGTCGAGGGTAGTGAGAGCGGATGAGTGAGGGGCTTTGTGATGAGTGGAGAGGGGTGCACTCTATGCAGTCGTCAGCTCATCATGCACCTCCGGGAAGAAAGGGGGGCGTGACTGTGTGCGGTGCACAGACCCAAGGAACCAATCATCCAGCCGCGACGGATGTGGGTAGGACAGAGGGTTCCAGTCCAACCCCACGATGGCGGCAGCATATGGGCATCAGCCTCAGCCTGGGCGTGCTGGCCCAAAGGCGGCATCCCAGACGAATAATCTGCGTCAGATGCCGGACTGCTCTCTGATGCAGCGGTGAGCTCATCCAGTTTGGGGGGCTCCAGAGGATAGGCAGGCTGGCTGTGAGGTGAGCCACTGTAGCCTCGAGCCCAGATGGAAGCAACAAGCGTGCTGGGGGGGCGGGTGGTTCGCAGGGGTGTACCCGGTGAAACGGAGCCCGCTGCCATCCCCAGATCGCCTCCATCACCAGCCGCATTGTTCTCAATCCCGTGGGAAGAAGGAGTGACACAGAGGGGCGGCTGGAGTGGCTTTCCTTCAGTTGAAAGAAAGCCGCGACCGCAACGTTCCCATGGTCATGTTCTCGCAGTGACCATGTGAGCGTGCTGAAGGGGGTGGCAGAAACACTCCCATATCCACATCTAGATCCCCCAAGGTGCTCACAGACCAAACGAATTTCAACTTTGCTTCATAAGGAAGGAAGAGAGCTGCAACCGCAACGTTTCATGGGCATGTTCTTGCAGTGAGAACATGATCCCTCCACAAAAGCTTCCCCGGCATGCTAGCGGCCCAAGCACTCGAGACAGATTTAAAAAGGACATCTTTAAAAAGATGCTACTCATTTGTGCGAGCTCTTTTAGAGGAAAGAATATACTCTTTTACACCTGTGGACTCAGTTGCCGAAGCGCAACACTTGACTGTGCGAGGGTGACCGCTGATATGCGCCGTAATTCCAGCAGACAGCAGGAACACACACATGTGCTCGGCTCTGAAGAACAAGTCTGAATGAGTGTTGCCATCTAATTTTATACCCGTATATCCGGGGCGGAGAGCGGCATACATATTCCACTTGCCAATTTTCATTGGCAATTTTCAAGAGCTAACCCCTATTGTTACTACATTGACACAACGTCAAGTGAGTGACTGACAGGGAACACTGGTTTATCTAGCCAAATTGTATTACAGAAGATTTGGCTGACATCTCTCAGACAGCCACAGTTTCTTCTCTACTCTGCTGCATTCACTTTATTGGAGTGTGTGTGAAGGGGGTGGGGAGGGGTGACAGCAGTTAACAGAAACAAAAATTTCAAATTAGAAATGAGTCATGTAATTGCTTGCATTTGAAGCAGGAAGTTTTACATCCAATCACAGTAATGATGTTAACAAATAAATCAGACAATGCACAGGCAATTTAGTGGTATCCCTGCAGTTGTGGTCTTGAAATAAAAATCCTCTTTCTGAGACAGAGACTAGTTAGAGTAAAAATGCGGTTGATTCTGAGACAAGACTGAGACCTTCGAAAAGTGACTAATCTCCAGTACTACAACACTGCTCCCAGGTCTAATATCTATTGGATTTCCTCCTCTATGGCTTTTCGACAAGACTCCGAAACCCGATAGGGTGGCTGTCAGATGACCATGCCTGGTCGAGTCCTGATGCCATGGGTGATAACGTTTGTCCACCTGGGGGTTGTCGATAAAACATCACTGAAGCACTGGACCAGGGCCCTGAGATTTTCTTCTGAGCCGAGGATAGACGTCCCAGATCTAGCACCCTTGTTTCTTCATGAGCTAACAAGGCAGGGTGGCCAGCAGACTCCACCCATTGCTTCAGCAGGTTGACGTGGTAGATCTGCTCAGCTCCCCATCGTCCTGGCTGCCTCAAACATTAGTTCATGGATCCCACGTTTTCTGAGGCCATATAGGGCCCATTCCAGGATATCAGGAATTGACAGGATGTGCTCTGCACCAAAACTAGGACTTGGATGGCCACCTCGGTGTGGAGCTCTCCAATTTTTTTGTTGTTTTTGTTTGTTCATCCTGTGTTTAGTAATCTTTTTCCAGTCAGTTTTACCAGGGACGAACTGCTGAACATTTGGCAGCACATACCAGATAATCTTTTCCCGGTTTTTGAATATTCAGACTTTTGCTGGACATTTTAGTCGCAGGCGCAGCTGTGTTGTTTAAACGCTCTACGAGTTGCAGGCGAGGGAAACGAGCCAGCGCACTGGTTAAACTCCATCAGCACGCTGTTTGAACAGCACTGCTGAGCGTTCATCTAGCGAATCTCCACTCTCTTCCCAACAAAACTGATGAACTACATCTCCTCACACGTAAAAATAAGGACTTCTCAAACTCTGCTGCACTGTGCTTCACAGAAATCTGGCTGAGTGGAGTCATTCCGGACAGCGCATTACATCTCCCGGGCTTCCAGCTGTTCAGAGTATATCGCATTGCGGAGTTAACGGGTAAAATGAGAGGTGGTGGAACATGCTTTTACATCAAAAAAAGTTGGTGTACAGATGTAACAACGTTAATGAGGATGTGCTGTTCTAATCAGAAGCACTCTTTATTAACTGGTAAGCCATTCTACTCACCATGGGAGTTTTCGTAGTTTATTCTGGTGTGTGTTTACATTCCTCCAAACGCGTCTGGGAACATAGCGCTGCAACAGGTGGCTGATCAGTTCACAGACACAGAACAACAATACCCGGACTCAGATGTTATTATTCTTGGGGACTTTAACAAAGCAAATCTCACACGTGAACTGCCCAAATACAGACAGCACATTACATGCCCCACCAGAGACAGGAATATACTGGATCACTGCTACACAACAATAAAGGATGCATATCGCTCTGTCCCACGTGCAGATTTGGGACTCTCTGATCACTGTCTGGTTCATCTTCTTCCGACCTACAGGCAGAAATTTAAATCAGCAAAGCCAGTTGTAAGGACTGTAAAGAGATGGACTAATGCAGTGGAGCTGGAACTTCAAGCCTGCTTTGACTGCACTGATTGGAGTGTTTTTAAAGCTGCAGTTACAGACCTGGACGAGCTCACAGATACTGTTACATCATACATCAGTTCATCATTCAACAATGATAAACCATGGTTCACGGGAAAACTCAGACAGTTTCGTCATCCAAAGAGGATGCTTACAGGGGTGGGGTTAAAGTTTTGCATAATCCGGCCAAGAACACACTGAATAAGGAAATCAGAGTGGCTAAAAGAAGCTACTCTGAGAAGCTGAAAAACAAGTTTTCAGCTAACAACCCTGCATCAGTGTGGAGCGGCCTGAAATAACTTACTAATTACAGGAATCCTACCCCCGACCCTGTGGTGGACCAACAACTGGCTGATGACCTGAATGTGTTCTACTGCAGATTCGAAAGGCCCAATTTCACACCCCACACACACTCGGACCTTCACTTAATTAACACCTCCTGCAACCCCCCTCCTCCCCTGCACTCAAGATCTGTGAAGACGATGTGTACCATGTCTTTCGGAAGCAAAGGTCAAGGAAGGCTTCAGGCCCAGATGGTGTCTCACCAGCATGCCTTCGTTCCTGTGCTAACCAACTGCTCCCATCTTCACACAGATTTTCAATAGATCAATGGAGCAGTGTGAAATCCAATGCTGCTTCAAACACTCAATTATTATACCTGTCCCTAAGAAACCAAAAATCACAGGACTTAATGACTGCAGACTTGTCGTCCTGACATCTGTGGTCATGAAGTCAATTGAGAGGACATCACTGGACCCTTTCTAGATCCCCTTCAATTTGCTTATCGAGCAAACAGATCTGTGGATGATGCAGTCAACATGGGATTGTATCATGTCCTGCAACATCTGGACAGACCGGGGACATACGCAAGGATCCTTTTTGTGGACTTCAGCTTGACTTTCAACACAATCATCCCAGCTATTCTCCGGACTAAGTTAAACCAACTCCCTGTTCCTATGTCTATCTGTCAGTGGATTACCAGCTTTCTGATGGACAGGCAGCAGTTTGTGATGCAGGGAAAATTCACTTCAACACCTGTACCATCAGCACTGGTGTCCCCCAGGGATGTGTGCTCTCCCCACTACTCTTCTCCCTCTACACCAATGACTGCAAAACCAAGGATCCCTCTGTCAAGCTCCTGAAGTTTTCAGATGACACCACTGTCATCAGCCTCTTCCGAGATGATGATGAGTCTAGAAAGGATATAGCATATAGCAGTCTGAGCATATAGAAAGGAGGTTGAATGGCTGGCTGTCTGGTGCAGTCAAAACAACCTGGACCTGAACACGCTCAAAACAGTGGAGATGATTGTGGACTTTAGGAGGAACACCCCAACATTGTCCCGCCTCACCATTCTAAACAGCACTGTGGCAACAGTGGATTCATTCAGGTTCCTGGGCACTACCATCTCACAGGACCTGAAGTGGGAGACACATATTGACTCCATTGTGAAAAAGGCCCAGCAGAGGTTGTACTTCCTTTGCCAGCTGAGAAAGTTCAACCTGCCACAGGCGCTGCTGATACAGTTCTACACAGCAGTCACTGAGTCTGTCCTCTGCACTTCAATAACTGTCTGGTGTGGTGCAGCTACGAAATCAGACATCAGAAGACTATAGAGGACAGTTCGGACTGCTGAGAAGATTATTGGTTGCCCCCTGCATCCCCGGACGGACTGGTGAGGGCATGGCTGCGGTTCACAAGCCTCCTTTGTGATGTCCAGCAGTCCACGTGGCTGACGGCCGAACAACAGTTCGAAGGGAATGAAGCCAGTGGATGCTTGTGGCACTTCCCGTATTCCAAAGAGCACATATCACCCTTATCACCTCGGCTATCACACGACGCAGCATCCACTTCAGCATTTGGTTGAATTTCTCGACCAGTCCATCGTCTGGGGTGATAAACTTAGTTGCAGAGTTGTTTGACTTTTAGGAATGTAAGGGCGAGGCCACCCAAAGTCTCAAGGATGGGATCCAATGGCATGGCTGAAGGTCTCCTGCGTATTCTGTCTTACTGTGCGCATTAAGTTTAAGTTATTTCGTTCCAATTAAATAACTATATTATTAATTTTATGATCCCTGTTTATTTGATCTGACTCCAATTATAAAAGTTTCCAAAGATATATTAATGTTCGATTATAATGATCAATTTCAATTAGACAATAATATGCCAAATTCAAACATTTATCAAAACATAAGAAATAAGAATTGCATACCTGGTAGAGAAAAGAAAACTACTCACATCAATTGTGCGGGATATCTGCCATCTCTCCATAAGTACCAAATGATTCTATTGTTATTTCAGATGTGTTTGTTTGATGTTATTCAGAATTTGATTTACAATTTTGGGGCTTGTAAGTAGACCTTTGAAACCTGTAATTAAGTAGGTTGTTTGATGTTTACAAAGAATACACCTTTGCTGAGATATAACAATAATTCAATATATAATGATTATACATATTTATATCAAAATATAATTATACATAGTTATCTTTAAATATTTTAAAATTATATATTTATTATATAAATATTATAATATTTATACAATAAAAAATATTCAGCTAATTAAAACAAACAACAACAAAAACTAAAACAAATAAACAGTTTAAATAAAAATATTTTATATTTCAATAAACTTTACAGCTACCTTGTTACTCAAATTGGAAATTGTTCTCCTTTCCTGATTTCCTGTATTGCTGAACCTCTGAATTAAAAATGAAAACGAATGGTTTATAACCATCATACTTACATTTATGAATACTAAACTTTGCCAACAAAAGCAGAAATAATCAAATAATATTCCTTATGAAGAGACATGTCATAGCTAAAAAAAGAAAAAATGAATAAAACATTTTCAAAACAAAGTTGAAAGCTGGGAATTATATGATCTCTAACAATCTAGCAAAAATCAGACCAAAAACAAGCCAAAATAAATGAAAAAATGTTTCCACTTGCAGACCACAAAATGTACAGAATATATCGATATCACAATAAATCTCTCTACAAGAAATTAATTAGTGGGGGTAGTACTTATAAATAAGTTTGAAGGAAATTTCTTTGATTTTATTTGTGATTGGATACTTATGGGGTAATTTCCGAATTTTGCTCCATCTCAATCCATCCACACCCTGCGTCAGACATGCTTGTGTAGCGTCTCGAGTGCGTTGCATCATAAACATAAAATGTTTAGGTCACTGTGTCAAGTTAATTATAGTTTAATACTCAATCTTTAAACGCATCTTGAGATCCCTTAGATTTCATTTGTGCTCCTTCGAGTGTTTTGAATACAAGAACACCTACTAAAGTGTTTTCTTCACTGTATAAACTGTGTGTTGCTCAAACAGCTGAAGTTTCACTTACTGCCCTCTGGAGTAAACAGGTGGTACTACAAGCTTACATTTCTTCCTTATTATGGTCCGGGGGCATGCGATTAAATGCATTAATTTTTTTAACGCATTATTTTTTGTATAATTTTTCGCACTGAATTAACGCGTTAAATCAACAGCCCTAAATGCAATTAATGCAGTGTCCATTTTTTTCACACGATAGGAGAAAGGTGTCCCAAGTTGTTCCTGGCAGGCTACTCAGCCTTACAGGCACCTATTAGGGTGAGGGTGGGGTTAAGGCATTTGCTGCCTGACAGCAACATACTCAGCACCCTTGTGCAATGTCCAAAACTTGTTTTTTCTCCACTTTCTGTTGCTAAAATTGGCATATACATTTTCAGGAGGTGACACCCGACTGGAATACACATCCTAACACAGAAACAAAATTAATTGTGTGGAGCAGCACATGCTTATTCAATGTGTGTGACGCATGTCCCAGGCATAATACACACAGGAGCGCATTTACTGTACAAAAAATGAAGACTTCGCATCCAAGCAATGAACTAGGCATGTGAGAAATATGGGAAAGCTGCCGTATCTATTCGCATCACTCGAAAATGCTCAATAGCTTTCAGTGTCAAAAGTGAAACCACCAGAGTGAGACACAGCGTGTGCTCTATAGAGACTGAAGGACCTGGTCATTCAGCAAGCTGCATCCAGTTATACTTGTAGAGACTGAATGGCAGTCAGGAAATTATAGTTTTGATAATAGAAATAGAAAATATAAATTGTTTTCTAATAATGCATGGCAAAGTACACTTAAGTTCCCTTTACAAAAAGCTTCACTAGGATGCTGCGCTGAGAAAATCACTTTGGGAACAATCCTACATTGTGACCAGATGTGAATATGTGTGTAACATGTCAATGAACATTGACCGGAATTTATAGCCTGGCCAGGCTATAAATGGATGTGTCACCAGAGTGTTGTCAGATCAGTTTTTTCAGAGCCATTCTGTGTGTGTGTGTGTGTCTCACAAGCCTGTCACAAACTTTCTTTCCTCTGTTAGAAGGTAGATTTTGTTAGGCAGTTCGCAGTGAACCTTTTCTCCTTTCTATTTCCTCTGAAAAAGAAAAAAAAGGAAAAGAATGATTGATAAACAAAACAAGTGGTGTGTGTTCCCATGTTCACGCTCTACGGCTGAAATGGACACACACCAGTTTTTGTTTTGTGTGTTTGGGGAAGAGCATGCTGCTCTTGCGTTGGGGCGGGGCAGGTGCGAGCCTTGCGATCTGTTTACAGTCTAAATGCTTCGCACTCGTCTCGCTTACTTCCAAGAGCCAGTGCCCACTCTTTTGTCATGGGGCTCTCGCATATATCTGGCTGAGGAGTGAGAGACAGGTCTGTCCCTATCGCTCGCTCTCTCTCCCCAGATCCAGCTGATCCTTCTCGTAAGCCTCAGCATCTCTTCATTTCACAAGGGGGGGGGGGGGGGGGGCACTGAACCTCTGTACATTCCACGTACAATAATAAAGCGGTTGAGAAATTACTTGAGGTGGTTACTTGGGCTGTGGCCAGACTACAGCTAGACTGGCCATGCGAACAAGACCCCCCCCCAAACGCTCCAAACTATAAGACAGATTTCTGTATGGTGGCTGAAAAAAAAAGGAAAGGAACGCTATATTAGTCCCTTCCTTTCTTTGATGACCTCCATGACGAGCTTTCTCGTTCATGAAGGAATCTTTTTACTTCTTCTTTCTCTCCGCGAGACCAAGCAAACAGCTCGTGCTATTGGCCGGTCTATGTCTGCCTTGGTCAGCGCGGAGAGGCACATTTAGCTCAACCTTTCGGGCATCAAGGACAAGGATAAAATTTTCCTCCTTGATGCCCCAGTTTCGCCCACTGGCCTATTCGGAGACACCATGAGCACAGTTATCTCCAGGTTCCAGTAGGCGAAAAGCCACAAGGAAGCCTTCTGGCAGTTCCACCCTCGCCGCACTCAGGGGGCGGGTCCTTCGGCCACCCAGACCCGCCTCAGTCCTGTTAGAAGGGAGGCTCAAAAGCAAAGCGTGGCAAGTCGAGCTCCTCCTCCCAGGGATTGGGGACAGTCTCGTCGCCCTCGGCAGCCCCTAAAGCAAGACCTCAGGACCCTAAATTCTAAAGGAAGAAAACCCTGATGGTCTTGCGCCTAGTCTTGTGGGGTAGCTCCCCTCGGGACGGGGCTCTACTTCACCCCTCCCGGTACCCCTGCGAAGCCTCTTCATTCCCGCTGCCTTTGGTGTTTTGGGTGGTAGAGGCTCCCATCAAAAGTTGGGCGTTTCACTGCTCCCTGCATTTATCCAGGAAGTGTTAAAAGATTAATAACCATCTCAGAGAACCTGGCAGTGTAGAAACTTCTGCCAGAGAGATATATATATATATATATATATATATATATATATATATATATATATATATATATATATATATTTATTTCATGGGTCCTAAGAACAGTAGGAAAGGTCTACAGAATTTAATTCACTCACCTCCTTCCATGTTTCAACGGCGTGGTTTCCACTACCGTAGACCGGATCAGTCATGTCTACTGTGAAAAAGAAAAAAAACCCCAGCAAAATCTCTTGGTTAAAGGGGCCACAGAACATGTTCCCCTTCCAGAGATAGAGTCAGGTTATTACACCAAGCACTTCTTGGTTCCCATGGAGGGTGAGGGGTTGCGTCTGGCCTTAGATCTCAAAGCTTGAACTTCCTAGTGTGTCCAAGATGCTGCCTATCAAGATGATCGTGTCACAAGCCCAACATCACGTTTGGCTGGTCACCATCGATTCTTATGATGCACTTCTTTACTTCTTCATTTAGAAGTTCTGCCGCAACACAGGAAGTTCCCGAGGTTCGCTTTTGGGGGCAAAGCTTTCCATGGCACAGGGATACCATCTTAGCTCATCTAGTTTCTCTGGGGTTGAGACTCAACGCCAAGAAAAGCATCCTCTCTCCCACTCAGAATGCTGTCTATCGGGTATGGAGTTCGATCACAATGTGGGCACAACTGTCTCCCGCTAGAATCGAGTCCATTCAGAATACCCTGAGAAAAATCAGGCTAGGTCAAGGTTGTACTAGGTCTCTGTGCGACTGCGTCCTTGGTGATCCCTCTGGACCGTCTGCACACAAGACCGTTTTTGTTGTGGCTCAAACCAGGGGATTTCTTCCAAGGGTCAAATCCCCTAAGCCGATAAGTGTTACGCGCCGCGGGCTTCGTTCCCTTTCTATGTGGTTCAGACCCCGGTTTCTTACCTTGGGTCCCACTCTAGGTGCGTCTTGTTGTCGCAGGCTGCTAACGACAGATGCCTCCCTCACGAGCTGGGTAGCGGCCTTAAGTGGTCGTCCGGCTTAAAGAGATAGGAGGGTCGTCAGCTCAGTTGTCACAGTAACTGTCTTGAGCTGATGGCTGTATTTCTGGCCCTGAAATACTTCCCCCCGAGGCTGCCATGTCTTGGTGCGGGTGGGCAATACAGCAGTAGCCTCTTACATAAACCATCAGGGAGATCCACATTCATGTCAGCTAAATTTCTGGCACGTCAGATCCTCCTTGGGGCCCAGGGCAGCTCCTGTCACTTAGGACAGGTTTTGTCCCTGGATGCCCGTGTGTGGGAGCAGATTTACTGTCCAGACAGAAAATACCGACGGGAGAGTGGTAACTCCACCCTGAGGTAGTGAACAAATCTGGGTGAGATTTCACAGGGCAGAAGAGGACCTCTTCGCCTCTATGGACAGCGCAATGTCTCCTCTACTTCTCCCTGAGTCACCCAGCCCCCCTTGGGGTCTGGGCGTAATGGCACATACATGACCCAGAATGCATCTGTATGTGTTTTCTTTCCCCTGTTTCTCTGCTCACGGGAGTCTTGGCAAGGTTCGCCAGCAAGGGTCTTGCCCCCTTCTGATAGCGCCACGCTGGCTGAACAGAGTATGTTCTCAGAGCTAAACTCTCCCCTCGACGGTTCACCTCATGCGATTCCGAACAGGAAGGACCTTCTTTCTCAGGCACAGGGGACTGTATTTCAACCCCGGCCTGAATTGTGGAACCTTTTCATGCTTGGCCCCTGTTGGGTACCAACTGAGGTACACAGGGCTTTTTCCTGAGGTTATCAAGGACATTTTAAGTGCTAGGGTTCCCTCCACTTGGAACAGTTCTGGGTAGATTTTACAAGGCAGAAGAGGACCTCTTCACCTCTATGAATAGCGCAATGTCTCCTCTAATTCTCCCAGAGTCACTCTACCAGAGGGCTCGCCTCCTCTAAAGCCTTGGCTAGAGGTCTCCCTCTGCAGCAAGTTTGTGATGCGACAGACTGTCCCCTCCGCACACATTCATTAGATTTTTATAGTTTGGATGTTTTTCGCCACTCCGGGCTCTTGTGTCCTTGAGTCGACATCTCAAGCTTATGTCTGAGGCCTCTCAATCTCTTGTGAGCACACTACACAACCGTAAGGGGTCCAGACAGCCACAGTGCGGCGGCGTGGGTATTCTCGTTCCCAAAGTGCTTTTCTCAGTGCAGCATCCTAGTGAAGCTTTTTGTAAAGGGAACGTCTCGGGTTACGTATGTAACCTTGTTCCCTGAAAAAAGTGGAACTTTTTTCTCAGTGCAGCATCTCATTAACTAATAATATGTTTAAAAAAATTAACATTTATGGCCAACCATTTTCTTGCAAGTTCTTTGAGCCTAAATTTTGTAAATGCTTGTTGTAATGTATCATGTGCCATAATTTAATCACAGAAAATATTATAATTATAATATATTATATATTTCTACCATTTTTAGCCATTATAGTAATTATATTTGTTTTTTTTTATATTATAAAAATTATTTATCATATCACTAAAATGCATTACATTATTGTGGCAGAGAAGGAAAACATTGATAAGACAATAAAAATGTGGCTTAAGATGATATACTGTGTTGTTTATTTACATATTATTGAACTATCATTATATTATATTATATTATATTATATTATAGCCTATCATTAGCCTAAAGTTCACAGCAATCCATTTTGCAATTGAATTTGTCAGTATGTCAGAGATTGTTTTATTCTAAGGCTTTTACAAGAATGCGTCAATGTACAGTACATATGCGTCAGATGGAGGATTTTGGAGAATTTCACTTTGGTTGCATCGCATCATAAACAGCATTTTCAGATCGGTGTGTCCAGTAAAACATCAATTTAAACACATCTCAAGATCCCCGCATTTAAAAAGGAATTGTGCTCAATCCAGCTGTGTTTGAACACAAGAACGCATTCTCATCTTGTGCTCTCGCTAGCTTCAAGGAGCCCGAGTGTGGTTTGCTGTCTACACAGCGGTGCGTTAAATCGACAGACATAATATGCAGCATATAGATACTGTGTGTGTGTGCGTGCGTGCGTGCGTGCGTGTGTGAGTATGTATGTATGTATGTATATATATATATATATATATATATATATATATATAATATAAACATTGGTATCAATATAGGAAATATTGGCCTTGATAGGACTTGGTATTGTATCACAATATACTAATGCTGATTTTCTAAATTTAATTTATGTTTAATTTTAAACTTAACAATTATGGTAGTGCAAAACATAGAGCCCACTGTCAGGCAGAAAACTTTCACTCAATTTGTGTGGAATTACTCAATTTGTGAGCTAGTACAACTGTTCTCCTACTCTAGGAAGTCCTAATGAAAACCAGACCATCCCAGTCAGACAATTACTGCTTCAAGACTAGACACAGTTGAGAATCATTTGCTGTCTGTGGCTGTGACTGACAGCTGGACTGACATGAAATTACCGGTAATCAAATGTCGCTCTGTTGGTTGTATCTGAAGCTTTTATGGTTGGGGCCAACTAATAAGCTGGTGCAATCTTACATGTTTTTTTTAGAATTAAAGCTATTAATATTTCTGACAAATTGATACAAAATGACAAATATAATACTGGCCATGCACTATGACATAGTAGCTAAAACATTTTGACAAAGATAAATTTTACACCAGATGCAATCTGATTAATTAGGTTTACTGTATTTTTCCAACATGAATAGATGCTGACATGAGCTT
Organism: Moxostoma hubbsi; assembly: GCA_032164185.1. Taxonomy (NCBI): domain Eukaryota; kingdom Metazoa; phylum Chordata; class Actinopteri; order Cypriniformes; family Catostomidae; genus Moxostoma; species Moxostoma hubbsi. The sequence goes on along the minus strand of JAVLUX010000016.1, from coordinate 41,149,799 downwards.
CTATGACATGAAAATTGCACATCAGTTTTCTGCAGTTAAACTGGGAAACAGGTAATTTCCACTATGTTGGACAGTCCCTGAACCAAGAAAAAATGATACAGCTAGAAACATTGCCCAAATTCTTCTAAGATGAAGAACCAGTGATAACTGTAAAGAAAGAGTTCAAGTATACAAGTATACAAATTTACAAAAACACTTTAAAAATAGATTTTAATCAACAAAACTATTTTTGTCACAAATAGCAAGAAAGCAGGACTTATTTTTTTTATATTTTTTCAAATGCTGGGCTTGACATTTACCAAGCTGTAGAAAAAGTTCAACAAAAGCATAAATAGAAAGTTACACTGTGCAGTGTGCTCCAAAGCACAACATTTCCACCCATAATTCCTGTCATTTTGACTGTGTGATATTCAGTCATTTTTACACATTCTTAAATTGGGGATGTTTTTGTGTTGTGCATATATAAATAAACTTGTCTTTAGTGCATTTCACCCCTTTCTCTCCTTGAACGCGATTGACTCACATGACAATCTGAACGAATTACATGCCTCCTCATTCAGTTGGTCAGTAGATCTTCATACATGATCAAGATGACTGTTTCATTCATTTGACTGATTCATTCAACTAGTGTATCGTCTCGGGTTACATTTGTAACCCTTGTTCCCTGAAAAAAGATGCTGCGCTTTGCTAAGCGCTATGGGAACGATCCTAGTCGTGAACGAGCTGTGAATATGTGTGTAACACGTCAATGAACATTGACCGGAATTTAGAGCCTCGGCTGATGTAGTCATTAGACGCACCTGTGGCCAGGCTATAAATGGATGCATCACCAGGTGTCGTCAGACACTTCTTTTTGAAGAGCAGTCCTGGGACGTCCCAGTGCGGCAAAGAAGCGCAGCATCTCGTTACGCTTTTTTCAGGGAACAAGGTTTACACATGTAACACCCGAGACGTTCCCTTTACAAAAAGCTTCACTATGATGCTGTGCTTTGCTAAGCGCTATGGGAACGCAATACCCACTGGGGCTGTCCGGACCCCTATGGTTGTGAAGTGTGCTCACAAGAGGTCTCAGACATGAGCTTGAGATGTCGACTCAAGGGCATAGAGTAACAAACATCTAAAACATAAAATTTGATGAATGTGTGCGGAGAGGACCAGCCTGCCGCATCACAAACTTGTTCAGGCATGAGCTGAGATGTTGACTCAAGGACGTAAGAGTCCAGAGTAGCAAAACATCTAACCCATAAAATTTGATGAATGTGTGCGGAGAGGACCAGCCCGCCGAATCACAAACTTGACCAGGTGGCAAAAATATCCAAACTATAAAAGTCTAATGAATGTGTGCGGAGAGGACCAACCTGCCGCATCACAGACTTGCTTATACATGAGCTTCAGATGTCGACTCATGGGCGTAAGAGCCCGTAGTAGCATGAACATCCAAACCATAGAGCCTGAAGAATGTGTACGGAGAGGACCAGCCTGCCGCATCACAAACTTGTTCAGGCATGAAAGATTTAAGCAATAAGATCTGAGAATGTGTGCGGAGAGGACCAGCCTGCCGCATCACAAACTTGATTAGACATAAGCGTAGATGTCGACCCAAGGGCGTAAGAGCCCGGGGTAGCATAAACATCTAGTAACGTGACCATAAAACCAGATGAATGTGTGCGGAGAGGACCAGCCTGCCGCATCACAAACTTGTAGAGACATGAGATTGAGATGTCGACTCAAGGGCATAAGAGCCCGGAGTAAAAAACATCTAAACCATAAAATTTGATGAATGTGTGCGGAGATGACCAGACTGCCGCATCACAAACTTATAGAGACATGAGATTGAGATGTCGACTCAAGGGCATAAGAGCCCGGAGTAACAAACATCTAAACCACAAAATTTTATGAATGTGTGCAGAGAGGACCAACCTGCCGCATCACAAACTTGCTGCAGAGGGAGACCTCTAGCCAAGGCTTTAGAGGAGGAGAGCCCTCTGGTAGAGTGCGCCCTAAAACCTACTGGTGAAGCTTGACCGCGTGCCTCGTAGGCCTGGGCAATAATGTCCCTCACCCAAAGTGACATAGTCTGCCAGGAGGTGACCGCCCCATGGTCATGGCTTCCAAGTGAAGAATTGCTGCCCTGACTTTACGCCACTAGCAAAAGCGGTGCACAAAGTCTGAGAAGTCTCCAGCATTACAAATGGCAGGGAGCAGAAGGCGTAGAAAATAACCAGCCAAGGGTCGCGAAAGGCACCTTGGGCAGGTAGTTAGGGTGAGGGTGCAAAGAATGCTTTTGGTCATAGCTGGGGCAAACTCTAAACAGGCCGGCAAAAGAGACAGAGCCTGTAGGAACCCAAGTCTCGTAATTGCCATAAGAAAAACCATCTTGAGAGTCAGAAGTTTACCAAACGCTGACTCTAGAGGTCTAAAAAGGGAGTCTTACACTATGAAGAGGTCCTAGCAAGGATCCCTCTTAGGGGGCACCCCGCCCACCAAGGCGTGGCAAACCGCATTGGAGGTCACATAGAACCTGGCAGTGGCGAGTCAAGTTCCCACTGACAGTTCTTTCTACAGAAAATCCAGAACTGAAGCAAACTGGCAGTCAGCTGGTTCTGTAATATGAACTTAGGGGGGGAAACTGGGCGACTCGGGGAGAAGTAGAGGAGACATTGCGCTATCAACAGAGGCGAAGAGGTCCTCTTCTGCCCTGTAAAATCTACCCAGATCAGTTACAAGTGGAGGGAGCCCTAGCACTTGAAATGGTCTTGATAACCTCAAGAGAAAGCCCTGTGAACCTCAGTTCGTACCCTTAGGGACCAAGCATGATAGGTTTCACAATTCGGGCCAGGGATGAGAAGGTCCTCCCTATTCGGAATCGCCCAAGGCGAGCCGTTGAGGAGAGGTATTCGAGAAACATATCCTGTTCGGCCAGCACAGCGCCATTAGTAGGAGGCAAGATCCTTGCTGGCGAACCTTGCCAAGACTCCCAGGAGCAGATAAACCGGGAGACAAAAACGCATACAGACGCATTCAGGGTCATGTATGTGCCTTTAAGTCCAGACCCAAGGGGGCTGGGGGACTTAGGGAGAAGTAGAGGAGACATTGCGCTATCATAGAGGCGAAGAGGTCCTCTTCTGCCCTGTGAAATTTCACCCAGATTTGTTCACTAACTCAGAGTAAATCTGCTCCCACACACACAGGCATCCAGGGACGAAACTGTCCTGAGTAACAGGAGCTGCCCTGAGCACAAAGGAGGATCCAACGTGCCAGAAATTCATCTGACGTGAACGTGGATCCCCCCGATGGATTACATAAGAGGCTACCGCTGTATTGCCCACCCGCACCAAGACATGGCATCCTCAGGAGGAAGTATTTCAGGGCCAGAAATATGGCCATCAGCTCGAGACTGTTACTGTGACAACCGAACTGACGATCCTCCTATCCCTTTAAGCCAGACAACCACTTAAGGCTGCTACCCAGCCCGTCAGGGAGGCGTCTGTCATTAGCAGCCTGCGACGACAAGACGCACCTAGAGTGGGACCCAAGGTAAGAACCGGGGTCTGAACCACATAGAAAAGGAACGAAGCACGCAGCGCGTAACCCTTATTTGCCTTAGGGGACTGGCCCTCGGATAAAACCCCCTGGGTTCTAGCCACAGCTGAAGCGGTCTAATGTGCAGAAGGTCCGAAGGGATCACCGCGGACACCAACGCTATGAGACCTAGTATTCAATGATACTGATGAGCAGTGCAACCTCGACCTAGCCTGACCTTGCTCAGGGTGTTCTGAATGGAAACGACTCATACGGGAGACGATTGTGCCTGCATCGTGACCGAATTCCATATAACCCCCAGATGAGTCAAGACGATATCCCTGTGCTGAACTGCCAGTTCTTGGAACTGCGCTAGGATCAGCCAGTCATCTATATAATTCAGAATGGGGATGCCCTGGAGTCGCAGAGGAGCCAGTGCCTCATCCATGCATTTCCTGAATGTGCGGGTTAATAGGGCTAGGCCAAATGGAAGAACCCGATACTGGAAGGCCTCTCCCCTGAAAGCGAACTCAGGAACTTCCTGTGCTGTGGCTCTATATGAAGATATGCGTGCTTGAGATCGATGGTGACCAGCCAAACGTGATGTTGGGCTTGTGACATGATTGTATCGATAGTCAGCATCTAGGACTTGAACACCGAGCGGTTCAAGCCTCGAAGATCTAGAATAGGACGCAACCCCCCACCCTTCTTTGGAACCAGGAAGTATCTGCTGTAATAGCCTGACTCTTTCTCTGGAAGGGGAACATGTTTTTTAAGAGATTTTGCAGTTCTTTCCACAGTAGACATGCCTGTCCCGGTTTCACAGTAGTGGGAACCGCAAGCAAATTGAATTCTGTAGCCTCTTTCTACTATTTCTAGAACCCACATAGAAATACCTGGCAGAAGTTTCCACGCTGCCAGGTTCTCTGAGATGGGTATTATTTCTGACACTTCCTGTTGAGGCGATATCGTGTTCCGCATCCTGGATCAAGGCAGGAAGCAACGGTACACCCAACTCTTTGTTGGAAGCCTCTATCACCCAAAACACCAAAGGCGGCGGGAGTGAAGAGGTTTAGTGAGGGTATCGGGAGGGCCGAAGTGGATGATACACGTGCCCCATCCCGAGGGGAACTACCCCCACAAGGCTGGGTACAAGACCGTCAGGGTTTCTTTTTCTTAGAAATCACGCCCCTGAGGTCTTGCATTGGGGGCTGCTGTGGGTGACGAACTGGACTCCAGTCTTTACGAGGGGGAGCACGATTTGCCACGTTTTGTTTTAGAGCCTCCCATCTAGAAGGACCGGGGCAGGGCTGGGTGGCCGACGGCCCCTCCCCCTGAGTGAGGTGCCCACATTCAGGTCCTTCAACAGATTTTGCCTAGTGCGCTTGTAACACTGCCATAGTGTGCAGGGCAACACCAGCCTGACCTGCTGCCTGATAAGCTTTCCCCACAAGCGTGGAGGTGGTCCTGCACAGATTTGTGGGGAGAGTAGGTCTCTTTAGCGATGATGCCGAGCCAGGCGAGAGAAAAACTGAGATTCAGTCAGTGGGTGTATTTCAGTCAGCTTCCTAGTTCAGTAGTCAGGGCACTGACCAAATGTCGATGATCCCTAGGACTGTCAAGATCGCAAAATCATTCCAGTGCGCTGAATTGTTCACTCCCTAAAAGATTCCCAGAATGCACCATAAAAACCAGGGAGCAGGAGGGAGCCTTCAAGGTTAGCAAAGCAAAACGTAATGCAGCAGTTCACTGGCAATGAGACAAGATGCCGTTCTTTATGAATGAATGTCAATGGAGGATAATAAACTGAATGTGCTAACTTTGTGCTGAATATACTGCTTTTGTGAGGAAACTGCTCATCTCTTAAGGAACAGACCACCTGTCCATTAATCTTCAACATGTTTCACACTAAACAATAATTTTTAAGTGAACTATATATGGGATTTACTACAATAAAATAACTTTTTTCTTTAGAGAAGATATGGCTCTCTAGTGTTAATTTTGTCACCTATTTTTAATTTAGTCTTAGTCTTAGTCTTATGCCAAATGTCCTTGTTAGTTTTAGTCATATTTAGTCATTCACATATCTTTTTTTGTTAGTCAAGTTTTAGTCGACTAAAAGTCTCGTCATTTTAGTCTAGTTTTAGTCAAAAGAAAACTCAATATATCTTAGTCAAGTTTCAAAACATTTTAGTCTTTTTTTAAATAAATTATTTCTGAGATTAATTCTGAGATAACCATTTCAGTCAAATAATGTTTCACACATCTCAAATATCAGTTAAATGTCATAATTACCTGACAAAATACACTTGTTGAATGATATGTTGAATTCACTTTGTTAAACGTGTCTGGTTTTCTGATTTAAGAGACACATTCACAAATGATGAACTTGTTCTGAAGAGTATTTTATTAAGCAAATAAGTTACATAAAATATATATAACCTGCATAATGTATGTGCCATAACACCATAGCTAACTGGTTAATTTACAGCGTAGATGCCTAAAATCAGCATTAGCTTATGAGACGTTAATTTAAGTTAACTTCCCTGAATGTGTGGGTGGTTAGCCTTTAGATGTCGCTTAAGGTCGGTAGTGTTTTTCCCCGATATTTTTTGTCCGCAGTGCTTCCCGTCAGTTATAATGACACATTCTGACTTTTTGTCAATATAATTGTACCTAAAATGCGACCAAATATCGAGCCTCTTCCTTCTACCTAGCATGTCGTCGGCGCTCGTCGCGTGTTCGCCACTGTCTATGATTGTGTTCTTGCTCCATGTAGTTTCGTGTTGCAGCCACAGCAGTGAGATCTGTAACCGTTACTAGAGCAACAGCGCGAACTCATTCGGAATATTTTGAACGCGTAACAGCTGAATATTCTATCTCATGATGAAAAAGTAGAGACGATTGAATACGAAAATGAAGAGAGATTTTATCTTAGTTTTTATTTTATGCAAAACATTTTAGTCTCGTCGTTTTTCGTCAATAATAATGCATGTTAATTTAGTCTTAGTCGGCGTTTTTGGACATTGGTGCAGTCTCGTTATTGTCTCGTCTTAGTCATGGAAAAAAAGGTCGTTGACGAACATATTTAGTCTCGTCTCGTCTGACGAAATTAACACTATGGCGCTCCCTATTAATTTGTATTGTATCTGCAAACAACGTATTGTAACACGCTGAATGCAGTTTGATGACGATTAAAATTGTAGAAAATTTAACTGATTACTTTTGGATGGCATCTGCCCTAACTTTTGTTTGTTTGATGTCACATGCATTTGAGTAGAATAATCTTGTATAATTTTGATTAAATACATCTATGAATAAAAGTAATGAATCAAACTATAAGAAATGTATATTATTTTTTAGTGTTAACTCACTATAAGTCAGTTAATGAATGATTTAAAAAAGAAACTTAATTGGTCTTGAAACTAAACATTTTAACTGATAAGAATAATTCACACCATTGAAACATATTTAAAGGAAAATTAACATGCTTTTCTTATAGCAGAGTTTCTAGAATTATAGCTTATCTGGGTTTGTTTAATAAATGTGGTCTTACTCCAGCTATTTCGGCATTACAAACACCATCCTTGTTATATTTGATATTTATATATTAATATTTTATGTGTGGATCAGATTGTGAAGACAAAATTACAAATATTTGGGCATTTTAATGAGTTTGATAGACAAACTTAGTAACACATGGTTATATGACAAGTGCTGGGTAGTATCGTATTACTCATAATCTGTATTACATAATCAGATTACAAAAATCTACTACTTGTATTTAGATTAAATTACATTTTAAAATACTTAACCAGATTACTTTTTCTGGATTATATGATTACATATTAATTTGTTGATCTCTCAAATTCTTCATAATAAACCAGCCTATAAATAAAATGTCATCATCCATTGCCGAAATTCAATTCCAATACTCAAAATACAGAGAATGCATAAAATTACCCAGATGTGTTCTTGTTCAGGCAGAATATCAAGGATGCATCGGATGGTGACTTGTGGCCTAGAACCAGGAATACTGTGGCAGACTAAGGACATTTATCATTGTGTTTTCCCCTGTGGTTTTCCCTAAGGAATTTCCCACTGTACAAAATGTCTGATGCTTCTGAGAATCATTCTTAGAAAGTAAAAAGCACATAGAGGAAACAAGTGCTAACAGACTTAATTCTTTTAATGTGTCACTAGTCCTGTAAAACCTCACTGGTGTGCGATAATGCCAGTAGTTCTTATACTGGCTAAAAATATGCTGGAATGGGCAATTGTGCAACAGGAATATCCCAGAGCTCACAATAGATGCATTCTATATCCTCCTGTCTTTCTGAGTTCATTCTTCCAAGATTGCTTCATAAGAACGCAAGTCCATTTTCTCCTTTCTTTGCATTGAGAAACACCCTATATAATCATCTCCCACTAAATGCATTTACATGCGCATCCTCCGTATACACGGATGTGAGAGAATAGGATGGCGGATGCCACAACTGGTCTTAAGCCACTGTAATTATGTGCATTAATGCAGCCCACCATGTGACATCAAATAAACAAGAATGATACCAGAACTAATACAAAAGTGATACAAAAGTAAGAATTAAGGGAACCAATAAATTATGAACAATTTACTGCTGTTGCCTGATTAATATGCAATCACGTAATCCATGCAAAAGTAACTGTATTCTGAAGTTTTTTAAAATTGTATAAGTCATTTTTATTTGTATAGTGCATGTTACAACACACATAGTTTCAAAGAAAAGGATGATGTAACAGAAAATTGTGCTGTAATTTCTGTGATGTCTTAAAGTCCTCATTTTGTGATTTAAATGAATAACACAACTGAAAATCTTACTTTAAAAATTATTGCCTTTAGGCTCCCAGTGAGCAAGCCAAAGGCAACTATGGCAGGGAAAACAAAACTCCATAAGATGTTAGTTTATAGAGAAAAATAACCTTTGTAATGTAATATAATTACAAGTACTTGTATATTACACATTCTTAAATTGGGGATGTTTTTGTGTTGTGCATTTATAAACTTGTCTTTAGTGCATTTCACCCCTTTCTCTCCTTGTTGAATATGATTAACTCACATGACAAACTGAACGAATGACATGCCACCTCGTTCAGTCGGTCAGTAGATCCTCATACATGATCAAGATGACTGTGCATTTCAGTGGACCTATGTAATTAAGTTCAATGGAAAGGAGGAGGCGAGAATTTGCTTGACAATATAAATGATAATTTAATGATAAAATTAGCCAAAAAGACAAATACACACACAGATTTGGGCAGATTTCTCTCTCTGTCGCACTGCCGTCTCCAGTCACCTTTATCCCTCTCAGGCTTCATCAGCCTAATTAGGGGCCGGGTGTGCAGAATCACAACCCGGCCCCGCACTCCGCCCTGCCACATTCCTCCCTCGTTCTTTCAGTGCCTTCCACCCCATCTGCCAGCAGGTCATCCCTATCTACCTGGATGAGGGAGGGGACAAGGGGAGGGAAACCAAAAAAATGCAATACTTGAATGGCGTAACGGCGATGGTACAAAATTAAATCAGTCCTCCGTCCCCTGGCGGATGTCTGCGGCTGCTCCATTGGGGTGGATGGTGGTGGTGAGGACTCTACTATGGTTCTTCCCTCCTCCTTCCCGGGTTTCGGCACTAGTGTAATACAGTTCAATGGAAAGGAGGAGGTGAGAACTGGCTTGACAATATAAATGATAATTTAATGATAAACTTAACCAATAAGACAAATACACAAAAACAGGTGTCGGGCAGCTGCCCGTAACTCTCTCTCTGTCGCAGTGTCGTGTCTAGTCACCTTTATCCCTCTCAGGCTTCATCAGCCTAATTAGGGGCCGGGTGTGCAAAATCAAGACCCGACAATTGTATTTGACACCACAAATCTGGAATTTACATTTTAGCCTGCTGATACTATGTGACGTCTTTAGGCTTGTGCAGGTATAAAAGCCCGACAGCATACTGTTTTAAAGTTTAAAATAACATATTGATGTTTAATCACATATTAAAATATATAATAAAAATATAAAAAATATAAAACAATATATCTTAATATAATGGCTAAAATATTGAGATCACATTTTTAAAAGATGGAAATCATTTTAATTTTTCTTTTATTAAAACAGCACATCATTTAGATGTGATATTGTGTGTAAACAATTTTATAGTTTAAAAACTGTCAATTTATTAACAAATATCCCAGGTGTTTCTGCATTGTTTTCTCCTATTGTAATTTTTCATTATAATCTTTGATAATAGCCCTTAAACTAGAAAAAGATAGTTCCTTAATGATTGCACCTTCCATGTAATGACATCATGTTTGGTGTGAAAACAACAGCACAAGCATCAGTATTATGTGATGTTTTGTGCAATAAGCTGGTTGGTTTGTCTCAGTCTTACACATTATTTTCTGTATGATAAAATTACAGAAATCTGTTTTATAATATAAAAAAATGGTTAATATCAAAATAAAGTTCAAGTGGATGCTCACATAATCTAAAATGTCAATCTCTCACTGAGCAGTGGCCAATTTTAGCTCTTTATTTCCATCCTGTTAGGTCCCATTCTGTTAATTTTGCCATTTTGTAAATAATCAAGTCATAGTGAAAAATTTTAAATTGTTTTAACAGGTTTGGTGTCAGAAGCAGTAGCTGATGGAGGAATTCATGGGCATTAAGTGTGCAGCGCTCCCACCATCACCCAGTTTTAATTGATGTGTGACAGTGGCGAATTGGCGACTCATGGGGAAACTGTGGCTGTACAGTCTGTAGGGTGATGCGGGCGCTGATGCCATACTGACATTTTGAGCTTGATATTCTCCAGAGGTCCATCCTAGTGGAAAGTTCTGGATAAGAAGCACAGAAGAACCTGTGCTGGTGGTAGAATTCTGGAGAGAGTTTGCTTTCTTTTCCTGGTGTGGAGACATTAAGGGGAGATCTAACAGGGGTGGCAAGCCAGCGTAACCACAGTGTCTTCCCAGCCCCAGGTTGCAGTAAGATTTTTTTGTGAGAAGACTGTTTGAGGTGAAGCATTGAGGGCTTGAGAATGTGATGGCATGGGCTGCTGGAGAACAGGAGCTGGGCAAGAGGGCTTTCAATGGTGAGGTGATCCCAAAGTTGGCTGAAGATCCAGAACTTTTGCCTGCAGTGAGATAAACAAGATGGCTGTCTTGATTAAACCTCTTGGTAATGATAATTTTGTCTTTCAAAAACTTCCTCCGTAACTGAGAAAATCAATATTTGTAATAATAAAGTAGTTTTTCACCTTGTAGCTCCATAGTGAAAGGTTTTAAATGAAGACTGAAGGTGCTGTGCCGTGGGAATGACTCTAGAATCCCATCCAACACACCCCTTAAATGCAAAGAGTGACAAGGAGAACTTTAAGAAATCTGGTAACATGCAAAACTTCATCACAAATCACACGTAAATTTCATCCATGATTATAGTGGATTTATTTGCAATTGTTCTGTATAGCACGAGTGTTATATCATCTGACGGGGGGGGGGGGGGGGGGGGGGGGTTTGGGGGGGCACATGGGTGTCAGGCTTCTGTCAATCCCCCTCTAGTACCGCCACTGTCTAGCAGTGAATTTACCTGTTTCGTCCTGGGTCTCTGAAGCCCTTGGCAAATGGGTTCCTGTCAATCTTCAGCTTTGTTATCTAAAAGGTCCCAGAAAATACACAATCAAACAGAGGGTCAGGTATATCTACAGTATGTCCATACATTTACACTGTCACACAAGGTTAATGGACATTTTAAAATATGAACTAATACCAAGGCACTTCTTTGTAATTTTATATAGTGCCTGTTCCTGCCTAGATTTCCCATGCCAGATAAATATAAAGCAGTCACTGAAATTTGAATTATACAACAATCTTTTGCAATAAAACAAGACCTTGATGAAATGTTGGCAGCTCATGAAGTTGCTTCCTGTTTCTGGAATGAAGTGTGTAAACAATGGAGTCTTTAAGGACCAGCTTGACTCACCAAACCCTCCAAATTCTGCTGTGAATGTTCAGGTCTGCTGCCCTCAAGACACTAAATGGATTGACTTACAGGCTCACTTTGGGTAAAATGCATCTGAATATACTGTAATATATTTGAAATCAGAGTGACTTTCTGGAGCATTCCAGGTTCCAGGTTTTAATATGCCTGTGGAATGTACAGTAACATGTACTTTATATAGAAATGAAAAGGAAATGTACTTTATAACTTGTGTTAGCAGTGGGTTTGAAGTGTTTCATTACTCTATCAAAACCTCAGCCTTCATAGTATACTTAATCTAATATTAGTATAATGACAAAATAAACAATGTATCAAAAGCTGAAATTAAAATAAAATTCTGAATTACATTTAATTGCATTTTGTTTTTTATTTAATACAAATTATATTATCAGCAAAACAATCTGAGTAAACTGTTGAATTGAAAATATATTTCACAATTTCCTACAATTTTGTATGTCCACTTTTTGATTAAATGACAGCACACACTTGAGCTGACAAGAACATGTTTTTGATCATGTTTTCAAGCATGATTTGATGTTTCAAAGGAACTGCGCAAAGTAACTGACATGCTCAATGTCACTAACTTGCTTCTATTTAATAAGTGACCTAGAAATAGTCCAGAATCCTAAATATGATTTCTTCATTGAACATAATAACTTTTCTTTGTTTTGCGTAATGTATCCTGGTTTAAATATTTCTTTCCGAATTTTGGATTGTAGTGTATGTTAAATCGTCCAAGTTAAACTAAGAAAATAAAAGCATAAGCCATGAGTAGGCGAACATTTTCACTTTATGCTCTCAATTAATACAAGAGGAAATAAAGAGTTACCTGTTGGTTCTGGTAGGCTGTGACAGTGGTGAACTGTGTCTCAGTGAAGGAAAAGGTGTTAACACCATCTGCTGGCAGCGACGGAGGAGTATGTGACAGGTCGACTCGAGGATCGTGCAGGATAACGTGTATGCGTGGCTTGTATTTGTGCATGGACTTCAGAATGATCTAAATTTCAGATTGCATTGGACACATTTAGTTTGTATGTTTGAAATAACTGTTGTATGCCACAGGTAGTAATGTGAAAGAATGAACACACGTGGCCTTTGTCGTCCATCTCATTGTTGGTGAGTTTGATGCGATCGAAGCTGATCACCTGTCGCATCCAGTTCTCTCCAGAACATGGCGAGTCTGGGTGCACATAGAGACGAGAAGAGATACACGAAGGATCCGTGTTTCCAGCCACCATCCATTGAGAGCTATGGTACACATACCTGTAGTGGGATAGATTAACTCAGAATATTAATGATGCAATAGAACAAAATAATATGACACAATATTAAAATATGCATGGGAATAGCCTTTAATTTTCATGTGTAAGCCTATTAAATTTTAACAAAATGTAATGCAATTGCATCTATGTGAACTTCTGCAGTTAATCCAGGATGGACTTCAAAGTCATTGGTCATTAATCTTACAGTTCAAACAAAATCGATGTTTAAACACTGAACCTTAACACTTACTTAGTTTAATCATTTTAAGTCATGACTTTAACTATAAATAAGTAATGTTTACATTATATTCATGATGTTAGTCAGAGGGGAACTGGCCCCCACATGAGTCTGGTTTCTCCCAAGGTTATTTTTCTCCATTAATCAACATCTTATGGAGTTTTGTGTTCCTTGCCACAGTCGCCTTCAGCTTGCTCACTGGGGTTATTAATACAATTATTACTTAATTGCTTATTTTTAAACACGACTAACAATCGAATTTTATCTAATTACACAATAATGATTCATCGACATTATAGACATTGTAGTTTTATCGTCTGTTAATTCCTGATCTTCTGTAAAGCTGCTTTGAGAAACTATGTGTTTTTGTGAAAGGTGCTATACAAATAAAATTAACTTGACTTGACTTAATGCAATGTCATAATTCAGAATTTAGCTGTTTTGTTCCTTACTAATTCAGGGTTTCTTGTAGAAATGTCATTCAACATTAAACAGTCTCTCTATTAGCCAACTTTAAATACTAAGCTTTTCTACAAATAATTCAGTTTGAATTCAATCTATTTGTATAGCACTTTTCACAATACATATTTTTCCAAAGCAGTTTTAAAAAGAAAAATAACTGATGAATAGGCTACTTTAATAGATTAATACCTTCATCTTAATTACTCATTTGCACACCCTTCTCTATAGGTATCTCCTTATACATGTTTTTGACATTTGTGTTTCTTAATAGTCAGTCCAGACAGAGCTCAGTCTACCTGTATCTCTTTGAATCCACAGGCATGATGTCCATGGCGATGTAGTATTGCTGGAAGGGATTCAAATTGCGCACTTTCACTCGGACAGATGGAAACATTCGCCTGATGAATTGATTGATGCACAAAAATCAACAATGACAATTAAAGTCATTCTGGGTTCCCTAATTTCAGATAAAAATATATAATATTCCATTAACACTGCTCTAATTAACTAATTGGTCTATTACATATTAAAGACTACAGAGCTGACAATGTTGCCTAACACTCTAAAGCACATCATGATTCTCAAATAATTATTTTTTAAATGATTAATAAACAACCTCCCAGCCTTAGTGATGATCATCTCAGTGCCGATCTCATGAAATCTCTTCCATAAGTCGGATCCTTGAAGATCCACTCGAACTTCTCTCGCAGATTCACATTCGGTCGCGGTGGATTTTCTTGACGTCGCACAGATTTTCTTCCTCCTGTCGTTTCGCTCATCTTCACGAGTCATCGAAAAAATAAACAAATTCTGGTGTAGTTCAAGACAAACAATACTAGAAAAAAAAGATTAAACATTGAAAGAAATTTTGTTAACTAACCGCGTTCGTCGAAGACAGTTCCCGTCGGTGTGTGTCTGTCATTTTCTGAAACACTCTGCCACTTCTCATTCTCAATATTTTCCACCTTCATCTTCTTGCAAGTTTTACCCACTAAAGCCTCCACAGAAAAAGCGTGAGCGCGCGAGCTGAGTCCCTGCATTCTGACCCGAGTCTTTATCAGTCAATCCACTTCGAGAGTTCTCATCTTTTTCTTCATGTTCTGAGCGGGCTTTCATTTACATCCCGATCACTTATTGAATTCCCATCATCCGTGCAGCTTAACTCCCCATTCGCCTTTTGCAAGAGAAATGCTCTTGTTTTCAAACTTCTAGGCACCAATAGGATTGCAGAGGAGGACTGAAAGAATGCAACTCCCAAATGCTCAAAAAGCGACAGTGAATTTTCTTTTGGGGTGAAAGTATAGTCTATTTGAACAGCACGTCAGTTAACGACTAACACTGTGAATTATGGATATTTTAATTCCATTTTAAAGATAGCTTTTTATGTCGTTTTCATAGAAGGTCGAATTTTGCAATATTTTTGCCCATTTTCTCCAGTAGACATTAATTTGCTGCTGTGAATCAACCATACATGCATATAATAAACGCTATAGCCTATCATAGGCTATTGTGTGTTGTAGATGTTAATGTAGGCTGATTACGATTGTGATTAGCTATTTTCTACTAAGTAAAGACAAACTCAATAATGGTATAACCTTAGCGTAATTCTTAAAGGCTGTTTGTATTTAATCTAATCAGAGTAATTTTGTAATTGTATCTTCCTTGTTTACAAAGGATTATTAGGCCTGCACTATTGTTGTTTAATTATTTTCTATAAATTGTATTATTAAATTTGTTTTACTATAATTAATTTAGCAGTCTCCGTGAAAACAAAGTCATTATTCTCGGCATTAATCATATATTTGAAGATGTCAGAAATGTTTTAATGTCCACATTATATTTTGTCAATGTTTGACAGATTTTTGTTTTCAATGAAACCGCTCGATGACTAAAGACATTAGCCTACATTACAGCAAACATGTACGTAAAGCTGCTTAGCTGCTTTAAAACTATGTTTATTTTGAAAAGACCTATACACATAAAATGACTTGTTTCAAACGGATTTGATTTCATTCTGTGGGAAATGTTGTAACGAACATTATATTGCTGTTAATTCATATCATATTATGCGTTTACAATGTCAGTGAAATTTAGTCTTTTGTGTAAAATACTATTTTCTATAGGTTATCAGTCTCCAATTTATACAAATAAATTGTATAAAATTAGGCTACAACTAGCCCAGTAAAAAATGCGACAACCTGTCCTGGGCCTCGTAGATCGTAGAATCCATTTTACGATTAATCTTAGTTTTGCGGCCCGTTTCCAAAAGCAGTAAGTAGTAGGCCTACTTGAAAATGCAGTACAGAGTTAAGAACATTGTAAGCACACAGACTCTAAATGACACCTGATACAATTTAAATACCTATAGCTACACTTTATGCTCATTTAATATCAGTATACATACGTTTTATTTTATTATTATTTTTAACCGACAAAGATTAATAATAATAATAACAACAACAATAATAAATACAGAAAATGGATAGTCAATATTGGGTGAACAGATACATTAATAAGTAATCAAATAAAGTTATTTGTGGACTAGTTGTTAACAGCCAAGATGTGGCATTATTGTTGCAGAGACCTCTAAGAATTACAATCAGAGAGAGAAGGAAAAATGTCAATAACTTTTTGTCGTACGATTTTTATCGTCTGTACAGTATATTGGCTCCTCATCCTCCTCTCCTCTTCCTCTCTGACACTTAAGTGCACTCTGGCCTGCCCCACGCATTGTGTAGTAGGACTTCTGCACATGTTGTGTAGCATTGCTGTTAGTTAGTGTTACCGTAATCACTTTTGGGAGTAAAGAGCAGATCTCCCATGACTCCCTTAAATTGGTGAATGTCCCTGAAATGCTGTTTCCACACATTTCCTTATTTTGCGCTCTGCAATAACATGGTTAACCTCGTTATATTTAATTAATGCTTGTTGTCATCAGCAGGATCATACACAGGGTCTCCGCTGTCTTCACTGATCCTGGAAGCTTTAATCTCGACCCTCAGCGCACATTTTGAAAACGAAATATTAAAACGTACACGATCTGATGAATTTTACACCTGATTGTGTAAAATAAATAGATCGTTCTGCACAAAACAAAATTTTTTTGAACTAAGTTTTACATTTAAGAAAATATTTGTAAATATGTCCAATGATCTTAATTACAAACTTTTTAAAATTATGCACAAATATAACGAAGTTACAATGATGAGCAGCAATTTACGGTCACATTTCAGCACTTCACATATATGGACAGCGACTTTCTTAAGTAGCACTTAAAGCGTGTCCTTGCACGTTCATTTTAAGTATAGTTTTGGGGAACGCATAACGAACTTTTGTAAAATCGCTAGTAGAAAACGATCTTAACCGCTCAGATCAATCGTTATTGTTAAACGAGGTCCAGACATAACTATAAAGTCCTGAGAAGACCTTTCAGGTAAAATACTTAATGGCATTCATATATGCTAGTATTGTTTTATTTTGTCCACATAAGAATTGTAGTTTGGGAGGATATAATTTACAATAAAATATATATATATATATAAAATTAATAAATCCTAATGTAGGAACACTGTAGTTTGAAACCAAGTTCTAAAGATAGGATACAGCCTAAATGTACTGTTCATTACAATAGCCACTGTCTCTTTGGGACACAATGTAGGCCTAAGCCGTTTTGAAATTCTAACGAAAAGGGGTGAAAATCCTTTTTAATACGCTAAATTATTTATTAAATTATTTATTTGTCTCGTCTGGTGATTTAAAAAACAAAAAGGTGCAGAGTATTGAGAAGTCAATGTGATTTAAAAAAAAAAAAAAAAAAAAACCATTTTTTCCGGCTAACAGCATGCTGTATTCCAACACATGCTATTTTTCTAAAAGTATTGCCTGGCTAACTATGGGAAGCTGGGTTTCCCGAAGTTAGGCTAAAATACAGTAGAATGTTGTGTTGGCCTTCTTTGATAAGCATAATGGCACTGGAGAGATCTTAATAATAATTTAAATGCAGTTTAAAACTTATTTCTAAATAAATAATTGCACAAAAATGGTTAAAGGAGATGCAAAATTAGAGAGTGCAATCAAAGTTTCCGTCTCTCTTCTCCTACACATCCACCAATGGCTGGTTCAAATCCAGGATCCTATCTGTTTGTAAGGGAGTCACAAGTGTGTTGCATAATGGCAGTAAAGCTAGGAGTGCTTAGTGCCTAGACCTCCAACCAAATGCTCTGTGAGTGCACCAACAAGTGTCTCTTTATATTAAGAGTTCTCTGAGTAGTTCAATGCTCAAAAACATCAAGTTGCAGCCAAAGGAACAAAACTATCCCCCTTAGTATTTAACATAACAAGGGCATGGTCATTTTCAAACTTGAATATGGACCGGTTTTGGTATAAACTATCTCCTGGTATTTCCGTGCTATAAATAAATAAATAATGGCGCTTTTTATTGCAGGCTGGCAATATGCTGTATGTTACATAGTACTGTCCTTTAACTTAGATGATATATATATATATATATATATATATATATATATATATATATATATATATATATATATATATATATATATATATATATATATATATATATATATCATCTAAGTTAAAGGACTATGTAACATATATATATATATGTTACATAGGGATGTCATAAAAGCATTACTAATTCAGATTGAATGATTCATCTCAAATAATCTATAGGTTATAATTATTAGGAGATCTAATTGATGGAATTTTTAAAACAAACTACCCCAGAATTATAATTGTTATTCTATTAAATACTAACACAAGGAACAATATGCCACTGGGGAATACTTGAAATGTTCTGAAATGTCAAATGTGATTGAAATGAACAAGGAAATATACCCTTTTCTGAAGTTTTTATTTTGAATAACAAAAAGCAGGATCTTAATTTGTTACTTTAAAAAAGCATATTGCTGTTTAAAATGTATTTGCATATTTTACTCATTGTTGGGGGTGAAAGGCTCCCTTGCCACCTTTTTAAAAAGATTTATTATCAAAACAACCTTCTGTTGTTATGTCTTTTTTCCACACAAATTATGTTGCTCCATCAAAATTCAGTACAAATAAATGCTGTTCTTGAATCTTGATACACTTTGGAACTTGCTTTTCCTTAAGGTGTGCCTTTAGCCCAATTGTGCTCTACTAACACAAGCAACAATATTCCACTGGGGTTCTTCTGTCCCAATTCTAAATGGGGCATCTTACCCTAAAGGTGTAACTTTACCTTTTCACTTCAAAAATAAAAACAGTACTTTTTACTCCAAAAATCTAAATAAAATATTGTATCCACAAATCATCCATTAACAAATATACATAACAATATTTAATATACAACATAATAAAAATATACAAATCACAATTATCCATTGAAATTAGACCAAATTAGATAAATTAACCTCAAAAGTGTTATGATGGAATAATCTCACAAATGTTGATGTTCAGATTATATATTTTGATTAAGAAGAGTTTTGCATTCAATAAATGCATTCAGATTATGCTTAATTAGGTTTGTTAAGGATTGACCTGAATAGTCTTTTCAATAGTTGCCTTTTCAACTTTTCGTAGTTGCCTCCATGTTAACCATTAGTTTTGGCCAATAAGTCAGAGAGAGCCATGTAGAGTTTGTCACTGTAAACACTGTCAGGTTCTTTGGAGGAAAAACATGATGCCCAGACTGAGGCTAATTAAGCCTCCCTTCTTCTAATACAGAATGACTTTCCCCCAGTTTTAGTCATTTAATTTGTCTAAACTTAAATTTAAGGAGTAACTGATTTCTTTTTTCATCCCTCCTTTAATGCTTGTCTATAATATTACAGTTGGCGGATAATCAAGACCTGGCCCTTGGTTATTGTCAATAACGCTGGTGAAGATTCCACAATCGGCCACCGGAGGTCTCTCTCACCTGAATATTAACATTGGACTCCATTTCCCTATGCCCGCATACCTGGTCTGATTACCCCACTGCGGTTCCATATCATCACACTATTTAAGCCCTGTCTGTTAGTTCACTCATTGCGAAGTCTTGTTTGCCCCGGCTACATTTATGAACGTTTTGATTATTCCTTGTGTTGCCTTTTCTATGTTTGGACCTTGCCTTGGATTACCACATTACGATCATTTGCTGCCTGTCTATTTATAACGATGCCTGGAATACTACTACTGCTGTTTTGCTGCCTGCTCCGAACCTCTGCCTGTTTACCCTGTTTCTACTCTGTCTCTGATGTTGTTGATTTCCCTGATTATTCGACCCTCGCCTGTCTGTACTCTGAACTTACCTGTTTAAATAAACTGCATACGGATCCATCTCAACCTGAGTCCGCATTACAGAAGACTTCGCCACTTACCAATCCAGCGGTCCTCATGCATATTTCCAACAAACTCACTGCCCAAGCAAACCTACTGGCATCTCACCAACATCAACTTATCGACTCACTTCACTTACGGAGGAGTTGGTGAAATCCGTTCAGAGTCTCCATCAGCCCGCACCTGAGTCCGTCTCCCCAGCGCCTCAAGCGAGTCAGGTACCCATCTCAATGCCTCACAGTACTGTAACTACCAATCCATGTTTAGCATTTCCAGAAAAATTTGATGGAACTCCCACCAAGTGTAAGGTCTTCCTCATGCAGTGCTCAATGTTCCTGAATCAACAACCCTCGTTCTATCCTATTGATGAAAGTAAAATCTGCCTGGTGTGCTCTCTGCTCATGGGAAGAAAGCTTGATTGGGCAACAGCTGTCTGGGCCAGTCAAGGGTTGAACTGAACCACTTTCAATGATTTCATTCAGCGTCTAAGAGAGGTCTTTGAACATTCTGAGGGAGGAAGGAGTGCTGGGGAACAACTGCTTGCACTTCTGTTCGTACTCTCGCGACACAAACCGTTTGGGTGGAGGATACATTGAAACTGCTGTTCTGACAAGGATTGAACACAGATGTACAGTCAGAGCTGGCCTGCCATGATGAAGGCAGAACCCTGGATCAATTCATTAACCTTGCCATTCGCATTGACAATCTTATTCGCTCCAGGAGACCAGACCGATTGTCCAAACCTCTCAGTCCAATGCATCGATCCAGAGATGACGTTGAACCAATGCAAGTTGGTCATACTCATTTCTCCACAGAGGAGCAGGAACGACAATAAATAAATAAAAGTAAAAACACATCAATAATCATCTCTGTTTATATTGTGGCCAAGCGGGACATCTGAGAGCTAACTGCCCAAGTTGACCCTCTCAAGCACACAGTCGCGGGGTGAGTTTGTTAATTTCCTCTACACAGACTACTGCTTGTTTTGAAGTGCCCGTAAAATTAACCTGCCAATCTGATAACATCATCACTAAAGCTTTGTTGGATTCAGGGGCGGCAGATAATTTTATCGATGAAGTTCTAGCCTGAAAGCATCAGATTCCACTGATTCCATTTAACTCTCCTTTGGCAGTGGCAGCGTTAGATGGGCGCCCCCTGGGATCCGGCCAGGTACTTTACACAACAACGGATCTTACTTTACAAGTTGGGGCTTTACACACTGAAGTTACTCGTCTTTTCGCCATTCACTCTCCTCACCACCCAGACATCCTTGGTCTACCCTGGCTGCAAGACCATAATCCACAAATTTCATGGCGTGATAAACAGATCATACGATGGGGATCAAACTGCTCGACCAAGTGTCTAAAACCCATCTCCCCTATTCCTGTGAGAACAACCAAGGTAACTAAAGAGACTAACATAGCACCACATATACCTTCTGAATATGCAGACCTGATTGAAGCATTCAGTAAAACCAAAGCCTCACAACTACCACCACATCGATCTAGTGATTGCACCATTGATCTGTTACCTGATACCAAACCACCTAGAGGCAGTATCTTTCCCCTGTCGTAACCTGTGTCGAAAGCTATGAAGCAGTATATCGAAGAAGAACTGGCCAAGGGATTCATTCGTCCATCCACTTCAACGGCAGCAGCTGGCATCTTCTACATGGGTAAGAAGGATGAGGCCTTTGACCTTGTATTGATTATCGTGGTCTGAATGATATAACGGTCAAGTTCTGATATCTGTTATCCCTGGTCCCCGCAGCTTTAGAACAGCTGAGATCTGCTAAAATTTACACCAAGCTTGACCTGCGCTACTCTTACAACCTTCATATTCGCATTCGAGAGGAGGATGAGTGGAAAACAGCCTTTTCCACCACCAGCGGGCACTATGAATATCTCTTAATGCCATTCGGCATGTCCAATACTCCATCTGTGTTCCAGTCCTTCATAAATTATGTATTCAGAGATATGTTAAACCAGTGCCTAATAATTTATATTGATGACATTTTGATTCATTCAGACACACTGGAGGAACACGTCAAGCAGGTCCGGGCAGTTTTGAAATGACTCATGGAACACCAACTATATGCCAAAGCAGAAAAGTGTAAATTCCACCAAACATCAGTCACCTTCCTCGGTAATATCATCAGTCCAGAAGGGGTTTCCTTGGATGAGGGCAAGGTTTGAGCAGTTCTAAACTGGCCTCAACCCGCTACTGTAAAGGAACTCCAACGATTCTTAGGATTTGCAAATTTTTACCGAAGATTAATTCGAAACTTCAGCACTGTCACCGCACCACTCACTGTCATGGTAAAGGGTGGACACACCAAGCTTCACTGGTCTACTGACGCCTTTCAAGCATTCAATGAGTTAAAGAATCGCTTCACCTCGGCTCCCATTCTGCATCATCCTGACCCCAACACACCTTTCGTGCTAGAAGTTGATGCATCTAACACCGGTATTGGCGCTATCCTCTCTCAATGCCAAGGTAATCCTCCTAAACTTTTCCCATGTGCTTACTACTCACGCAAACTTTCCTCTGCTGAACGGAATTATGATGTGGGAAACCGTGAACTGTTAGTCATGAAAGCAGCATTTAAAGAATGGCAACATTGGCTGGAGGGGGCCAGACACCCATTCTTGGCATTAACAGACCATCGCAACCTGGAATATCTGCGCTCAGCCAAAAGACTAAATCCCAGACAGGCCAGATGGGCACTGTTCTTCACTCGATTCAACTTCTCAGTTACTTATCTCCCTGGATCAAAGAATGTCAAGTCCAATTCACTTTCCCGTCAATATGACTCCACCCCACAGAATCTCGTTTCAGAACCCATCATTTCACCAGCACTGATTCTAGCTCTGGTTCAGTGGGACATCATGGCTGAAATCTCCCAGGCCCATGCATAAGATCCACCTCCACCTGAATGCCCACCCAACCGAACGTTTGTACCATCAAACCTATGAGAAAAGGTCATTCGTTGGGTACACTCCTCCTCAAGCTCTGGCCATACAGGTATTACTTCCACAGTATGACTGTTAAGGAATCGATTCTGGTGGGAGACGTTACAGGCAGACACTAGTACTTTCGTGAATGCTTGTCACACCTGTGCCACAGCAAAAACTCCCAGACAACCTCCGGCAGGGATGCTGCAACCTCTACCTTTACCACAACGACCATGGTCCCACATCACCATTGATTTTGTCACTGATCTACCAATCTCTCAGGCTCACACCACCATATTAACTGTCATAGATCGGTTTTCTAAGGCGTGTCGTTTATTTCCCCTGGCTAAGCTCCCATCAGCCTTTGAAACTGCAGAACACCTCTTCCATTTTGTGTTCTGCTACTATGGTCTTCCTGAGGACATTGTCTCTGACAAGAGGTAAACCCAGTTTACCTCTAGGGTTTGGACAGCCTTCTTTCGATTACTGAATGTCAACATAAGTCTCACTTCAGGTTACCATCCTCAGTCTAATGGCCAGACGGAACGGCTAAATCAAGAACTCACTAAATTTCTGCAGATGTACTGTCAACAAAACCAAACTGACTGGAGCCGTTTCCTTCCTTGGGCCGAATATGCACAGAACGCGATCCTCAAACCCTCCATGCATGACTTGCATGTTGATTGTTCATTATTGAATTCCAAAGTTCTGCATCTAATTTCATCCCAGAAAGAATCATTTTATTTTAGATCAACAAACAAGTTTTTTTTTAATGACTACTAAATTAACACCCTTTCAGTGCATTCTGGGGTACCAACCTTCTTTGTTTCCATGGTCTGGTGAACCATCTGAAGTGCCTGCTGTGAACAGCTGGTTTCAGCATAGTGAAGCTGTGTGGGATCAGGCACATGTCCATCTACAGCGGGCCATAAACAGGGTAAAGGAGCAAACGGACCACCATGGTCATCCCAGTCCCAACTATACTCCAGGACAGTGGGTGTGGCTCTCAATCCAAGACCTTCATCTTTGCTTACCCTGCAAGAAACTCAGTCCCAGGTATGTGTGTCCCTTCAAAATCCTGAGACAGATTAATCCTGTGTCATATCGCCTCCAGTTACCTGCCTATTATCGTATTTCTCCCACTTTCCATGTCTCACTGTTGAAACCTGCTGGTGGTCCGAGGGTGGAGGAGGAAGGCGGTGACTCTGGCCACCCTCTCATGATCGTGGATGGTGAGGAGGCGTTTCTTGTGCGAGACCTGCTAGATTCCAGATGTCAGGGAAGCCAGATCCAATATCTGGTAGGGGTACGGTCCGGAGGAGAGGTCCTGGGTCAAAATAGATTATATCCTCGACCCCAATCTCATTACTGAGTTTCACAGGATCAACCCGGAGAAACCGGCCCTTCGACCTTGAGGGAGACCCCGACGTCAGATGTGCTCTTGTGCCAGGAGCCGCTCACAGGGGTGGTGCTCTGTCACGAACACCAGTGAAGATTCCACAATCGGCCACCGGAGGTCTCTCTCACCTGAATATTAACATTGGACTACATTTCCCTATGCCTGCATACCTGGTCTGATTACCCCACAGCTGTTCCATATCATCACACTATTTAAGCCCTGTATGTTAGTTCACTCATTGCGAAGTCTTGTTTGCCCCGACTACATTTATGAGCATTTTGATTTTTCCCTGTGTTGCCTTTTCTGTGTTTGGACCTTGCCTTGGATTACCACATTACGATCATTTGCTGCCTGTCTATTTATAACTCTGCCTGGAATACTACTACTGCTGTTTTGCTGCCTGCCCCAAACCTCTGCCTGTTTACCCTGTTTCTGCTCTGTCTCTGATGTTGTTGATTGCCCTGGTTATTCGGCCCTCGCCTGTCCGTACTCTGAACTTACCTGTTTAAATAAACCGCAAATGGATCCCTCTCAACCTGAGTCCGCATTACAGTTGTATGATTATTGAGAAGATTTTTTTCACATGTGTAAATATGGATGATACGCAATTATATAGAGACAAATTCACGTAATCATAAATTTGAATCTACCATGATGGATGTGTGTGTTTTTAATCCACATTTTGCACATTGCGGTCTCACCATTTGGAATGACAGCTCATATTGTGTATGCAATAAGATAACATTGAGGCTAGAAGCTTCCAATGATTTTTCCATATCAATTCCATAACTACAGTTTTGAATGTTGACATACGTTCACAAGTGACATACACAATAGATTTTCAGCACTTGCCAGACTACTGTATTACATTGCAGCTGTACCGCCAGATGAATGCATTGAAGAGTGAAGTGAACTTGCCAGTTCTCAGAGAAAAACTATCTTCACTGGTTTGAAATCAGTTAGAAAGATGGGTTTCTGGCAAGTTATCTTTACTATTTATAAAGGTGAAAATTACTGAGTTTCATTTTTGATCATAACTGTTTACAAAACCCATTATTCATTATTAAAGTTTTCCATGCAACTGATTATTATGTTTAGGTGTCTTTAATAAATTGAGTGATTTAAATACAGTACATATTTGGAAATGGCTTGTGAAAAATACACAGTGGGTACATGGTTTGAAAAAAAAGAGAAGAAACTGGCAAAGCCAGAAATACTCTCAAATAAACACATGAAAAATTAACTGTTCTTTGACAGTTAACTAGTTATTTTTATTTGGCTCTTAGCAACACTTCCTGGCATTTGATGCCAAAGGTAGGGATATATTAAAAATGTCTGACAGTAGGACTTCTTTACCAGTATTGATCTTTTAACAGGCTCTTCATTTTTAAATGATCTTTTTCCTTCAATTCAATTTCATTAGAACTCAACATATATACAGAGGAGAAAACCTTTTTTTTTTAGTTAGGAGTTTTAAACGAAAGTATGGGAGAAGCGCTTTAAATTAATCTTGTAATCACCACTAGAGTATATAAAGGCTCTAATACCTGCCAGCAATGATTCTTCAGGCATTTGCCCACCTTCTTACCCACTAGACCACTGCAGACTGCACTGCGCTCTGTTCAGCTTGAAGTATTTCTACTCACCTGACAAAGTTCTTCCACCACAATAATTGTGGTTCCCTTTACAAAAAGCTTCACTTAAAAAGCACTTTGGGAACATCTTATAGTTGTGACCAGCTGTGAATATGTGTGCAACACATCAATCAACATTGATCGGAATTTAAAACTCTGCCGGGGTAATCATTGGATGCACCTGGGGCAGGGTTATAAATAGAGGCGTCACCGGAGCATCCTCAGATCTTTTGTCTTCAGATCAGAATCTGTTAGGCAGTGCGCAGTGAACCTTTTCTCTTAAAAAAAAAGAAAAAGAAAGAAAAAATGACTGAAAATCAGGGCAAACGATGTGTTTTCCCCTGTCTCCACTCTATGGCCGAGACGGACATGCATCAGTTCTGCTTTGTTTGTTTGGGGGAAGAGCATGCTGCTTTCGCATTGCGATCTGCTTTCGGGCAAAATGCTTCTCGCTCGCCTTGCTTACTTCCGGGAGTCAGCGCCCACACTTTATTTGTGGGGCTCTCGTATGGATCTGGCTGAGAAGCAAGAGACTGGTTCATCCCTTTCGCTCGCTCTCTCCCTAGATCCAGCTGATCCTCGTAAGCCTGAAGCACACCTCGGTGCCTCTTCGGTTCGTGAGGACAATGAACCTCTGTAAATCCTGTGCATAATAATAAATCGGCTGTGTAATTAAGAGACCCCCCCCCCCCCCCCCCAAACGCTTCAAACTAGAAGACAGATTTCTGTCTAGTGGCCAAAATAAATAAATAAAGAAAATTGAAAGAAATAAAAAAGTGGGAAGGGAATGCTATATCAGTCCCTTCCTTTCTTCTATGACCTCCATGACGAGTATTCTCATCCATGGAGAAATCATAATACTTCCCGTGTCTTCATGCCCTCAACATTGAAATATTCAACTAATCGTGGGTGCTGAGGCTCGGAGGTATTCGGTGATGCCGCCGGTAGAAGAGACACTTGCGGGTTATCTCTCGCCTGGCTCAGCATCACCGCTAAAGAGACCCACTCTCCCCACAAAGCTGTGCAGGACCACCTCCATGCTTGTGGGGAAGGCTTATCAGACAGCAGGTCAGGCTGGTGCTGCCCTGCACACTATGGCAGTGTTACAGGCGTACTAGGCTAATCTGTTGAAGTATTCGGTGATATAGCCGATAGAAGAGACACTTGCAGGTTATCTCTCGCCTGGCTAGGTGTCATCGCTAAAGAGACCCATTCTACCCACAAAGCTGTGCAGACCACTTCCACACTTGTGGGGAAGGCTGAGAGACACTTGTGGCTTAACCTATCAGGCATCAGAGACAGGGACAAAACTTTCCTTGACGATGCCCTGGTTTTTCCTTCTGGCAAATTTGGTGACACTATGAATGTAGCTATCACCAGGTTCCAGGAGGCAAAAAGTCACGAGGAAGCCTTCGGGCAATTTCTTCCTCGCCACACTCAGGGGGAGGGGCTGTCAGCCACCCAGCCCATCCCGGTCCTCCTAGACGGGAGGCTCAAAAACTAGGCGTGGCAAGTTGTGCTCCCCCTTGTAAAAACAGAGGGCCGGTTCATCGCCCTCAGCAGCCCCCAAAGCAAGACTTATGTTATTTCAAAAGAAAACCCTGACGGTTTTGCACCCAGCCATGTGGGGGTAGCCCCCCCTCGGGATGGGGCGCATGTATCATCCACTTCACCCCTCCCGGTACCCCCACGGAACCTCTCCATTCCCGCCTCCTCTGGTGTTTCGGTAGTTAGAGGCTTCCAACGAAAGGTTGGGGGTACCGATGTTCCCTGCCTTAGTCCAGGATGCGGAACACTCGACATACCCTCAACAGAAAGTGTCAAAATTAATACCCATCTCAGAGAACCTGGCAGCATGGAAACTTCTGCCAGGCATTTCTATGTGGGTCCAAAGCACAGTAGAAAAAGGCTACAGAATTCAATTCGCCTGCCACACTCCGTGTTTCAATGGCGTGGTCCCTACTACCGTAAACCGGAGCAGGCATGTCTACTGTGAAAAGAACTGCAAAATCTCTTGGTCAAAGGGGCCATAGAACGTGTTTCCCCTTCCAGAGATAGAATCAGGTTATTACAGCAAATACTTCCTGGTTCCCAAGAAGGGTGGGGGGTTGCGTCCGACCTTAGATCTTCAAGGCTTGAACTTCTCAGTCAGGGTGTTCAAATTCAAGATGCTAACTATCAAGACGATCGTGTCACAAGCCCAACATCACGTTTGGCTGGTCACGATCGATCTCATGGACACATATCTTCATATAGAAATTCCGCCACAGCACAGGAAGTTCCTGAGGTTCTCTCTCGGGGGCAAAGCCTTCCAGTATCTGGTTCTTCCATTCGACCTAGCCCTATTAGCCTGCACATTCATGAAATGCATGGATGCAACACTCGCTCCTTTGCAACTCCGGGGCATCCGCATTCTGAATTACATAGTTCCAAGAACTGGCAGTTCAGCACAGAGATATTGTCTTAGCTCATCTGGTTTCTCCGGATCTGAGACTCAACGTCAAAAGAGCATTCTCTCTCCCACCCAGGGAATAACTTAACTGGGGGTTATATGGAATTCGATCTCGATGCGGGCACAATTGTCTCCCGCTCGAATAATTTCCATTCAGAACACCCTGAGCAAAGTCAGGCTAGGTCAAGTTTGCACTGCTCATCAGTATCAATGAATACTAGGTCTCATGGCGTCTGCGTCCACGTTGATCCCTTTGGGCCTTCTGCACATGAGACTGTTCCAGCTGTGGCTAAAAGCCAGGGGATTTCATCCAAGGGCCAGTCCCCTAAGGCAAATAAGTGTTACGTACCGTGGGCTTCGTTCCCTTTCTATGTGGTTCAGACCCCGGTTTCTTACCTTGGGTCCCACTCTAGGTGCATGTTGTCGTCGCAGGCTGCTAATGACAGACGCCAGGGTCCTCAGCTCGATTGTCACATTAACTGTCTCGAGTTGATGGCTGTATTTCTGGCCCTGAAATACTTCCTCCAGAGGCTGCCATGTCTTGGTGCGGGTGGACAATACAGCGGTAGTCTCTTACATAAACCATCAAGGAGGTCCACGTTCACGTCAGCTGAATTTCTGGCACGTTGGATTCTCCTTGGGGACCAGGGCAAGCTCCTGTCACTCAGGGCACTTTATATCCCTGGATGCCCAAATGTGGGAGCAGATTTACTGTCTAGACAGAAAATACCGATGGGGATGTGGAAACTCTGTGGAAAAACAAATCTGGGTGAGATTTTACAGGGCAGAAGTGGACCTCTTCACCTCTTCTCAGACAGCGCAATGTCCCCTCTACTTCTCTCTGAGTCACCCAGCCCCCCTGAGTCTGGACGCGATGGCACATACATGGCCCAGAATGCGTCTGTATGCATTTTCCCCTGGTTTCTCTGCTCCCGTGAGTCTTGGCAAGAGTTCGCCAGCAAGGGTCTTGCCTCTTACTGATAGCGGCATGCTGGTCAAACAGGGTATGGTTCTCGGAAATAATGTCTCTCCTCGACGGCTCGCCTTGGGCGATTCCGAACAGGAGGGACCTTCTGTCTCAGGCATAGGGGACAATATTTCATCCCTGGCCCGAGCTGTGGAACTTTCATGTTTGGCCATGTTTGGTGAGTCACCCAAAATGTCTCGGGTTACTTAAGTCTAACCCTTGTTCCCTGAAAAAAGCGGAACGAGATGCTGCGCTTCACTGCTGCACTGGGATGCCCCGGGACTGCTCTTCAGACAAAATACCTAACGATGCTCCGGTGACACATGTATTTATAACCCTGCCCCAGGTCCATCCAATGATTACACCGGTAGAGGTTATAAATTCCGGTCAATGTTCATTGACGTGTTGCACACATATTCACAGCTGGTCACAACTATAAGATGTTCCCAAAGCGCTTTTCTCAGCGCAGCATCTCGTTCCGCTTTTTTCAGGGAACAAGGGTTACAATTAAGTAACCCGAGACATTTTCAAAATCTGCAGCTGCAGCATGCTATTTCTAAATCATTTGCAGTTATTGTGAACATCACTCTAAGTCCAGTCTTCTGAATGTTTCTAAGCGCTAACTGTTTACCCATGCTACAGCTCCCTGTTGCTGTATACAGCATCGCTCTACTTAAAGGAATAGTTCACCCAAAACAGAAATTCTCTCATCATTTACTCACCCTCATGCCATCCCAGATGTATATGACTTTTGTTCTTCTGCAGAACACAAAAGATTTTTAGAAGAATATCTCAACTCTGTAGATTCATACAATGCAAGTGATTGGTTACCAAAACTTTGAAGCTCCAAAAAGAACACAAAGGCAATATAAAATAGAAGAGGGGGAGAAAAAACATTCAATGTTACCACCTGAGCCCTAATGGGTGTGGCCAAAGCTTTAGGCACATAACAAATGCTAGGCTTAAGCACAGCCTTCACCAATACAGGCCCAAATTCCAGAGAAGCATCATGGACTGACAGGGCCTGAAGGTCTCCCAAACACTTCACTGAAGCCAGAGCGAGTAACAGTGTGGTATACAAGGTGAGTGTATGCAAGCTTGCAGACTCAAGTGGCTCAAACGGGGGTGTTGTAAGCATGTTCAAAATAAGTGCATCAGATCGGGACAGAAGCTTGACGAGAGGAATTCAGCCATCTTGCTCCTCACAAAAATTGAATGACCAAATGGTGTTTTCCCACTGTCAGACTGCGCAAAGGGGTGTGGTCCAGTGCTATGGCAGCCACATATACTTGGATGCACTAAGTTCAGCATCCAGCCGCTCTTATAAGAAGTGCAGCAATGTCTGTACATGGCAATGCACTGGGTCCTCACCACGAGAGGAGCTCTAGTCTATGTAAAATCACCATTTGAAGTCATATAGCTGCCTCATCGAGAGGGCTCTGGCCTGTAATATGGTGATGAGCACTGGCTGCAACAACCTGACTGTATCAAATGAGCCCCGTCTAGGGGCAAGACATAAAGTCTCCACAACTCTGGCTGGAGATACTAGATCGTACCTCAGATTTCAACAGCTGATTCCTCCACAAAGGAACTTTCCATGGTAGAGCATCCAATTCCATTAACCAAATGCTTTTGGGACACTGCTGTACAACCAGCACATGGTTTTCCTGCCTTCCCAAATTTGCACAACATTCCTTGTAGCAAGTGGATGGGAGGGAATGCATATTTGTATCTAGGCAGCTATTTGTGAGCTTGGGCATCAAAGTCCAGTGGACCTTTCATGGAGTTCCAAAGCAACAATGTGTGGTCTCTAGGGCCACAACAGCAGTGTTGTCTAAGCAGATGAGACCGTGAACCTGCACAACAGTCACGAGTACTACATGCAGTTATAGGCGATTTTTGTCCCAAATTCTGTAGTTTGTGGACATGCCTGTCCAGGTGCCGAAGTCTAGACGACCTCCATACAGAGCTTCCTGGCCTGTGTTAGACAACTGTCTGACAATCTGGCCAAACACCCCCCAGATGTACAGATTCAGTGTGTTCATCAATCAGACACAGCAACATGGCCTTGTTGGGTTTCATACCAAGAAGGAAACCTGCTGACTGGGCATGACCACTGTTATTGCCCAATTAACTTTGAGACCCAAATGTTCCAGATTGTTTAAGCAGTAGATCCCTGTGCTTGCATGCTTGTTCATTGGATTGTGCTAAAAGCAACCAATCATTGAGGTAGATCAATATGGATTCCACTTAGCCACAGCAGAGCAAGTGCCGCATCAACTCATTACATTATGTGCGGGAAGAAAGGGACAATCAATTAATTAAGTCAATTAATTTTAAAATGTGTATATCTTATGAAATTGATAAATCTAGACCTCAAAGTCAATTACGTCGGACTCTAAACGCCGAAGCTATAGACCAATTTAAAAACCTATTTTATAAAATAAACCCTTTTTATTTAATGGACAGCCTCTCTCTTAACATGGATTTAGACTCCTCACTCGAGATGCTATATTCCGTCTGTTTACCCTTCTTGGACTCAGTAGCCCCACTTCATGTCAAAAAGTGCACAGTTAGACCTGAACCCTGGCTAAATGATGTGACTCGTGAGTTAAGGATAATCTGTAGAAAATTTGAACGAAAATGGAAAAAAGACAAGCTACAGATATCAGTTCAAATGCTACGTGAATCTCAAGTCAACTATCAGAATGCTGTAAAGATGGCTAAGATAAATTATTTTGGAGATGCAATTGCAAGAAATAGTAGTAGGCCGCAAGTTTTATTTAATATAGTAAACTCTGTTTTTAATCCAAAAACTGATGTGTTATCTTATCCTCTCCTTATCACTTGCGAGGCCTTTTTGGATTACTTTGTCCAAAAGATCTCTGAGATTAGATCCACAATCGAACCAAGTGTGTTCGGTCCTTCAGTTGCCCGGACATTATCTGTTAGTTTTGACCATTTTGAAATGATCTCCTTGCAGTCACTAACCGAGATAATTAAACAGTCAAAACCAACTGACTGTTTATTAGACATTATTCCAGCGAGGTTAGTAAAGGAAGCATTTGATGTTCTTGGCCCTAGTATTTTATCTATCATAAATAATAGTCTTTTAAATGGAGTTGTTCCTAAGCAGTTTAAACATGCTTATGTCCAGCCTCTGTTAAAAAAAACCCACATCTTGACCCTGTGGTTGTATCAAATTATCGGCCAAATTCAAAGTTACCTTTTTTATCTAAGGTTTTGGAGAAGGTCGTTCTGAATCAAATAAATACCTATTTGCTTCAAAACGATATATTTGAAATTTTTCAGTCAGGTTTTAGGGCTTACCATAGTACTGAGTCTGCTTTGATTAGAGTTTCAAATGATCTATTGACTGCAGTCGACTCAGGGTTCTCAGCAGTTCTTGTTTTACTGGACCTTAGCGCTGCATTTGACACCATCGACCATGAGATCTTATTCTCACGCCTTGAAAATGCTGTTGGAATTTGTGGTACAGCGCTTGCATGGTTCAAGTCCTTTCATTCAAATAGAACCTTCTCTGTAAATATTGGTCAAGAGTACTCACAACCCGCACCCATGCTCAGTGGGGTTCCACAGGGGTCCATTCTTGGCCCAGTTCTGTTCTCTTTGTATTTGTTACCACTTGGGTCAATTTTTAGTAAACATGGAATCCCTTTTCACTTTTATGCAGATGATATGCAAATTTATCTCCCTCTGAAAAAGAATAGTAAAAACCAAATAGAGTTGTTGTGGGATTGCATATATGACATTAAATCATGGCTATCTTTAAATTTTTTAAAACTAAACGAAGAGAAAACTGAAGTTGTGTGGTTTGGAGTTTCAAATGATTCTGTTGATCTGGGTGATTTACCCCCTTTCTGTAAGCCATTAGTTAGAAATTTAGGGGTTCTGTTTGATAGTGATCTCAAGTTTGAGAAACAGATTTATTCTGTGGTCAAGTCTTGTTTTTATCATTTGAGATTAATAGCGAAGGTGAAACCTTTTTTGACCATGCGTGATCTTGAAAAACTCATTCATGCTTTTATTTTTACAAGACTAGACTACTGTAACTCACTATACGTCGGCATAAATAAATCATTGATAAACCGCTTACAGTTGGTCCAAAATGCAGCTGCGAGACTTTTGACAGGTACTCGTAAGAGAGACCATATCACCCCAGTTTTGAGCACTTTAAAATGGCTACCGATCGACCACAGAATAAATTTTAAAATTTTATTTTTTGTTTATAAATCACTGCATGGTATGGATCCATTGTATTTGGCAAATCTGATTAAGAAATATGAACCAAAACGGTCTTTGAGGTCAGCTGACCAGCTGGTTTTAACGACTCCTAGAACAAAATGGAGAAGTGGAGATCGAGCTTTTGTAGCAATTGCCCCAAAACTCTGGAATGACCTACCTCTTTCTATTAGATTAGAACCTACATTAACTGTTTTTAAACAAAAGCTAAAGGAATATCTTCTAGATTTAGCATTTAACGGGGTACAGTAGCTGTTCTTGTAGGCTTTTTAGCTGAGGTGTTTATTTCGTTGTCACTTAACCGTGGCGTAAATGTCTGTGTGTTTTTGTATGGCTGTGTTTTTGTCTCCATTCTTGTACAGCACTTTGTTCAGTGACCAGTTGTGTAAAAGTGCTTAATAAATAAATAAATGAAATGAAATGACAAGGCGAAGGGCTTTGAACTGGTTTGCAGTCCCCTTGAAGGCAAATCTCAAGAATTGCCAGAGACAAGGGACAATCATTGAGATGAACAAGTCCTGAGGACAAACATGAGACAAAATCTGTCATTTTGAACGAAGACTTGGTGAGTATCTTGAGCCAGCATAGCCATAGCCCACCATCCAACTTAATGTTTGCAGAAAATAGCGTAGTAGAAGTCTCTCTGTACACTGGCACACTAAGCAAAGCATCTTTGCGAGGAGGCATTGTACCTCTGAGCACAAATTCGTCATGACCTACTCCATGAGAGCATTAGGGAGGATGCTGTTAAAATGAGGCAATGACTTTTAATCTACTTTAAATCATAATTTGTGTTCTGCAGAAGAAAGAAAGTCATACACATTTGGGATGGCATGTGGGTGAGTAAATGATGAGAGAATTAAATTTTGGGTGAATTATTCCTTTAAAGTATAGGATGCCAACCTCCCAAAAGTATTTAATGTACCCATTTCCATGTTATTTAAGTATTAGACCAAATCTAATATTTCTTTCATTATTTTGGACTTTGTACACATTTGCAAGAATGTTAAACAGAGCAATGTATTCTTTCAACTCAGCATCATTACCTGTCATAGATTTTTTTTTAAAAAAGTCTTTATTCTATAAAGTTTCAGTATGTTTGTGAATTGCTATACAAACATTAATTTTAAATCTGTCAATATGATTCTGGGATTATTATTTTTCTTTATCATGGGTTCTCATATAATTATTAATATGCATCACATACAAGCTGTCACTCTATGCAGAAAATCAATCCGCGAGTTGCTGAATGTTTTTTTTAATTATTATTTATTTATTTATTTATTTTTCTTCACATGTAGTTGTCCAAAGAATATCTGGTTGGTAAAGCAAAATTTACTGAATTTTCCAGCTTTTATTTATTTTTTCAGGATGTCCCTGAGGTCTTTTTTCACATATCACATTGATTTAGACAAAGAGCAAGATTGCAAGATGATTATTCTGGGCTTAGGATGATTGTTAATATTTAGTACCATTTAATATATATATTATATATATTGATTAAATAATTAATGGAACACAGTATTTCTTTTTTTCTTTTGTTTGTTTGTTTGTTTTTTGACTGGTTCGGAGCATTTTAGGTTCTGTGCATAGTCCATAGTCCAAAGTGACTTATCTGTATAATTTATACAAATTTTGTGTAGGCCAATCAAACACACAGCATACCAAAACAGATATAATTTCACACAAACAGATGAAATCTTCTGTAATAGAGACAGTAGCAATGCTTTAATAACCACTTCAGAGGATTTTTATATAGTTGAAGTCCAAGTTTACATACACCTTAGCCACATACATGTGTGTGTATATATATATATATATATATATATATATATACACTCTCCTAAAGGATTATTAGGAACACCTGTTCAATTTCTCATTAATGCAATTATCTAATCAACCAATCACATGGCAGTTGCTTCAATGCATTTAGGGGTGTGGTCCTGGTCAAGACAATCTCCTGAACTCCAGACTGAATGTCAGAATGGGAAAGAAAGGTGATTTAAGCAATTTTGAGCGTGGCATGGTTGTTGGTGCCAGACGGGCCGGTCTGAGTATTTCACAATCTGCTCAGTTACTGGGATTTTCACGCACAACCATTTCTAGGGTTTACAAAGAATGGTGTGAAAAGGGAAAAACATCCAGTATGCGGCAGTCCTGTGGGCGAAAATGCCTTGTTGATGCTAGAGGTCAGAGGAGAATGGGCCGACTGATTCAAGCTGATAGAAGAGCAACTTTGACTGAAATAACCACTCGTTACAACCGAGGTCTGCAGCAAAGCATTTGTGAAGCCACAACACGCACAACCTTGAGGCGGATGGGCTACAACAGCAGAAGACCCCCACCGGGTACCACTCATCTCCACTACAAATAGGAAAAAGAGGCTACAATTTGCAAGAGCTCACCAAAATTGGACAGTTGAAGACTGGAAAAATGTTGCCTGGTCTGATGAGTCTCGATTTCTGTTGAGACATTCAGATGGTAGAGTCAGAATTTGGCGTAAACAGAATGAGAACATGGATCCATCATGCCTTGCTACCACTGTGCAGGCTGGTGGTGGTGGTGTAATGGTGTGGGGGATGTTTTCTTGGCACACTTTAGGCCCCTTAGTGCCAATTGGGCATCGTTTAAATGCCACGGCCTACCTGAGCATTGTTTCTGACCATGTCTATCCCTTTATGGCCACCATGTACCCATCCTCTGATGGCTGCTTCCAGCAGGATAATGCACCATGTCACAAAGCTCGAATCATTTCAAATTGGTTTCTTGAACATGACAATGAGTTCACTGTACTAAAATGGCCCCCACAGTCACCAGATCTCAACCCAATAGAGCATCTTTGGGATATGGTGGAACGGGAGCTTCGTGCCCTGGATGTGCATCCCACAAATCTCCATCAACTGCAAGATGCTATCCTACCAATATGGGCCAACATTTCTAAAGAATGCTTTCATCACCTTGTTGAATCAATGCCACGTAGAATTAAGGCAGTTCTGAAGGCAAAAGGGGGTCAAACACAGTATTAGTATGGTGTTCCTAATAATCCTTTAGGTGAGTGTATATATATATATATATATATATATATATATATATATATATTCCTGAAATTCCTGTAATTAATAGGGAATGCGGGTATTTTCTTTTTTTAATTATAGTATTTTTGTAATGGTATCATGTTTCTTGTGCATCACGAGCAAAAGAGTACCGCTACAGGAATATCCTGCTATTAAAAATAGCATTAAGTTTCGGCAATTAGTTTGGCTACACACGAAAAAGAGTCTTTTTATGCAATATTTTACCACAAGCTATGTCCAAATTAATTGCCAAACCTCATTGCTATTTTTAATGACAGGATAAAAGAGGACCCGCCACAGCAAGCCCCTGGTGACATGCCACATAAAACTCGCTGGCAGACCGACAGGTCATTGTTTGCTGGGACATATTAAATAATGTATTTTATTAGGATGAAACACCTGGTATATTATAAAATGTGAATTAGCAAAATATTACATAAATATTCTAAAAAGTAAGAATGTGTTTACACCTTCTATATTATTTATTTACTGTACATATGCATTGAATAGGTTTTTTCTGTGCTTGAGGAAGGCTATAACCAAATATATACATTGAGGAGGATATGGACAGATTGCCCCCTAATAAAATAAGTTTATTTACAAAACGTCTAGGTTACGGATGTAGCTTCCATTCCCTGACGGAGGGAACGAGATGTGTCGAAGAAGCGACACTAGGGGTCTCTCTTGAGCGCCTTTTGCATCTCTGATCTATGAAAAAGGCCAATGATAAATTGGCAGACAGAATTTGCATGTCCCGCCCCTGGACATACGGGTATAAAGGGAGGGAAATGCGTCTGTTTCATTCAGGATTTTTCTGAGGAGCCAACAATGAGGTTCGGCCGCAACAGTGGCTCGGTTCAGCAACATGGCCAGGAGGACACATCGTCTCGTTCTCTCCATCAGGGAATGGAGGTTGTGTCAAAGAAGCGACACTAGGGGTCTCATTTAAATCACGCCATGCGCTGAGCCATGTACGTGTATTGCTGACACAGGAGCGGGCAGGTATTTTACGTGCCAAAGCGACCGGCTGTGTCAGGCTGCACATACCCTTCCCCAACACCCCATAAAATCGTCAAAGCATTCTGGTTCCTTACCCCCGACAGGGGGGGAACAATGCGACATGCCAAGCTGTGCCTCTTCTCCCGCTATGTTTCCTACATAGAGTTAAAGCGGCTGGGGCCATCTTAACACTATTGTACGCATCGGGGAAGGCGATCTTTCCCAGTTTTCCTAAAATGTATGTAAAAGCCCATGTGATGTATGGTGAAATACATCACATGGGCTTTTAGGTCACATGTGGAAAATGGCACGGTGGTAGATCCTACCTCTTTGGGAGGGAGGAGCTGCTACAGACACGGTGACCAAGGGCCAGTGGGAACTGCCCAAGGGAGACGCAGGTCCACTCGCAAGGGGACCGTACCATGGAAAAGCACACAGGGGGGACGTAGGGGCCCTATTCCTGTACAAGGTAGATTGAGTACCTGCATTGGATTTGGTCGGCGAATTCCTCCGCTGAATTCGCGGACCGGAGGGCTTGGGAGGAGTAATCCAGGGAGCCGAGTTAGTGGGTGTCTCCTGGGATAAGCACGCACGATTTTACCTCAGCAGAGGGAAAGGGTGCTAGGTGCAAGCAATCCACCCGGTCAGTTTGTCAGCGTGTTACCGAGTTCTACTGGCTCGGACCTGAGAAAACACGGGACGAAACCGACTCAACCCTGAGATTGTAAAATCTCGCAAAGGTATTGGGTGTTGCCCATCCCGCTGCTCTGCATATGTCTGCTAGGGAGGTGTCCCTGGCCAGTGCCCATGAGGATGCAACACTACTTGTTGAGTGTGCTCCAACCCGCAAGGGGGGGGGGGGGGGGGGGGGGCATGGCCTGGATGTGATAGGCCAATGTAATGGCGTCCACTACCCAGTGGGAAAGCCTCTGTTTGGAGACAGTGTTCCCTTTCCGCTGTCCGCAAAAGCAGACAAAGAGCTGCTCAGAATGTCTAAAGCTCTGCGTGCAGTCCAAGTAGATACGCAAAGCACGTACCGGACACAGCAATGAAGGGGCTGGGCCTGCCTCCTCCCGAGGCAGTGCTTGCAGGTTCACTACCTGGTCCCTGAAGGGAGTGGTAGGAACCTTGGGCACGTAGCCTGATCGCAGTCTTAGGATCACATGAGTGTCTGCCGGACCGAACTCCAGGCAAGTGTCGACAGAGAACGCTTGCAGGTCCCCGACCCTCTTGATGGAGGCGAGCGCGATCAGGAGGGCCGTCTTCAGGGAGAGGCCCCTGAGTCCCTAATTCTAGCGGCTCAAGGGGGGGGTCTCTGAAGGCCCAAAAGGACCACTGAGAGATTCCAGGAGGGGAACAGGCTTAGCCAGGAGGGATTTAACCTCCGGGCGCCTCTTATGAACCTGATAATTAAGTCATGCTTACCTAAAGACTTGCCGTCTACTGTGTTGAGGAGGGCCATGATAGCAGCTACATACACCTTCAAGGTGGAGGGTGACAGCCTCCCCTCCAACCTCTCCTGCAGGAATGAGAGCACTGACCTAACTGCGCACCTCTGTTGGTCTTCAGCCCAGGAAGAACACCAATTCACAAACAAGTGCCACTTCAGGGTGTAAAGTTGCCTGGTAGAGGGGCCTCTGTATTGGTTGATCGTGTCTACGACAGCAGGTGGTAGATCAGCTAGATCTTCTGCATCCCATCCAGGGGCCAGACATGGAGGTTCCAGAGGTCTGGGTGCAGATGCCAGAGCATGCCCTGTCCCTGAGAAAGAAGGTCGTTCCTCAGGGGAATTCGCCAGGGAGGGGCTGTCGCGAGGAGTATGAGATCTGAGAACCAAGTCTGAGTGGGCCAATAAGGGGCCACTAGAGTGACTTGTTACTCTTACTCCCTGATCTTACCAGCTCCGGAGCGAACGTCTTGGTCTCTGGGTCGGGCATCTCAGGACCGCTTGGGAACCTTCCGGGTGCTCGAAGGGGTCCGCGAGAAAGGGGTGCTTTCTGCGAGATGCTCGACACAGGGGCTGAGA
This sequence comes from Moxostoma hubbsi, assembly GCA_032164185.1. Lineage (NCBI taxonomy): Eukaryota > Metazoa > Chordata > Actinopteri > Cypriniformes > Catostomidae > Moxostoma > Moxostoma hubbsi. The sequence goes on along the minus strand of JAVLUX010000016.1, from coordinate 41,110,201 downwards.
GCTGGGCCCAGGTTGAGGCGAAGCTGCATGTTTCCTTGCCACAGGAGAACTGCTGGGCAAAGTCCTCAACGTTGTTGCCGAAAAGACAGAACTGGGAGACAGGCGCGTCGAGGAAGCGTGTCTTGTCCACAGACCCGAGGAACCAATCATCCAGCCGCGAAGGCTGTGGGGAGGAATGCTGATGGCGGCCCGGGCAAGCATGTCAGACATCTGGGCTTCAGCCTCAGACCTCAACATTTTTTAAAAAATGTCTGAATTAAACACTCTGGACACTTTTGTCCACACCAAGTGCAAATGCAAGACAACGGGGTGTAACTTCTCAGATTAATTTGATAGAAAGTCTTTGCAATGGTGAAATAGGGGCAAGAACTTCCTGTTCAATACAAAACCAGGGAGGGGCTCTCTCAGGTGGAAGAGACCAATGAGCCAAATGTCTGAGACTGAATGCATAATAATCAAAATCATGGGTAGACCTATCCCACCTTTGTCAATCAGCCTATGTAACTTATTGAAATGTACTCTGGGATATTTACCATTCCAACTGAAGGACTTCACTATGATATCAAATTGATTGAAATAAGAGAGGGGGACATCTACTTGGAGAGATTGCAGAAGGTAGTTGAATTTTGGAATACAATTCATTTTAATAACATTAACCTTCCCAATCATAGATAAATGTAATGAAGTCCACCTACCCACATCACTCGAAAAACTTTTTATTAAGGGGTCAGAATTAATTCTAACTAAATCAGACACATTTTCTGTGAATAAAATGTCCAAATACTTAATCCCCTGTTTGGGCCACTGAAGGAGCCCATCTGAAAAGCAGTTACTGGACAGGACACTGTCAGAGAAAAAGCTTCAGATTTACACCAATTGCCTCTGTATCCTGAGAATTTAGAAAAGGTATTAATAATTCTGTGAAGGCAAGGCATAGATCTAGTGTGGTTGGAGACGAATAATAAAACATCATCAACGTAAATCAAAATTTTATGTACCACACCTCCCGCCAGCACCCCTGGGAAATCAAATTCCCTTCTTATTATGGCTGCTAAAGGTTCCAGGGCAAGACAGAACAAAAATGGGGAAAGAGGGCAACCCTGCTGAGTGCCCCTATCCAGATTAAAATGATCTGAAATTAAGCAATTTGTTTGTACCACTTCTTCCAGGTGTCTATAAAGTAACTTCATCCATCCAATAAAAGTATTCCCGAACCTGTATATTTCCAAAATCTTAAAAAGATAATCCCATTCTACCATATCAAATGCCTTTTCGTGTGAAGTGAGATGGCTGTGACTAGAGTCTGATCATTCGACACTGACCACATTACTGTATATTGATGTATGTTATATGCCTAATGTTATCAGAAGAACTGCAGCCCGAATAAACCCTACCTGATCTATATGTATAAGAGATGTCATACCTTTACTAAATCGTTTAGCCAAAATTTTTGACAATATTTGAACATCTAGTTGGATCAGGTAAATTGGATGGTAACTTTTACACTCGCTTGAATCTTTGTCCTTTTTAAGTATCAGACTGATCCGGGCTTGTGTCATGGTTGATGGATGCTTTCCAATCTTTAATGATTCCATATAAACTTCTAGCAAAAGTGTAGCCAATTCTGTAGCATAAGATCTAAAAAATTCAGCAGCAAAGCCATCTATCCCCAGAGCCTTGCCTGTAGGCAGGGCCTTAATTAACTCATCAAGGTCCTCCAAGTTTATCTCAGAATCAAGATAATTTTTTTTCTCAGTCGTAAGTTTAGAAAGTTCTAATGGTTCCACAAAGTATCGAATATCTTCATCAGTAGATGAAGACAAGGAACTATAAAGCTTGAGATAGAATTCTTTAAAAGCATTATTAATATCAATGGTCAAGGTACAAATTTCACCACCAGCTGATTTCATTGAGGGAATGGAAGAAAAAGACTCTCTGCTTTTTATATCTAGCCAAAAGCTTACCTGCTTTGTCCCCCGACTCAAAGTACTGCCCTGAAATACTTTGTTATATTGAAATATTGACTGTCTTGCTCTAAATAGCCAAATCTCCACCTTTTGCGACAAAATAGTAACTTTTAGTATTCCTTCCACCTCCATGAGTAATCATGCTTTAGACTTTTTGATGAATGGGGCAAAAAACCTTTCTTATATTTATCGGGTGCCCCACCCCGTTCACATTCCACGTGGAGAGAGACAATCCAACATTAGTGCAACAATCAAACCCCGAACTTCCCCCTGAACCAAACAAACAGAAAAAAGAAAAACGTGCGCATTAACCCCACGCACGACAGCGCCAACCGGCGTCCATCCCTCTAAACTCAATCAGTCTATGTATGCCTACGAGAGTCCCAGTGACAACTTTGCCATCAGATTGCTCAAGTTGCTTCTGTACAAAGATTCTTCTGAGACAGAATTACACAACAGAAAATACTCTTTAAAACAAACTCCAGCCAATAGGCATAATAAACACAAAGAACGTGTAGATTCATTCACATACTGTTCTGAAGGTGTGTTCCTCCACAAAACAAATTCCAGCAGCTATCGGAACCTGCACACACACACACACACACATTTAAGCCATTCAGTTTCCTCGGACAGTCAAACAAATGTTCAGTGAGCTGGCTGTTCATAAGTGCATAGATGACCTAATAATTCCAATATCCTGCAAAAAATATTCCACAAAACTAACTCCAGCCGCTAGGCAGAACCAGCACAAAAACAAACAAAAATGGTGCCCAGCTTCCTCAGACAGTCAAGTTTTACACTCAGCGAGACAAGCTCACTTGGGGGCCATATGAAAATCACCAAATGGTTTACTCACCCCATTGTCTCTATGAAAGACTGTGGGCATGTAATTATTTTGCAGCCATCCTTAGTATCTATTCTCAGTTTGGCCGGAAACATCAGATTAAAAGCTATCTTCTGTTGATGTAAGAGATTCTTGTATTCCTTGAATCAATCGCATTTCTCTCTTGCCAATTTTGCAAAGTCTGGGAACAAGAAAATACTGTGATTCTTCCAAAAAAGCTTTCCTTTTGCTCCTCTCCTTGCGCAACACAAGATCTTTATCGGATGATCTCAGAAATTTGGCCAGAATTGTTCGGGGCCTGTCTCCATCAGTCGATCTCCGAGCTGGAACTCTGGAAGCTCGATCGATTTCCAGCATGTGGCCTGTTATGTCAAGCAGACTCGTGAAGAGTTCGTCTAGGAATTTCACCATATCTCTGCCTTCTTCATGCTCAGGAATTCGGACACTGTTTTGCCAATTATGATTCTCCAAATCCTCCAAATCCTCCAGTTTTTCCCAAATGTGCTCCAAGTCTATCTTGATCAGTAGTGGGTTAGCAGCTAATTCCCTCTCCGATGACTGCAGAAAATCAATCAGTCTCTCGACGTCAGTGATTCTTGTGACCAACTCGACGTCAGTGATTCTTGTGAGAATTTAGTGTCCATCGCAGTAATCTACGTATTGCAGCAAGATCCTCTAAGTCAGCAACAGCTTTCGTCAGCATCACAGACATGCTCGCCAATTGGCGTTGAATTTCTCCTGCCATAACATCCAAACCGAGTCCCTGGTCTGCTGCCTTGTCAGGGGCTTTTGCTTGAACACGTAAGTGACTTTTAGTGTCTCCAGAGCCTGAGAATTTTGAATTCTTTGACATATTTTCTTTATAGAACAGTGTATTGAATCTCACCAGCTTAAGACACACAAAGTATTAAAAACTAGCAAAGTGCACAAAGCTTGCCGTCCACACGTCCAACCCTAGCATGGCATCATGTGACTCCCTATAGTTATTCTGTTAATGTCTCCCACCATTCAGGCTTGGGACCCAGAATGTTGATTATTATTCTGTTAATGCTCCTGAACTCAAACAGACAGGAACTCAGAGCAAAGGTGGGGTCATCTGGAGGATAGTTAATTTTAGTTTGGCACTTTTTGTTTCAGGGTTATGATTGACTGCATATTTTAAAGTATATAATTAGAACAGCATCATTAAAGTTTCATCTGTACATAGTTCCCTTTCCAAACCTCTTAAAAAATACTCTTGGCATTTTTCTGAGATAGAGACCAAACATGATATTAAAAAACCAGTGTTTAAACAAAGATTTTGTAAGAACTATAAGATTAATTACTAATGTCTTTGAATTTCATCCTGGATTAATTGCAGAAGTTAATTTAGATGCATTGTCCATTTTTAGTTGGCTGATTGGTTGGCAATTTATTTATAGTCTATGCATTCCATTTTAAGAGTGTAGTTTATCATTAGACCAAGGTGATGCAGGTCAAGATCAGTCAGGTGCTTCGTTGTTCAACTGGCCGGTAATTTTGGTGAGATCTGTCCCAAATCCAAGGTTCAGGCAATGGCATATGAAGTATCCCATGTCTTATGGTTGGTATTGGCATCAGTTCATCCTCTGAAGTCCATCACAATAGACTGAACTGATGTCTGGCTTGCACCAGCTGCATTTTGTCGTCATCACTCAGAGACACATAGAAGTGGAGTCCGATACCAAGCAGGAATGGAGCTGGATCCGTCCGGTTCCGGTGACCTCGGGATAGGAGTCTCATTCAAAGCTTTGTATGTAGTTAACATAATTTTTAAATTAATACGAAATTTAACAAGTAGCCAATATAACAACGATAAAATGGGGCTAATATGATAATTTTTCTTGGTTTTAGTCAGAAGCAATTTAAGTTTATTTATTTTGTTTATGCTCCGGCTTCCTCCCACCATCCAAAGACATGCAGGCTAGGTTAATTGATGTCTCCAAAAATTGCCCTAGGTGTGAATGTGAGTGTGAATGGTTGTTTGTCTATGTGTGACCCTGCGATGGACTGGCGACCTGTCCAGGGTGTACCCCGCCTATCGCCCAATGTTAGCTGGGATAGGCTCCAGCCCCGACCCTGTACACAGGATAAGCGGTTGTCGATGGATGGATGGATGGATGGATATTTTGTTTATTTATTATTTTAATGCATTACTGGACATCCTCCAAGTAATGCATTAAAATAATCTAGTCTTGAGGTCGTGAAAGCATGAATTAGTTTTTCAATATCAGCAACAGAGAGCATGTGTCATAACTTAGCAGTATTTCTGAGGTGAAAGAGTGTTGTTCTACAAACATTGGAAATGAGATTTTCAAAGAACAGATTGGTATCAAATACACCACCTAAGTTCTTCACTGTAGAAGATGACATAACAGTACCTCCATCGAGAGTCAAATTATAGTTTAGCGTCTTTAAAGTTTTTAAAGGTTTTTGGTCCAATAATTAGTACCTCTGTTTTGTCAGAATTGAGTAGAAGGACATTTCTAGCCATCTAATCTTTGATATCATTGACACACATTCTTGGAGAATTGTGAAGAAATATAAAGTTGGGTATCGTCGGCATAACAGTGAAAACAAATTCCACGATTCCTGATAATGTGTCCAGGGGGGAAGCATATATAAGGAGAAGAGCAGAGGCCCTAAAACTGATCCCTGTGGCACTGCATACTTAACTTTAATTTTATCTGACAATTCCTCAATTACACAGACAAAGTGGTAGTGGTCTAATAGATAAAACCTAAACCATGCTAATGCCTGTCTACAAATGCAAAGATAAATCTCAAGCCTATCCAAGACAATGCCATGATGTATAGTGTCCAATGCAGCACTAAGAACTAAAAGCACTAGAAGAGAAATGCAGCCATGATCAGATGATAAGAGCAAGTAATTGTAATATGATGGGGCCTAAATCCGAACTGTAATTCTTAATATATATAATTTCTCTTTAAAAATTAACCTAGTTGGGAGGACACTACCTTTTCTAGTATTTTTGGCATAAATAGGAGATTTGAGATCATCTATAATTAGCCAACTCTCCAGGATTAAGCTGTGGTTTCTTGATAAGCGGTTTGATAACTGCCAGCTTAAAGTTTCTTGGGACATGCCCGAAGGATAATGATGAGTTAATAATATTAAGCAGAGGTTCTGAGCTTAGTCGGTGTTTGATTTAACATATATGTTGTGCTTTTGATGTTTCTATAATTTTTTTCCTGACCTATAACAGCAAATGAAGTTGCTCGTGGGTAATAATATGAGACAATGTTTTCTGAGGTGCTATGGCAGACGGTTGCACATTTCCAATTTAATTTCTCATGATTTAAATTTGTCAGTAAAGAAATTCATAAAGTCATTATTATTTTGCTGCGATGGAATATCTAACATTCAAGGCTTTATTCTTCACTAGTTTAGCCACAGTACTGAATAAACATTTCAGGATCGTTGAAGGTATTTTCTATAGTTTGCTATACTATGCTGAACTTGTCTGTAGCTAGACACACTATCCTTCCATGGACCGTGAAATCCCTCTAATTTTGTACTCTTTCACTTGTGCTCCATTTTCCGAGCTGCTCTCTTGAGAACATGAGTGTGATCATTGTACCACAGTGCAGGGCTTTCTCTTTAGCTTTCTTTAATCAAAGATGGGCAACACTATCTAGAATGCTAGAGAAGACCGTTTTTGTATTTTTTGTGACTACATAATGTTCTTAAGAACTTTTTGGCTCACTGAGTATTTGAGACAAATCTGGAAGATTATTAGAGAAGCTTTAGTAGTCAAAAACCATTTCTACCTGATTGATAACGTGGAATAGATCGAATTACCTTTGCTAGGTGCAGCAAGAGATGAGGTAATGATCTGAGATGTCTTCCCTCTGCGACATAATTGCTAAATCATCAACATTAATTCCATATGACAAAGGTTTATGATGGCATATAATTATGGCAAAGAGTTGGTCATGTCACTTTTTGTCTGAATCCAAAAGAGTTGAGAATATTTATAAATGCTAATCCCAGTGTATCATTTTCCTTATCTACTATATGTGAATGTTGATGTCACCAACAATTAAAGCTCTATCCACAGTAACTATTAGATTTGATAGAAAATCTGCAAATTCATTAAGGAATTCAGACAACAATTAAAGCTTTATGCACAGTAACTTCTAAATTTTATAGAATATCTGAAAATTCACTAAAGAAATCAGAATATGGCCCAGGTGGTTGATTGGTTGACACTTTAGGTGTCCAGGCCTGTGGCCTCAGGGCAGAGCGGACAGTGAACTGAGCAGAAGCCGCAGTACAGGGTTCAGGAGGGAGCAGCTCAGGTGTGGGTGCCTGTCATGTCATGCCTCCTCATACATGACCACTGGCAGCTTCAACTGGGGTGTAGCCTCCATGGCTGGCCGATAGCCTGATAGCACAACAATGGCACCAAAATCAAACAGAATGCAGATCCCTTCAAGCCTTGCTCACTTTACACCTATGTGTGAAATTCTGAAAGATCGAACTCTCAACTCCTATTGGATGAAGTGCACGACAGAATGTGTCTCTCAACCATGACATCATCGAGAGTATAAAAACCTCTGAGATCATTTTAAGCTTTGCTTCCAGCGACAGTATTCACCGCATCTATTTGCAGCCCTACTGCTCCCAGGTGTAGTTGGAGCTGCTCCACAAGGAAGTAACATCCATAACTGAACTTTGGCCATACAATCTCCATCTGACTGGATGAGCCAAGATTTTTCTGTGTTCCACCGAGCACGCTAATGGATCCGAAGGAGACCGCAAAGCAATCACCCTTTTGCCTGCAGAAGTGAAGAAAAAACATTTCTCTTCCTCCTTCAAATGAGTCGACTTCATTGTTTTCACCAGAGAATCAGCCACCGTACCACCCGCCGACAGAGTGTGGAAATGGCCTCCCATCATCACCTGAGCTTTGAGTTGGAGTCAAACAACAGACGAACACACATTCTACCCGTGTCCTCCAGTGACTCAAGTAAGAGGTTTACATCTGGGCAGACGACCGCCGAGTCCACTCATTGCTGCTAATAATACTAAAGTTATTATTGTAATTTGCTGTTACCACGAATGAGACTTGTTGTGTTGTAGTCCAACCATGTTGGGCTGTTTGTGCATTTCCACCAACGAGGGTGAGACTGGTACACTGAGTTTATCCTTTAAAGAACCAAAGACTGTGGTGGACAGATTATAAGCCATTCACAGTGTCATGAGAGATAAAACTAACGGTTGACTTCTCTCCCACGATCACACACACACTCATACACCCTTTCACATGTATTATAGGCTTAACTGTTACCATATCTAATAACGTTACTGTTTAGTTTGTAGTTGGAATTCGGAAGTTTATCTACTGCATTGTATTGATTATTGATTGATATTACTGTATCAATACAAATAAACTTACTTTAAAGAGAAGTGTTTTGGTATTGTTCAGCATGTACCTGTGCCAAGGGCTGGCAGGTGATGTCACTGCTTGGATTCAAGACTTCATTGTTTACATTTTGAATGTCGATGTTCTATGGACATCGACTTTCCTAAGAGAACAATCCTATATTGAGTCTGCTGTACTGTCTAGTTATTAGTCCCTAATTCCTGGGTGGTGCCCCAGCCATATTAATCCTAATTAACATTCAATTACTTGTGATAATTGTTAGTTATCATTAATGATTATTGATCTGAAGGATTAATAAGCTAATGTTGATTCTAATCAATGTTCTATTGATTTTAATAATAGTTGTCTTTGATGATAATTAATGTTCTATTTATTTTAATAATTAATAATGATCTTTGATAATTATTCATTTCGTTAATAACCAAACCCGTTCCTGAACGAAGCACCCAACAGTTTTTCCACTTTGCTACTGTTTCAACTGTGTGTATTTTACCACACGCACCTGTTTCTCTCTTTTTTCTTTTCTTTTTTCAGCTTGTCTACATCTCGTGTCTCGAAAGCGTGTGTTCGTTTTCCCCTCTGTTTTACACTGATTATTGCATCAATCTCAAATATCTGCTGATAAGGAACCACATCAAACCACATTGATGTCAAGAACAACCATAACAACAACAAAAAACAATTGCAGTAAGTCATGGCATCTGCTCATGTTATTTATTCCTGCATTGCATACTACATGTTTACTATTGCTTCTTCCATCAGCAATGAGGGATTCACATGTGATAAATGTAAGCAATTATTCAGGCTGATAAAGAAGATTAATGAGTTAGAGACACACACCCGAACACTAGTGGAGTTCAGTGAGAAAGAGAAGCCAGTAGATGCTGTTTCAGATGTGGGTAGTACAGTGAGCAACACACACACTTTGGTTCTGGCTGTAGAGCCCCCATAGCAGGGCATTTGGGTGACGACTTGGGAGCATACGTGCTCAGAAATGCAACACCACACTCCCAATCCTTTTAGGGTTTCCAATTGATTCTTCCACTGAGTGATGCACTGAGAATAATTTTAAAAGAGCCTTAGTAATAGGTTATTCTATTTTAAGGAACATGGAAATAGCCACTATTGTCCTCTGGGGTCTAAGGGTGTTTTTTGAGCCCTGGTGAAGTTTTGAAATGCCTTGACATTTGTGCTTATTTCACATATATGTTGCTAAAAACATATTAATAGCTAAAGTCTGATAAGACTGAATTCAGCACAAACTGGGCTATAATAATATGTGAGCAGCATGTATGTGTAACGATCCACACCGTCTTTGGTTTGTGTACCTTTTATTTTAAGTTCTGGCACCTTTTATGTTCCGTATTGACTTTTGTTTTATGCACTCTTATTTTGAAGTCATTCTTATGTTCCTGTTTCCCAGTCTTGTAATGTCCTGTTTCCCCTCCATGTTCAAGTGTCTGGTTTTCATTGGTTCATTGTTTATTGCCTGATTATCAGTTCTAGTTTTGTCATTGGTTTTAGTTAATTGCCTTTTTACCTTGTTATGAGTTCTGTTTGTCCATTGGCTCTTGTTTCCCCTTGGTTTTGTATTTAAGCCCTCGTGTCTACCTTGTCCTTTGTTGGTTATTGTTTGCTGTTTGGTCAATGTTTCATGTTTGGTATTTGATAACATTCCATGTTTATCCTGTATTCTACCGTGTTCCTGCCCGTGCCCTCCTTGGATGACTCCCTGTGTATATATCTTGTGTTCGTACCTTTATTTTCCCCTCGTGGAAGTTTTATTTGTTCCAGTGATTCACCGTTTGCTTGACTCCGTGCACCTTATCAATAAAAGCTGTACCTGGATCCTCACTCCCTCGTCTGCCCACTTCATTACAGAATAACCAACCACTAATGGATCCAACAGCTTTCTTCGTGGAGCTTGCTAAGGCAAACCTGACCATCCGTGAGTTCTCCTATTTCTTTTCCAACGTGGCCAGCTACTCCGGTAGGGACGACCATGTGCTGAAGAGCGTTTACAGGTACAATGTACCCCTCCGCCCACGGAGGGACTTGCCAGAGATCGAGGATTGCACCTGGCAGGAGTATGTGGACCTAATCTTGGAGACTTACGCTGCAGGGGAGCCGCCTCTCTCGATTCCGGGCAGGGCCCCTGGGTGTCCCACGCCCGCCACGGCCAACGAGCCAACGCCCATGCATGCCATGACCAACGCACCCCCAGTCTCGTCTGTCCCAGGGCAAGCGTTGACAACCCCATCCGCCAGGAGAAGGAGGAGAAGAAAGGCTTCTGCTCTCCAGTCCACGCCTGCCACGGCCAACGAGCCAACGCCCACGCCTGCCACGGCCAACGCCCAACGAGCCAACGCCCAACGAGCCAACGCCAACGAGCCAACGCCCACGCCTGCCACGGCCAACGAGCCAACGCCCACGCCTGCCACGGCCAACGAGCCAACGCCCACGCCTGCCACGGCCAATGCGTTGCCAGCCTCGTCCGTCCCAGCGCCAGCGTTGCCAGCCTCGTCCGTCCCAGCGCCAGCGTTGCCAGCCTCGTCCGTCCCAGCGTTGCCAGCCTCATCCGTCCCAGCGCCAGGGTTGCCAGCCTCGTCCGTCCCAGCGCCAGCGTTGTCAGTCTCTTCCACCAGGAGGAGGAGAAGAGGAGGGGTTTCCGCTCACCAGTCTCCGCCCTCCACAGCCCCGTCCTCAGAGCCAGAGCCAGCGCCTGTAGCCTCGACCGTCCAAGAGCCAGAGCCAGCGCCTGTAGCCTCGACCGTCCAAGAGCCAGAGCCAGCGCCTGTAGCCTCGACCGTCCAAGAGCCAGAGCCAGCGCCTATAGCCTCGACCGTCCAAGAGCCAGAGCCAGCGCCTGAAGCCTCGACCATCCAAGAGCCAGAGCCTGTGCCTGTAGCCTCGACCGTCCTAGAGCCAGCCCCCCTTGAGCCTTCCACGGCTCCGCCTCCCGAGCTTCCCAGGGCTCCGCCTCCCGAGCCACCCAGCGCTTCGCCTCTCGAGCCACCCAGCGCTTCGCCTCTCGAGCCACCCAGCGCTCCGCCTCTCGAGACTTCGAGACCACAGTCACCAAAACTTTCCACGGCACTGTCACCGGAGCCTGCCACGCCTCTGTCACCCGAGCCTTCCACGACTCTGTCACCCGAGCCTTCCACGTATTTGTCACCTGAGCCTTCCACACCTCTGTCACCAGAGCCTCCCAGGTCTCCGCCTCTGAAGACTGCCTCGGCTCTGCCTGCGCCTGCTCCACCACCAGACCCTTCCACGGCTCCGCCTCCAAACCCTTCCACAGTTCTGCCTTCCACGGCTCTGCCTGCTTCGCCTTCTACGGCTCTGCCCCAGAGGGCCTACATGGTTCCACCTCCCACGGCTCTGCCTGCGCTTGCTCCGCCCCCTGACCTTTCCACAGCTCTGCCTTCCACGGCTCTGCCTGCTCCGCCTTCTACGGCTCTGCCCCAGAGGGCCTTCATGGTTCCACCCTCCACGGTTCTGCCTGTGCCTGCTCAGCCTTCCAAGCCTCCAGAACCTTCCAAGCCTCCTTGGTCGCCGCCTACCATGGCACCGCCCCTGGAGTCCTCCTCGACTCCTCCCAGGCCTTCTGACCCTGTCCTGTGGCCTCCTCTCAGGTCTTCTGACCCTGTCCTGTGGCCTTCTCCTTGGCCTCCTGACCCTGTCCCAGTCCTGTGGCCTTCTCCTTGGCCTCCTGACCCTGTCCCAGTCCTGTGGCCTTCTCCTTGGCCTCCTGACCCTGTCCCAGTCCTGTGGCCCTCTCCTTGGCCTCCTGACCCTGTCCCAGTCCTGAGGCCATCTCCTAAGCCTCCTGACCCTGCCCCAGCCCTGTGGCCATCCCCTAGACCTCCTGACCCTGTCCTATCCCTGTGGCCATCCCCTAGACCTCCTGACCCCATCCTAGCCCTGTGACCATCCCCTAGACCTCCTGACCCTGTCCTAGCCCTGCGGCCATCCCCTAGACCCCCTGACCCAGTCCTATGGCCACCTCCCTGGCCACCTGACCCGGTCCCTGCCCTACGGCCATCTCCCTGGCCTCCTGACCCAGTCCCTGCCCTATGGATGCCTCCCTGGCCCCCTGACCTATTCTCGACCCCGCAGCTGCCTCCCAGTCTTCCCGACCCGGTCCCCTCCTTCAAGTCGTCCCCTCGGTCCCCTGGGCATCTGCCTGGCCTCCTTGGTCTCCTGGCCACCCACCTGTTCTGTCATGGTCTCTCTGTCCTAGTCTTGTCCCTCTGTGCCCCTCGTGTCCCCTTGATCTGCCTGTTCGTCCCTGTTTTCCGTTGACGTTTTGCCCCTCCTTTGGTTAGGAGCGTCTGGGATCCGCTCCTTAAAGGGGGGGAACTGTAACGATCCACACCGTCTTTGGTTTGTGTACCTTTTATTTTAAGTTCTGGCACCTTTTATGTTCCGTATTGACTTTTGTTTTATGCACTCTTATTTTGAAGTCATTCTTATGTTCCTGTTTCCCAGTCTTGTCATGTCCTGTTTCCCCTCCATGTTCAAGTGTCTGGTTTTCATTGGTTCATTGTTTATTGCCTGATTATCAGTTCTAGTTTTGTCATTTGGTTTTAGTTAATTGCCTTTTTACCTTGTTATGAGTTCTGTTTGTCCATTTGGCTCTTGTTTCCCCTTGGTTTTGTATTTAAGCCCTCATGTCTACCTTGTCCTTTGTTGGTTATTGTTTGCTGTTTGGTCAATGTTTCATGTTTGGTATTTGATAACATTCCATGTTTATCCTGTATTCTACCGTGTTCCTGCCCGTGCCCTCCTTGGATGACTCCCCGTGTATATATCTTGTGTTCGTACCTTTATTTTCCCCTCGTGGAAGTTTTATTTGTTCCAGTGATTCACCGTTTGCTTGACTCTGTGCACCTTATCAATAAAAGCTGTACCTGGATCCTCACTCCCTCGTCTGCCCACTTCATTACAGTATGTACATGTTTGTATTGAAAATAACATTTATGCATGGTTTAAAAAAAAATACATTTAAGCCATTGAAATAAGACAATATAACACATACTAAACATTTGTTAACAATACTTTTGTATGTTTTCATTTAACTTTTGTAAGACACTTTTAGTGTCAGAAAGGCCATATGCGAGGAGGCATGAATGATCATGATTACTGATGTGATTCACACCTGAGGAGACAAATACTCCTCCCCTAGGAACAGAATAAAATGCAATATCTGATATAGGGCACATTCACAATATATATATAAAAATAATTCAGGAGTCTTTGATGAATAGAAAGTTCAAAATAACAGCATTTATCTTAAATAGAAAGCTTTTGTAACATAACTAATGTCTTTACAGTCACTTTTGAAAAATATAATGCATACTTGCTGAATAAAAGTTTTAATTTCTTTCTAAAAAAAAAATAATTTCTTACTGACCCCAAACTTTTGAATGGCAGTATATAATGTTACAAAAGCTTTCTATTTTAGATAAATGCTGTTATTTTGAACTTTCAATTCATTTTTTTACATAATAATGTGATAATAATAATAACAGTTTCTTGAGCAGCAAATCGGCATATTAGAATGATTTCTTAAGGATCGTGTGACACTGAAGACTGGAATAATGATGCTGAAAATTCAGCTTTACATCACAGAAATAAATTACATTTTAAAAAAATTTAAATTATATATTATATATATATATATAAAATACTTGCCTCTGGGGCATTTACCATTTGCATTGATTGCCTCAGCACATTACCATATGAATAGCGCCCTCAGCGTGTGGGTGTGATCACATTAGAGATAATTAGCTGAGCCAGGATAAACTGTACATCGCTTTGTTTCATACTGATTACATGAGTAATCAGGAGAATATTCGTTTAAAAAGTAGATATTTTAAGTTTTCTTTAGACATATGTTTCATGTTTGTGTGTTAAGTATTTGCTGAGTTTCACATCATTTTGTGACCTGTTTCAGAAAGATTTTGTTGTTGTTTGTTGTTTTGTTGTTTTGTGAGTGCACAGAAATAAAATTAGACCCTTTATAGTTTCTAATGATGTCTTAGACTTATTTGTATGCCCAAAAATGTAAGTATTTTAAGTTGTTATGTGTTAAGCTGTTATGAGGAAAAAATCTAGCAGGACGCGCTGGCACGTTCATCGACCCCTGAGGCTTAAATGCATTTCAGGGGCTCAGGTGTGTGACATCTGATCAAATTTACATGGGCTGGCTAATGTTAAATGTAGATTTTCTCAAATTATTATTCATGTTGGCACTATCGCTTCACCAGTCAGAGATCACTAAAGATAATGTTAAAGAGGTGTGTGAACTTGCACAATTTATGTCAGACACTGTAATATGCTCAGGCCCCCTCCCTGCTCATCATGACGATGAGGTTTATAGTTGATTAGTGTCACTGAATCGCTGGAAGTCTGAGTGGTGTCTGGAGAATAGCATAGGATTTAAAGACAATTGGAAGAGTTTTTGGGGTAGACCTGACCTGCTGAAAGAGACAGACTCCATCCCTCCAGGGACGGTGCCGCTCTCCTCTCCAGTAATTTGGCTCATATTCTTAATAGTGATAGTTTTTGACTAACTGGGGCCCAGGTCAGGAAGCAGACAAACTGGTTAATCTGAGCGTCTGCTAGCTGCCTTGAGACATCACACAGGTCACATAAACACATGAGGCTGTATCACATAGATATCATATAGAGATTGTGTCTGTTCCCCAAACTACCAAACACAAACCCCTCAGTAAACTATTTAGAAACAAACTGATTAAGGTCAAACTTGAAATATTTTTTTTTTTTTTTTTTTTTTGAAGATAACCACATCAGCACCAAAGAACTAATTGTAAATTACATTATTAAAGATCATAGTTTGGATGCGCTCTGTTTGACTAAAACCTGGCTTAAACTGGATGAATATATTAGTTTAAATGAATCTACTCCCCCAGGTTATTGTTATAAACATGAGCCTCATCTGAAGGGTCAAGGAGGAGGTGTTGCTACAATTTACTGTGAAGTATTAATGCTTAATGTGACACTGTCATTTTAGATATCACACTTATTTGACACACCCAATTCTGCTCATGGAGCATCTGCTAATGAGCTAATGAGTTTAATCAGGACAAGCAAAATGTGCAGTGTTGGGGGTACTCCAGGTCCTGGATTGGGAAACACCTATGAACATGACACCATGAAAATGACACATTGGGATTAAAATGTATAGATATTCTCAACTCTCTTGGAGTCAGACAAAATGTGACAGAACCAACTTATCACCATAATCATATGCTAATGTGATAAGGATAGGTTCGTGGGCAATGGAGGAGTCAGGAGACAGTGAACAATTTAATAAGCAAAAACAGCTCTGGTGGCCAACTCAAAGTAGCTTTCTCTATCTCACAGATCTATCACTCTCTGCCGCTCTGGCGAGCCTTATCAGGTCTCCCTCTGTCATCACTATAATGAGAGACAGGTGTTAGAGTAATTTCAGCCCAGGTGACAAGCCTTACCGCTTTCCCTCTCCTACAGACAGACACATGACTATGCCCCTCCATGCCACAGCTAGATTTAATTCTGTCATATGGAGTTGATGTTGATACATAAAAATTCTATCGCAGAGCAATGACATCTTAGATAATTACCTCATCTCTTGATTGCTGTGATCAACTAATGTCACTCAATCTACACCATGCTATCATTCAGGTAGAGCTATTCTTTTGACCACTAAAGATAGCGTCACTAATAATCATCCAGAATTGTCTCACATACTCAGTAAGCCAAAAAGTCTAGAAGAACTTGATTGTATAACATAAAATATAAATACAGTCTTTTCTAGCACTCTTGATAGTTTCGCCCACCGTTGATTAAAGAAAATTAAAGTAAAAAGCCCCACACCATGGTACAATGATCACAATCATGCTCACAAGAGAGCAGCTCGGATAATGGAGCGCAAGTGGAAGAGTACAAAATTTGAGGTATTTTGCGGTGCATGGAAGGATAGTGTCTGTAGCAACAGACAGGCACTAAAAGCTGCCCGGTCAGCATATATTAGCAAACTCATAGAAGATAACCAAAACAATCCTAGGTGTTTATTCAGTATTGTGGCTTAATTGGTTAGGACTAAACCCTCAACAGAACCACATATTCCATCAAAGCACAATAGTATTACACACAGCACATTAATTTCTTTACTTATAAAATAGAAATCATCAGATATAAAAAATGTATTATTCAATCAGCTGACACAGCACCTAAGAGAGCAGTGTCTCATAATTTTTCAAACAAGCAACTTCAATCCTTCACTGTAATAGGTTAAGAAGAGCTAACAAAACTTAAAAAAAATAAATAAATAAATTCAAAAGCCACAACGTGTATGTCAGATCCAATACCAAAAAAGCCCTTAAAAGAGCAATTCCCTGTAATCTCAGAATATCTTCTTAATATTATTAAATCCTCACGATCCTTAGGACCCACAATCCCAAGAAACTTTAAAATGGTAATTATTAAACCACTTATTAAGAAGCCACAGCATGATCCTAGCAAATTGGCTAATTATAAACAGATTTCAAATCTCTCATTTATGTTGAAAATATTAGAAAAGGTAGTGTCCTTCCCAACTGTTAATTTCTACAGAGAATTTGTATGAAGAGTTACAAATTACTTGCTCTTATCATCTGATCGCGGTTGCATTTCTCTTCTAGTGCTTTTAGATATTAGTGCTGCCTTTGACTCCATAAATCACGACATTCTCTTGAATGTGATGTAAAATTATGTTGAAATTATGTTTAGAATTATGTTACGTTAGTGGACCTGCATTTGCATGGTTCAGGTCCTATTTATTAGACTGCAACCAATTTGCATGTGTAAACAAGGAATTGTCAAATCAACCAGGGATCAGTTTTAGGGACTCTGCTTTTTTCCTTATATATGCTTCCCCTGGGAGATATTATCAGGAATCGTGGAATAAGTTTCCACTGTTATGTAGACAATACCCTACTTTATATTTCTTCTAAACCTGACAAAATTTCACAATTCTCCCAATCAGCAGAGTGTATCAATGAAATCAAGGATTGAATGGCCATAAATTTCCTTCTACTCAATTCTAACAAAACAGAGGTTAACTAATTATTGGAACAAAAAAAAATCTAAATTAAGCAGCTAAAATGTTATTTAACTCTTGATGGATGTACTGTTACGTCATCTTCTACAGTGAATAACTTAGGTGTTATATTTGATTCCAATCTGTCCTTTGCAAATCAAATTTCCAATATTCAGATACTCAGAAAGATTGTTAAATTATAACACATGCTCTCTGTTGCTGATGCAACAAGACTAGATAATTGCAATGCAATACAGGGAGGATGTATTGCAAGTTCAGTAAATAAACTTAAATTGGATCAAAATGCAGCTGCCAGAGTGCTGACTAGAACCAAGAAATATGATCATAGTAGCCCCATTCTGTCGTCGTTATACTTGCTACCTGTTAAATTTCATATTAATTTAAAAATTCTGTCTAGCTCCACAGTGCTTAAGTGACCATGTTATATTCCATCATGTTCATTATGATTACAAAATTATGGCCTGTAAATAGTTCCTAGAATATCAAAATCCACAAAAGGAGGTAGATCCTTTTCCTATTTGGCTTCAAAACTATGGAATAGTCTCCTTAACACAGTTCAAGATGCAGACACACTCACTCAGTTTAAGGCTAGACTAAAGATTCATCTATTTAGCCAAGCATACACCTACTGTAATTTATCCATCAACTCACAGTTAGTCTGCTTTAGTTAGGTCTGGCAGAACCAGAAACATTTCTCATAATCCATAACTCTGCAATAAATTGAATGACATCTCATTAATATTATTTAATTTTTTTCCCTGTCTCAACCAGAGCCGGACAGATACAGCTTTGGTCCTGCTTGGTGTCAGACTCCACTGCTATGTGTTGTTGAGTGATGACGGTAAACCACAGCCGGTGCTAGCCAGACACCACTTCAGTCTTTTACGATGGACTGCAGAGGATGAACTGGTGCCAATTCCAACTTTAATATATGCCTATATATATATATATATATATATATATATATATATATATATATATATATATAAGTGTAAAGGATAATGCATTTATGTGAACTTCTGCAGTTAATCCAGGATGAACTTCAAAGACATTTGTCATTAATCTTACAATTCATACAAAATCTTTGTTTAAACACTGGCCAGGCAAGCCCTCATGCATGTTTTGCTAAAAGATTTATGTTTCTCTCTGTGTCCACGGGTAGGGACTGAATTTCATTGTAGATATCTTGTACATCCCCTGAATCAGCAACAAATGTAGCCTGTTCTGGCTCGTAAAATATGAGGTGAGAAATTGCTCCTTGAAAGTGAAATGCAAAGAAGATGAAAAGGTGATGACAGTGTAAAAAGAGTATTTTCCTACAAAAAGAGTATATTCTAAAAGAGCAGCACACATCGGAATGTCTTTTTAAAGACACATCTTTATTCCTGGATGCGGTTGATATCTCTCACCTTCAGACGACCACAATCACTGTCTTTTGTGCCTGGGCGCCACCCACGCCAAGATATCTTTCGTGGATGCGTCATGTCCTCATGTTTTCTCACTTTCGTCAGAAAGCATGCCACCCCAGTGGCTCCAAGCCTTGGTCCTCCTACCTACGGGTATGAGGCCAGTGCAGCGAGCACTGGGGGCAATTCGGGGACAACAATGGAACCACCTCCGCCGGGTAAATCCCCACGGACCTCCCATTCCTCAGCACGCACGTTTGCTCCGATTAGGTGCTCGCATGAGTCTGCCGGCTCGCCCCAGGGTGAGTTCGACCTCTTGTTCCGTGCCTGCGAAGGTGATGAGCTCTCGAGCACAGCGTCGGAGAGTGGGCTTGTCCAGTGGGACGTGAAAACCTTGGCTGGGCTTCCCCCTTCGGGTTAGGTTGCCCAGTCACAGGCAGATGCTGTAATGACGGACGTGCTTTCCCGGGCAGCCGTGAACGTCGGGCTAGAGTGGAACCTTCCACTCTCCCCTGAACCCTCGCAGCTCGATGATTGGTTCTTGGGCCCGTGGCACGGCTTACAGCCATATCCACCTTGTTGGTCCAGGAGTGCCACCTTTGGCTCAACCTGGTCGAGCTGAGAGAGACCGACAAGGCACGGTTTCTTAAAGCCCCCATTTCCCAGGCTGGCCTATTCGGCAACACTGACGAGGACCTTGCCTAGCAATTCTCAGCAGTGAAGAAGCAGACGGAGACTATCCAACACATCCTGCACAGAAAGTGTCATGGCTCAAGAGCCTGCATCCCATCTGCTTGTCGCCAAGGGTGTCCCCCTGTGGCAACTGCACCGGATGCAGATGCCACCCACCTCACAGTCACCACCAAGAATAAGGCTTCGAAGCGCCCTGGAGATGGCCGACCCAGGGACCAGGAGACCCGCTGTTCCGGAGCTGGTGAACAGACCACTCCATCCCCCGGTCGAGGGCCGGTAGGAGAATCTTTTGTTCCCTTCTCATTTAATTTCGGAGCATGCTCAAGAATCTCAACGACTGGCTAATCCTCAACTATCTCAATGACTGGCTAATCCTAGCTCACTTTCGGGATGTATTGTGTGTGCATAGGGACCTGGTGCTCTCACACCTAAGCCGGCTGGGGCTTCGGGCCAACTGGGAAAAGAGCAAGCTCCTCCTGGCTTAGAGCATCTCTTTTCTCGGTTTGGAGTTTGACTCCTTAGTCTCAATGACCAAGTGCCTCATGAACATGCGCGCCCAGTTGGTGCTGACCTGTTCGAAGGTGTTCAGACAGAAGACAGTGGTTCCACTTAAATATTTTCAGAGGCTCCTGGGGCATATGGCATCCTCAGCGGTGGCCACACCACTCAGGTTGATGCATATGAGACTGCGTCAGCACTGGCTCCAGACTCGAGTCCCGAGATGGGCATGGCACCGCAGGACACGTCGTGTGGCAATTATCCCGATCTGTCACAACCTTTTCAGCCCTTGTAATGACCTCACATTTCTACGGGCAGGTGTCTCCCTAGAATTGTTCTTCAGGCATGTCGTGGTTATGACCGACGCTTCCAAGATGGGCTGGGGTGCTGTATGAAATGGGCACGCAGCTGCCGGCACCTGGACAGGCCTACGGCTATGTTGGTACATCAACTGCCTCGAATTGTTGGCAATACTGCCACCTTGAAGGTGTATGTAGCCACTACAGCTGCACACCACGACACAGTGGCGGTAAGTCCTTAGGAAAGCACAACCTGATCATAAGGTTCCTGAGAGGTGCCAGGAGGTTGAATCCCTCCAGACCGCACCTCGTCCCCTCATGGGACCTCTCTGTAGTCCTGCAAGGCCTACAAGGGGCCCCCTTTGAGCCCTTAGAGTCAGATGAGCTTAAGATACTCCGAATATAAATACCATCAAGAGGGTAGGTGACCTGCAAGCTTTCTTTGTCAGAAAAACGTACCTGGAGTTTGGTCCGGGCTACTCTCACGTGATCCTAAGAATACTGGCTATGTGCTAAAGGTTCCCACAACCCCATTCAGGGATCAGGTGGTGAACCTGCAAGCACTGCCCCAGGAGGAAGCAGACCCAGCCCTTACGTTGCAGTGTCAGGTGCACACTTTACACATCTACTTGGACCACACGCAGAGCTTCAGAGCCACTGAGCAGCTCTTTGTTTGCTTTGGCGGACAGCGGAAAGGAAGCGCTGTCTCCAAGCAGAGGATCGCCCACCAGATCATTGACGCCATAGCTATGGCATACCATGCTCAACACGTGCCGCCTCCTGCAGGGCTATGAGCCCATTCTACCAGGAGTGTGGCGGCATCCTGGGCCCTGACCAGTGGCGCCTCTCTAACAGACATTTGCAGAGCAGCGGGCTGGGCAACAACCAACACCTTTGCGAGGTTCTACAATATCCGGGTTGAGCCGGTTTCGTCCCGTGTCTTAGCAGGAACGAACAGGTAAGTCCGGGACAGTCGACCAGGTGTATTGCTTGCGTATAGCCCCTTTCACCGCCACTGAGCTGAAGATGTGTGCTCTTGACACGTCTAGTACATGTGCTATCTAAGCCCCGTACTGGGGTAGGTGCTTCGCATGAGCTGGTTCCCTATAGGAAACCCCTTGCAACGTATATCTTCTGCTGAAACGTTTCCCTGTTGGTAAACTGCGTCATCCTTGGGCAGTGGCCCCTCTGCCCCAGTCACCATGTTTGTAGAGTCCCCCCCCCATTGGGTAGGACTTACCGTGGGACTTCTCCACATGACAAACTTCCGGCTACGCTCAGCAAGCCCATGTGATGTATCTCTACTCAAAATCCCCCCCCCCCCCTCTCTGGGCGCGGTGTTGTCTCTGTGGTGTCTTCCACTTGGGAGTATGCACCCCCGCTGCTGACTCTCTCCACCGGTGCTCCATTAATGGTGATGGGGCTGTGTTCTCTGTCTTTCTTCCTTATGTCCACTACAAGCTCCTTGGTTTTACTCACGTTGATGGAGAGGTTTTGGTCCTAACACCAGCATGTCAGAGTGTGCATCTCCTCTCTGTTGGCTGTTTCATCATTGTCAGTGATCAGACCTACCACCGTCGTATCGTCAGCAAACTTAAGGATGTCATTGGAGCTATGTGTTGCCACACAGTCATGTGTGTATAGGGAATACAGGAGTGGGCGGAGAACACAGCCCTGTGGGGTCCAGTGTTGAGGGTCAGTGATGAGGAGATGTTGCTGCCCATTCTAACCACCTAATGTCTGCCTGACAGGAAGTCCAGGATCCAGCTGCACAGCGAGCTCTTTAAGCCCAGTTTCCGGAGATTCTCATCAAGCTTGGAGGGCACTATAGTGTTGAATGCTGTTCTACAAACAGCATTCTCATATATGTGTTCCTTTTTTCCAGATGGGAGAGAGCAGTGTGTATTGTAGATGCAATGGCATCATCAGTGGAGCTGTTGTTGTGGTAGGCAAACTGCAATGGGTCCAAAGAGGTGGGCAGAACAGAGCAGATGTAATCTCTGATTAGCCTCTCAAAGCATTTGCTGATGATGGGGTGAGAGCAACAGGACGCCAGTCATTTTGATTTTCGCTTGCTTCGGTACAGGCACAATGGTTGACGTTTTGAAGCATGTGGGGACTACAGACAGGGACAGGGACAGGTTGAAAATGTCCATAAAAACACCAGCCAGTTGGTTCACGCACGCTCTGATGACGCGGCCCGGAATGCCATCTGGACCCTCGGCTTTACGGATATTCACCCGTCGGAAGGATTGGGTTACATCCGCAACAGAGACGGAGAGTGAACCAACCTCTGTGGCGTAAGCCACGAGTGCTCTCACCACGAGGGCGGTGTTATTGTCCTTGAAACGAGCATAAAATGTATTAAGCTCATCCAGGAGAGATGCAGAAGTGTTCACGGCGGTGTTTTTATTCCATTTGTAGTCCGTGATGATGTTAATTCCCTGCCACATACTTCTAGAGTCGGTGGTGTTGAACTGTCCTTTAATTTTGTGCCTGTACTGGTGTTTGCTGCTCTGATAGAGTTACGGTGGCATAACTGGCTTCTTTATGCTCCTCCGCATTCCCGGAATTAAAAGCGGAGGTCCGCGCATTAAGTGATGCGCGAACATCGCCGTTAACCCATGGTTGCTGGTTGGGGTAGATCCGTATTGTTTTGGTTGGCACAATGTCCTCTATGCTCTTCCTGATGAAACATGTTACGCTATCAGTGTAAACCTCAATGTCGTCATCAGAGGCAGACTGGACAGATTGGTCCGACCAGCGCTGGATCGTTCTGAGGGTGGGTGTTTCCCGTTTCAGATTCTGCCTGTAAGCAGGCAGAAGCAGAACGGAAGAGTGGTCTGATTTGCCAAATGGTGGGTGGGGGAGGGATTTGTAGCCATCCCGGGAAGGAGAATAGCAATGATCCAAATCTCGGTCCCCTCGTGTGTTAAAGTTGATGTGTTGGTGGTATTTTGGAGCGATTGTTTTAAAATTGGCTTTGTTAAAGTCCCCGGTAACAATGAAGGTGGCCTCAGGGTGCAGTTCCTTTAGTGCCCGGTCTGTGTTGGCTTGTGGGGGGATGTACACAGCTTTGATAATGACCACTGTGAATTCCCTTGGTAGCCAGAATGGTCGACACAGAAGCATGAGATATTCCAGATCAGGAGAGCAGAAAGACTTGATAAAATGTACAATCCTCTGATCACACCATGATTTGTTGATCATAAAACATACACCACCACATCTGCTTTTACCTGAGAGGTCTTTCGCACTGTCCACTCGGTGCATGGAGAACCCCGTGGGTTCGATGGTCGAGTCTGGAATCTCCGCAGCCAGCCAGATCTCTGTAAGGCAGATAACACAGCAATCTCTCATCTCTCGTTGGAAAGAGATCCGCACTCTCATCTTGCAGAGGGTGTTGTCCAGAGACTGAACATTTGCCAGTAGTATACTGGGTAGCGGGGGTCGATTTGCGTGACGTCTTACTCTGATAAGAACGCTGGCTCTTTTTCCCCTTTTCCTTCTGCGTTTCTGCGGCCGGGTAGCCCAGACAAAGAGCTCCACTGGCGTGTTTGTAAACAGTGGGTCGGCATTGAGGAATTTGAAGTCCGGTTTTCGGTGTGTAATTGTAGAACCAATGTCCAAAAGCGTTTGTCTGTCGTATACAATAAGGCAGACAACATCCAAGACAAAAAAACTAAAAACTGTAAACAAAACAAACAATAAACTGCATTATTGTGTCGGAGCTCGCGATGCAGCAGCCATACTTGGCGCCATCTTGAGCTAGTTGTGGCGTTTTTGTAGGGGACCCCTAGTGTCACTTCATTGACACAACGTCGAGTGAGTGACAGATAGCGAATGTCCTCGTTACTTCTGTTACTTCCTGATGGAGGGAACGAGAAATTGTGTCCCTCCTGCCACAACGCTGGACTACCTGGCGAAATGGCTGGGACCTTCTCTCGTGGCTCCTCAGCACAAAACCTGATTGAGCAGTCCGCACGCCAGCTCCTTTATACCATATGTGCGTGGGAGTGGCATGCAAATACCACTCTCCAATTCCCATTTTACTTTTATCAAAGATCAGGAGGTGTATTGTGCTCCCAAGAGTGACCCCAATTGTCAAGTCAAGTCAAGTCAAGTCAATTTTATTTGTATAGCGTCTTTCAAAACACACATTGTTTCAAAGCAGCTTTACAGAAGATCAGGCATTAACAGATGATAAAACTGTAATGTCTATAATGTCAATCTTGAAACACTTCAAAGCTTAAGCACCATCTCTGTGAGCACCATCACACAGAATGATATGAGTGGTGGTGGCGTGGTGGGCTAAAGCACATAACTGGTTCGATCCCTACAGCCACCACCATTGTGTCCTTGAGCAAGAAACTTAACTCCAGGTTGCACTGGGGGGATCCCTGTAATAAGTGCACTGTAAGTCTCTTTGGATAAAAGCGCCTGCCGAATGGATAAATGTAAATTTGCGGAGATTAATGTATGTGGAAATACAGTACACGGGATAATCAATTATAGCCCGTTTCATAAAAACTCAAGATTCAATGTATTTTTACATGATTTTAAAGACCAGTTAGGCTTTAAAAATATAACAGTTATAAGTTATGTTTATGCTTTCTGTCACTTGCAGCAAACAAATTTAAAACCTCGTTCAAAATTCCGATGAGCCAACTGACTGATACTAATAATGTTTTTTATTTGTAAAACATTGTACTAAATAGGGTTGTGGAGTGGAGGGGGCGGGGCCGGGCTGGAACGTTGCACGCCCGGTCCCCAATCGGCCTGATGGGGCGCGCGAGGGATAAAGGCGGCCGGTGACGACGGTTCGAGAGAGAGAGCTTAATCACGGACATGTCCGTTGTCCTTTGTGTTTGTTTATGCTTTTGTTTTAAGTTCTTCATTAAAATATTATTTATATTGACAAGCCGGTTCTCGCCACTGCTCAGCGGAGCAGCTGCGGCCATCTGCCGGGGGACGGAGGAGCCCAGCCACCTTGACGCGGAGGAACGGCCGCCGACCGCGAGGGGAGGAGAGGCTCCTGGCAACCGCCTGGAGTGGTGAGGGCCGCTGCCAGGGGCAGGGGAGTCCCCTACTAGCCGCTGGAACGCGGCGGGGTTGGAGACTGCTGACCGCGTGAGGGGAGGGGCTCGCCACCGACCGCCTGGAGCGGGAGAACCGCTGCCAGGGGCGGGGGGAGGCCCCTTCGACACCCCGGGAAAGTGGCGGGGCGTTCCGTCCACCAGGGGCTGAGGACTGCCTCCGATCTGCCCGGAGAGGCACGGCTGTCGTCCTGTAGAGGGTGGAGAAGTGGCTGAGGAACGAGCTACGGTGTATCAGAGAACCGGCTTGTCAATATAAATAATATTTTAATGAAGAACTTAAAACAAAAGCATAAACAAACACAAAGGACAACGGACATGTCCGTGATTAAGCTCTCTCTCTCGAACCGTCATCACCGGCCACCTTTATCCCTCGCGCGCCCCATCAGGCCGATTGGGGACCGGGCGTGCAACATTCCAGCCCGGCCCGCCCCCTCCACTCCACAAGGGTTTACAAAATGAATGGCTTTTGGTGTTCACAAAATTGACATTGACAATATGCATGCAAGAAATTGACAGTGAATCTGTGGCAGAAATTGTCAGTATTGGACAAAATGCCAAAAAATAAATTGCACATGAATAACATATTTTCAGTAGGCATTGTAGAATTGAATTAAATCACAAATGCAACAAATTACTGAACACATGCAAATGCATATTTGAAGTGTTAACCTGGGCAATAATCATTACAAATGATTACAATTAAATATAATAAATAATAAAATAACAATAACAAAATATTTTTAGTTATAATCACCTGACTACTGTATATGTTTCTTTTTCTTTTTTTATGTTGTCGGATTAAGAGAGTGTCCTGATGTTCAAGATCAAAAGTTAAAGGATTAAAGTTGAAGAAATCCAAAATGAAGTTCAAGAATTGGTTATAACCTAAATATTTATGTGTATTTATCAGAAATAGCCTATTTTATAACCAAATATTGAACTGCTTTTAATATTATCAGTGCACCTTAATACAGTGAAACCTTAATACCGTGGTGATTTATATGATGGTTATAATACCGTTAGACAGCAAAGATGGTGACAGGTCCACCTGCACTTGACGCACATGTGCGCAGTATGATTGACATCAAACACAGCCCCTTGATTGGGAAGTGGGCCCAATTTGGAAAATGTTGTCCCCTTGTCCATAAATCCTAATGGGGCCCTGACTGTGTTTACTCCTCCATCGTACCTTTCTACACTCAGAGGTACAGATTCTCCTCACAAAATGTGCAATAGAGAGCATCCTGATCAGAAAGGCTTCTACAGCTATTATTTTCTTATTACCAAAAAGACTGTTATGTTGCGGCCCATACTGGTCCTAAGACCATTGAATCAAACAAACACTTTAATGTGAATTATATTATCAGATGAAATTAAATGAACATGTGCAGTATTGTAAGGCTTTTATTTGTGCATATTGGATTAAAACTTTAACAGGTGCTCCATTCAGAGTTGTGCACCTGGGTTTATGATTGCTTTATATTTGACCGACCTCCGGATGGTTTTCAACACTCCCGAACCTTTGAAACTTTTCCTGAAACACTCATCTCCCATCCCAAGTGGAAAGTTTAAATAAAGTAATGGACACAGACGTACATCTCCCTCTTGGCCATTGACAGCAAGACGGCAGGTGCTCTAAAATGTGGTGGATTGTGACTGACGTCACATGCAATTACAAAGATGCCCCACAGTATAAACTCCCATCCCCAAAACAGATTGAAAGGTGTCTCTGCAAGGCCTCAGAAATACAAGTTAAAAGGAATTGCAATGCCATTTGAATTTTAGCAGGCTCCATACGCCGAGGAAGTGAAATAGCAAACGGGGTAACTAATATTGCTTTTTCAATATGACAGGATCATAACTCGTAAAACATAGGAAATGCAATTTCAAATGGGCTTTACATTTTCACTTGAAATTTGGATGACTTTGTACATTTGTGTAAATGAAAATGCAAACAGTAATATGCAATTTTGCAATTGCATTTGGATAATGTCACAATTTATGTGTCCAAAAATAGAAAACGCAATTGCAAATACAATTTGCAATTTAGATTGAAAATAGTCCTGTAAATTCTCCCATACTTTTTATAGTAAGATGCATATAACCTGAACAAAAATTCAGCAAATCTTCCATTTGTTGAAAGTCTTCAATGGCACACTGACAAGAACCACCTTGAGGTCACACTAAGCTCTTTTCTTCTGAAGAAGTGGAGAGTTTGATTGGAATATGACATGATAATCCATTAAGAGTCGACAGACTGTGTAAATTTTGTATGGAAAAATTAAGAAAGGTTGGTTCAGTGGCAGTGACTTTAAGAATGTTGGTCTGGGCTTTAAAAAGAGGAGATGATTAAGCTGTGTTGGTGGTCTGACCCATATGGTTTACATCATCCTCCGCTTCCAGTTAATGACAGCTAATTGATAAATTATCAGCCAAAGTGTATGAGACATCTGAAGCGGCTCTAATCAGATGTCTCGTAGATTAGTGCTCAATAACAACATCCTGTGTATGAATCAACTGGGCATTTAGAAGCACAAGATAGTCCACCAGATGCTCACAATCACACATATTCCCTCTCCTGGACCTCATGCTTTCTCAGCTGTCAAATTTGACTATGAAAGGCAGTTTGAAGAACATCCTCAGATTCAGCAGCTTCTGCAGCTCTGGTCAGGATGAATGTCTAACTTTAAGATCTACATTGATGAGCAAACCTTACCCAGAAACATAAAGATAATCATTATCAAAAAATAGAAGAAGACACTGGTTGTGATTGGACGATAAATATTTAGCACCTACACACTATCATTTATGCCAGCCTGATCTCATGAAAATTACGTGAATAGGGCAATCTTTGTGCAAAATACAGTTACATGGCTCATTGCAAATACTGGGGAAGTTTCAAAGTTAAATTGAGAAGAATGTGAATGCATTGATTTCAATGCACGTGGTGTCACATAAGGTGTAGAGAAAAAGGAGTGATGATCTCTGATGCTTGTATAGTATCATGCCAATATTATCAGCAGATTGTGCTTGATCAGAAAGGATTATGCTGCAGCAGGCCAGGCTGGTTTGGCCCTGCACACCATGGTCGTCCTGCGGGCCTACCTAAGGGCATCTACGAATATGGCCCAGACTACCAAGATCACTTCCCAAGCCATTGACAGACATACAATGTGTCCTGGTGTCCATTTAGCATAATCTTTGATGGAATTTGTCAGAGATACATGACAAAGACAAGACCTCTTTGCTTGATGCTCTGGTGTCGCAGCAAGGACTATTTGGTGATGCCATAAGTTGCCTACAAGCACATCTTACCAAAGAGCGGTGGTTTTGTAGTGCAAACAATTCACTAGCGGTATTCTTCAGGGCAATTTATGTATACCATAACCGCTGTGCTGTCTGTACTGACCAGAATGTGAAAGTCTTGCCTGAAAGGCTTTCAGAGCAAAGAGGACAAGCAGCTCAATGTGATTTATATGCCACATGGCCCATGCACCTGTCCAGGGGCTGAAAGCTAGACAACCTTCCCAAAGGGCACTCCAACCAGAGCTGGAGCTGGAACTTTGTATCTGACCAGTTTGCCCAACGCATCACCCTTGTTATTAAATGGTGCTCTCCAAATTGCAAGAGTGGAAATACAGCAACTCGTCAGTAAGTTACTGCATTGCCACATATTAAAAGGCACCTTTGAGGTGACTCAGTACTGAAGAGGCCCCACATGCAGTAATCGCAGAGAGGTGCTCCAAGTGCTTAAGAAACAGATCCCTGTGCATGAACGCCAACTCCCCCGATTGCACTAACAGCAGCCATTCGTCAAGGTAGTCAAATATGCAGACACCACTCAGCCTAAGCAGAGCCAGTGCTGCATCAACACATTTAGTAAATGTGCTGGGAGCCAGGGACAGTCCAAATGAAGGATCTTGTATTTTCAAGGCTTGTCAGGACCACGTTGTTTAATGGTCAGTTTGTCTTGTATTTGCAATAGAAACGACACCTTGTTACACACGTTTATTGATAGCATTCAACTTGTTCACAATGTGTCACACTGCTGGCATGCACTAATACTAAAGATACCTTTGGTTTGGCACTACATTATGGGCAGATACATTTCTGCCCAATGTGTCTCAATGAGGGCTCTTTGAAGCACCATATTTTAAAAAATGAGGGGCGCTGTGGAGTTTGAGAGGGCAGCAGATTCTCTGCCCCACATACTTGAATATTTATTACAAACAAATTGTGATGGAGGTTTCAGATAAATTACAACTTAAAAATAGAATAAAAACTTGTACTAGGCCTGCTTTTAAATACATATGTTAGCATTTTTAAAACATTACAAATGAACAATTTCTAGTATGGATCTCTTTAGGTTTCTTTATTTAAAAAGAAACACAATAAAACAATACAACACACCACAGTGTAAATCATGCATTTATCGCCATTGCACAAGAGGGAGAAAATAATGTAACTCGTTGTTTAAAAGTGCAGAGACAAATTATTTTATACACTTTCCTCAATTTTCCCTAGTCATGCCAAAGCTTTTGCGAGACACCCAAGACAGACTAGGAGATACTCGATTTGTCATGGACATTAAAGGGGCCCGATCAAACCTACAGAAATGGTAAATGAGTGACCAGGAGAAGTTGAAACTTAACATGGCATGCTCTGTTGATCCGACATTTAAAGCTGCCACTCATGTCAGATGATGACATCTTCACAAGAATGGCTTACGATTCTGCAACAGTGGATCAGGATCAACAACCTGAGGTAGGCTAAGTAGATTATCAAATAATTGCCTAAAATAGAGTTAATAAATGTAGGCTATGTGGTTCCAAGTATAGCTGTGTGTGTGAGTGTGTGTGTGTGTGTGTGTGTGTGTGTGTGTGTGTGTGTGTGTGTGTGTGTGTGTGTTTGTGTGTATGTTTGTGTTTGTTTGTGTTACATTTTGTTGCCAATTTCTTCTTTTTTAGATGTGTAGTGATTAACAACTAATTTGTTGTTCATTTGTGGGACTTTTAATGTAACAATGCAGTGAGAGGAGCAGAGGAGAGGATGAGAAAATTTGTCTTACATCACAGAGGAGGGCCTTCCACCTGCAAAGAAAAAAGTATCATGTGCCCTGACTGACATTCTTGAGAGCACTTTTTTACATTTTAGTGAGACATCTGATAAGTAATCTCAAGAAACACAGGAGAGGAGATAAATAGATACAAGGATTGTCTTCCTTTGACTTTGGGATGGACACACGACCATTATCATCTTACATTTCATACACAATCAATTAGTTTTAAATGTTCAATTCCTCACTATTTCAACTCAAACTTTCAGGTTAAGATAACTTAAACTATATTCATATCAATTGCCATTTTCATATTGTTTTTAAATTGTTTCTTAAATGTATTTCTCATCTTTACTAATAACAGCGAATTTGCCTGTTTCCTTATTTACACTGAATGTACTTTCAACTTATCTGCTCAAAAATATAAAATTTATTTTAACAAGAACAATGTTACACAAGCTTTAAGATAGGCTTGGGAATTCATTCCTAGTAGGACAACGTCTACGTTACTATTGTAAGGGGTCCCTCTTGAGAGCCTCGCGCATCTCTGAACTTGAGAAAAGGCCAATGAGAAATTGGCAGACAGAATTTGCATGTCCCGCCCGCGGACATACGGGTATAAAAGGGAGGGAAATGAGCCTGTCCATTCAGGTTTTGCCCTGAGGAGCCGAGAATGAGGTTCGGCCATAAAAGTGGCTCAGCGTCATGGCTGGGAGGACACAATGTCTCGTTCTCTCCATCAGGGAACGGAGGTTACAATAGTAACCTTGATGTTCCCCGTGTGTCGCTCACTTCAAAGTTGTGTCGAAAAAGCGACACTAGGGGTCCATATTTAATCACACCATGTGCTGAACCAGGCACGTGCACTGCTGACTGGTGCGGGCAGGCAGTTGTGTGCCAAAGCGACAGGCCGCGTCAGACTGCACGTACCCTTCTCCAACGCCCCATAAAATCATCATAAACCTTTTAGTTTCCCAGCACCCTGAATGGGGGAACAAGGCGACGTGCCAAGCATGGGAGCAGGCCGTGCCAGCCGTGCCTTTTCTCCCTCCATGTTTCTCGCATAGAGTCAAAGCAGCTGGGGCCATCTTAACGCTATCACACACATCGGGGAAGGCGTTCTTTTCCAACTCCTATTCTTTCAGGGGAAAAGACCCCGCGGAGACCACCACTTGCCCAGGCTGGGGGGAGGTAAAGAGAGGCGGAATACATCACATGGGTTTTCAGGCCACATGTGGAAATGGCACGGTGGTAGATCCTACCTGCTGCGAGGGAGGAGTTGCTACAAACACGGCTACCGAGGGCAGCGGGGACAGCCCAAGGGAGATGCGGGTCCACCCGTAGGGGGACCATGCCACGGAAAATACACACAGGGGGATTAATCCACACAGGGGGATTAATCCACACAGGGGCCTGTCATGTGGAGCACCTATTCCAGTACAGAGTAGTTTCAGTACCCACAGTGGGTCTGGTCGGGGAATTCCTCCACAGAATTCACGGACCAGAGGGCTAGGGAGGAGTCATCCATGGAGCCGAGTTAGTGGGATCTCCAGGGAAAAGAGCGCATGTGATCGCCTCAGTGGAGGGGAAAATCGCTAGGTGCAAGCGGTACACCTGGTCAGTTGTTCCACGTTAACATGTTCTACCACTGCTCTGCTTATGTCTGCTAGAGAGGTGCCATTTGCCAGTGCCCAAGAGGATTCCACACTTCTCGTCGAGTGTGCTCGAACCTGTAAGGGGGCAGGCACGGCCTGGGTGTGATAGCCCAACATTATGGCATCAATGGCCCAGTGGGAAAGCCTCTGTTTGGAGACAGCGTTCCCTTTCCGCTGTCCACCAAAGCAGAAAAAGTGCTGGCACGTAGCCCGGTCAAGGTCTTAGGACGACATGAGTGTCTGCTGGACCGCACTCCAGGCAGGTGTCACTGACAGAGAACTCTTGCTGGTCCCCAAACCTCTTGATGGAGGCAAGCGCGATCAGGAGGGCCGTCTTCAAGGAGAGGGCCTCGAGCTCAACTGAGTCAAGTGGCTCAAAGGGGGGTCTAGGCAACTCTAGGCAGTTGATGTGCCAACGCACATCAATGGGGCCTTTTCCAGGTGACAGCATCTACATGCCTGTTGTACACGGCACCCCAACCCTTTTTGGAGGAATCTGTGGTGACCAGAACGTGTCGGGAAACCTGCTGTAGGGGGACTCCTGACCGCAGAAAACAGAGGTCTGTCCAGGGGTTGAAAGTCTGGCGGCAGGCGGGGTGATGAACACATGGTGCGTTCCGTGACACCATGCCCATCTCGGGACTCGAGTCTGGAGCCAGTGCTGAATCGGTCTCATATGCATCAACCCCAGTGGCGCGATTGCCGTTGAGGTTGCCATATGCCCCAGGAGCCTCTGGAATTGTGTTTAGAGGAACCGCTGTGCCTGGCTTGAACAAGGTGAGGCATTTCAGCACTGACTGCATATGCTTGTTGGTGAGGCACGCTGTCATTGAGACTGAGTCTAACTCCATGCCGAGAAAAGAGATGCTCTTTTCCCAGTTGACCTGAAGCCCTAGACGGCTGAGGTGCCTGAGCACCTGGTCCCTGTGTGTGTACAGTAACTCTGGAGAGTGGGCCAGGATGAGCCAGTCGTCGAGATAATTGAGTATTCGGATGCCCACTTCCCTTAGCAGGGAAAGGGCTGTCTCTGCAACCTTCATGAAGATGCGAGGGGACAGGGACATACTGAAGGGGAGGACACTTGCATACTGAAGGGGTGGATAGGCCTGGCCATCAAAACCGAACCATAGAAGTGGTCGGTGTCGAGGCAAGAAGTACGTGTCCTTCAGGTCTACCGCTGCGAACCAATCTTGATGCCAGACGCAAGTTAGAATGTACCTTAGAATGTATGTAGCCATTGTGGGTCCGGAGGCAGGGGGTCCATGTCTGGGGTGCCAGGACTGCTGAAGTGTGGCACCGGGTTGCTGTGAGGACAGCATTTGTGGGTACGGTGACCCAGGGAGAGAGGAAATTGCTCTGTTATTGAGAATGTGGGAACTGCAGCCCGAAGGGTGTGTAGCAAAGAAAATACCTTTAACTAAAGGTTCTCCTCCCTGCCCTCCACCGGGGACGGAGTGGTCTGCTTACCAGCTCCGGAGCAAACATCTCATTCCCTGGGTTGTCCGTCTCAGGAACGCTTGGGAGCCTTCCGGGTCCTTGAGGATGTTCAGTAAATGGGGGGTGTCCACTTCCTGCAGGGCACTCGATGCTGGGGCTGAGAGCTGGGCCCATGTTGAAACGGAGCAGCCTGATGTTTGGAAGCTGCAGGGGGATGCCCTCAGACGGAGGGGATGCGAGCAGACGGAGCACGGCCTGGGCTGGTACTGTGGCAGAGCATGATGTGGCCTCCGTCTGTTTCTTCACCACTGAGAACTGCTGGCCGAAGTCGTCAACGGTGTTGCCGAATAGACCGAGCTGGGAGATGGGGGGTGTTGAGAAAGCGTGCTTTGTCTACCTCCCGTATCTCGACTAGGTCCAGGCATAGATGACGATCCTGGACCACGAGGGTGGCCATCACCCATCCGAGTGCCAGTGCTCTGACCTTCATGGCCCCAGGGGGCGTAATCGGTCGTCATGCACAGGTCCTGCAGCACATCAGGATCAGGACTACCCAAGTGCAGATCTTCAAGTGCCTTGGCCTGGTGGATTTCAGGGGGGACATGGCATGCAGGGCGGAGATAGCTTGAAGCCATGAGGGGGGGCGGAGGGTTCCCGTCCCACGCTCACGGCAGGCTCAGACTGGACGAGCAGACCCGGAGGTGGCAGCCCAGACAAGTCAGCATCAGATGCCGCTGTGACGCTCTCCAATGCAGCAGCGAAATCATCATCCAGAGGGAGTAAACAGACTGGCCATGAGGCAAGACACTCTCACCTCGAGCCCAAACGGAAGCAAACAAGCGTCATGTTTTCCCAGGGGTATATGAGTTTCTTTCTTCACCAGAACACATTTCAAGAAAAAAGATACATCTCAGCTCAGTAGGTCCTTAAAATGCAAGTGAATGGTGATCAGACATTTGAAGCTCCAATAATTACAGACAGTCAGCATAAACGTTATCTTCTAAAGCAACACAATCGCTTTTGGTGTGAAAATTTTCATAATTCAAATTCATACACACCTGGGATATCATGAGAGTGAGTAATTGATGAGAAAATTGTCATTTTTGGGTGAACTAACCCTTTAATGTGCTGTTTGATTTTAGACCAATGTGAGTTCAAAATGACAAGGCTATCCAGTGTGTCATCGCAGAAATAGAAACCAAGCAATCAATAGAAAAATCTGGTTGTTACTCAGGTTCGCTGGAATTGAAACAACTCTAATATTTTATAACTCAACTTTACAATAAGGTGAATAGGATATATGGTAATATAATTTCATTTATTTACATGTCTCTTCCTCTGGACACCAATTCCAAGGTAACTGGAACCTGTAAGCTCCAGCTTCGGCTCCAGCTTCATGTACCACACTTGCAGCGTATTGCTGAGTGGCAAATGACTTGAAGTTCAGATATGATACTGTACGTGGCACAAGCTATTATCTGTTAGTCAATCAGCTCACTCACATGTAATGTGTTAAGCCTATCAGCTCTCATGTTGGATGCTAAATGGTCCTTTGACATGTAATCGGGTAGCCAACCAACTTATCTCTCTTTATCTAACAAAGAAATGGCTCAGTTTGGCATATAAGCCGGTTCTCTGAAACCCTCACCCAAGAGGAGGATGGGCTCCCCCAGCTTAGTCTGCTTTCTCCCAGGGTTTTTCCATAACATAACATAACATAACATAACATAACATAACATCTTATGGAGATTTGCTTTGCCACAGTCGCCTTTGGCTATTTCACTTGAAACTTAAAGGCATTAAGTTATGATCTCTTATAAAGCTGTACACTAGGGGCTTTTAAATATTTTAGACATTACATTATGATTTTCTGTAAAGCTGCTTTGAAATAAAATGTATTGTGAAAAGCGGTACAAATACAGTACTGTCTCTTACATGACACCTGATATGAAGGTTATTATGACCTTGCCTTTAATTTAACAGGTATCATTCTTGGTTAATTTTATTTGTTTTCTAAGCTAATATTTTCTAACCCAAGTGATTTACAAGGAAGTTTATCTTTCTCTGAAAGGCCTCTAGTGCAGGGATGTGTTCAGAATAATGACTCAAGTTGCTTTGAAAGTGGGAATGATGAGGTCAGCTGCAGAAAGCAATAAAATATTTTTTAAAGCATTAACACATCTGCGAGGAAGTTCAGGGTTATGCAGATGACTGTGTGTGTGTGTGTGTGTGTGTAATGGAAACTGGGGAAAGCCCTTCACTTAACTGATTGCACACGTATGGACTGAGATCAACCAGAACCAATGTGCTCAGCTTCCTGGTCTATATGACAGCAGTCACCCTGAGGAAATTGAGAAACATAAACCATCAGATATCAGAACAGCTGATATCAGATAGTAAGAACACAGAAGTGAGAAAGTATAACATAAGCCTACTTTTTTCAACATCACACAATTTATTAATGAAGGTTTAGCTTTAAATATGCTCTATTTGCTGAGCTAGTCGCATTCAGAATTGAGGTGATGTTCATGTAATGATAAATGATGAAGAATACTGTACAGTGGCTCCAAAAAGTATTTGGACAGTTAAGGCGCACTTAAAAGGTATGGATGTCATTGCATTAGATTAGAGTTTAAATAATGATAGAACAACCACACTTTATGCAAAACATTTTACAAAAAGTAAGGTTTAAATACATAAATAAATTGTTGAAAATGTTACACTTTATGGTTGTCAAATGGTTGTGGAACATGTCCATAGTTTATATGCTGAATCTGTGGTTACTCTTCTAGGACACTGCAATTAATTAATTTTGGGTTTGTTATTATCTAGATCCTTGCATTCATATATTGCAAGTGTTGCAGTCCAGCAGAAACTACCATACATGCTCATTGTTCTGATTTATCAAGCTAAAGCCCAGAGAATCAGACCTCAACTACACACATAACAATTTGTAATAAAATCCACCATGGCAGTGTGTGTGTCTGCTGCCTAGCTGATGTGTAAGTCAGGGGAGCTTGATTATAATTTGGCTGGACAGACATTTTCTGTGAACCATTGGTTGTGTAGCTGCAGCCTCGTAACATCTGTCAGCACACGGGCTGCACTCAGTACCTGAAATTGGTTGCAGCTGAGGCAAATAGATCCACAGTAATGAAGGATTGGCATGCAAAATCTGAACGCAGCTTCCGACTTTTGACCTCCCATCTGTTACTTGTTGAGGAGCTGCAGCAAAGGAAGGAATGACCAAACAAGGGCCACTATCAAAACTGACCATTTGAGCTTCTCAAAAATTATATATTGGTCTAGGAGAACTGGGCTGTTATAACTGAAAATGAAAAGGATATAGCTGAAGGGATTAACACAAACCACATAATAACAGACAGAAAAATAACATTGAGTGCCTGTAGCAGGTTTTGTCCTTCATGTTGATTTCTTTCTCATTATGATTAAGTGAAAGGGACAATTTGACTAAACATGGCTCAACCATAAAGAAATACAAACCCCATAAAGAAATCTGATATATGGCAAAATATCTCAAACACATATTTTATATTGTGTTTCTTTTATGGTTTTCACTGGAAAAATAAGATAAATACATTTTCATTTATGTAACACATATTTTCCAAATACAACTGGAATTTGAATTATTATGGCCATAGGCTATATCAGATTTGTGTATGGGTCTGAATTTGTATTAGTATTATTGTAACAGACAGAAATTGTGTTGGGGGACATCTGAAAAAAACAGGCATGTACCAAAAACATTCAAATAAAAAATTATTGGCATTTCAGTTCAGTTCAGTGACTTTATTCTCAAATGCGCAGTGTGGAGAGTTACACCAAGCAATGGAATTCTCACTTTGCAACCTCTCTGTTTCATTGTATTAAAGAAACAATTAATAAATACAGTTAAAAAAGAAAATCATACAAAAATATATATGTATACACAAAAATTATAATATTTTTTTTTAACATGATAGCATAAGTGCAATGCCCATAGCAGCATAATAAGAATTGCACTGATACAGTGGAGTACCTAATATCAAATATGCATTTTGACATATTAAGGGTTAAAAAGCACGATGTCGATGTGGTGACACTGGGGTCCCCTATAAAAACGGCACAACTAGCTGAACTGGGTTACGTGGACCGGCAGTGCGAGACGGGCAGACTGCTGTGTGCTCCGTAGCCAGCACACCCTGATGCTAGTTTAAGTGTCAAACAGCCCTTTTGGGGGCGAGTCGGCTACCCAAAGGATGGGGACAGGCTTGTCCTAGTTGTGCCTCTTTTCTCACTTTTTTCTCTTTTTCTCCCCCAAAAAAAGAGAATTTGCTAACCAACTGGTACACGAGTGTCCACGTCTAGGGGTTGTCACAACCAAGGGGAAGACACCGCAGAGAAAAATCCCTGGCTGAAGAGGGGGGTGGGGATATTAAGTGGAAATGCATCACATGGTCTTGCCGAGTCTAGTCTGAAGTATGTCATGTGGAGAATTCCCATGGTAGGTCGTGCCCAATGGGGTAGAGCCATCAGGGAAACTTTTTTCAGCGGAATATACGTCACAAGGGTTTGCCTATGGGGAACCAGCGCATGGGGAGCACCTGTCCCAGTATGGGGCTTAGCTAACACAAGTACTGGGCTGGCAGTGAGTTTCTCCACAAAATCATCTGCTGCAGGGCTAGGAGGAAATCAACCAGGGAACACACATGTGGACACTACAGGGAATCAACATCTTCAGCTCAAGGGAGGTGAAAGGTGTTAGGCGCAAGCGATATAACTATGGCATCGATGATCCAGTGATGATCCTATGGCATCGACGATCCTCTGTTTGGAGACAGCGCTTCCTTTCCGATGTCCACCAAAGCAGACAAAACATTGCTCAGAGATTCTAAAACTGCATGCAATCCAATCAGATGTGTAAAGCATCTAAGCAAGTCTTCGCTAAGTCCACTTAGCGAACAGATGCCACATCAAGGCATACAGGCGCCTCGTAGAGGAGGCCCTAGCCTGAGTGATGGTGTCTACCACAGCAGGTGGTAGGCCACTGAGGTCTTCCTTGTCCCATCCAGGGGCCAGATATGGAGGTTCCAGAGGTCTGGTCACGGGTGCCGGATGGTGCCCCGCCCCTGAGAAAGAAGGTCCTTCCTCAGGAGAATTTGCCAGGGAGGGGCTGAAGCGAGGAGCGTGAGGCCCGAAAACCAAGTCTGGGTGTGCCAGTTGGGAGCCACTAGGTTGACCTGCTCCTTGTCCTCCCTGACCTTGCACAGGGTTGTGCAAGCAGGCTCACTGTGGGAAATGCATACTTGCATAGTCCAGGCAGCCAGCTGTGTGCCAACACGTCTATACCAAGGGGAGCCTCGGTCAGGGCATACCAGTGTGGGCAATGGGAGGATTCCGGGGAGGCGTACAAGTCTACTTGTGCTTGCCCATATCGACTCCAGATTAGCTGAACCACCTGAGTGTGGATGTCTCTGCATGGGCAGTGCCCAGGCACGAAAGACAGCTATTGTGGCCATCTGAAGGCAAGAGATATCGACCACATCCAGGAATAACACACAACTGGTAGGGCATCTTTAAAAATATGCTTTTATACTCTTTTAGGAGGAAAATACTCTTTTAGAATACACTCTAAGTGATCAGCTGAAGCACCCTGGGGCGATCTCTGCAGTGAGGGGAGAAAGCTGCTGTAATGCGCCGTAAGGATCCAGCAGAGGTGAATGGAAAATGTGGGAATTCAGCTCGCTTATTTCTCAATGAAACAGTGACTGCTCGGCTCCGAAGAGAAAATCTGAATGAGCGGTATGCACGCCCCCTCCTTTATACCCCTTTGTCCGGTGGAGGAGCATACAAATACCACTCATCATTTCCCATTGGCCTTTTATCAAAGATCAGAGGTGTCTCGGGCTCCCAAGAGTGACCCCTAGTTTCACTGCATCGACACAACTTCGAGTGAGTGACAGATAGGAAACGTCTCGGGTTACTTAACTCTAACCCCTGTTCCCTGATAAAAGCGTAAAGAGATGCGGTGCTGATTTAGCGCTTGGGAACAACTTTAGTTGTGTCCAGCTGTGAATACGTGTGCAACACGTCAATGAAATTGACTAGAATTTATAGCCTCTGCTGATGACATCATTGGATGCACCTGTAGCAGGGCTATAAATAGATGCGTCACAGGTGCATCGTCAGGTATTTTGTCTGGAGAGCAGTCCTGGGACATCCCAGTGCGACAATGAAGTGCAGCATCTCGTTCCACTTTTATCAGAGAACAGGGGTTAAAGTTAAGAAATCCAAGACGTTCCCTATCAAAAAGCTACACTTTGATGCTGCGCTGATTTAGTGCTTTGGGAATGAGAATACCCACGCCGCCGCACTGTGGACGTCCGGACCCCTTACGGTTGTGTAGTTACCATGTAGTAATTAGCCAAATCTGAGCAGACTGGCAAAACAGACAGAGCCTGTAGATCCCCAATTCGTTTTAGAGAAGTAATTGCCATAAGAACCATCTTGAGAGTAAGAAGTTTATCAGATGCTGACTCTAGAGGTTCGAAGGGGGTCTCAACCAGACCCTCAGGGACTATTGCTAAGTCCCATGAAGGGATCCTGGTCCTAGCTGGAGGTCTCAGTCGCATGGCTCCATGAATGAAGCGAGCGAGCAGAGGATGTCTCCCCAACGGCACCCCATTAATCAAGGTGTGGCTAGCTGATAGAGTGGCCATGTACAGGGGCATGTGCCTGTAGATAATTTTCCTGCAGAAAGTCAGAACTGTAGCAATCTGGCAGTTAACTGGATCTGCATTATGTGATTTGCACCATCTTTCACAGACACCCCATTTATTTGCATAACTTCTAGTAGCCCTCTACTAGAAGAAGTAATGCAAATAAATGGGCCCTAGCACTTAGAATGGTCTCAATAACTTCAGGTCAAAGCCCAGTGTCCCTCAGTTGGAACCCTTCAGGGGCCAAACATGAAGGTTCCACAGCTCAGGCCGGGGATGAAATATTTTCCCCTGCACCTGGGTCAGAAGGTCCCTCCTGTCCGGAATCACCTTAGGTGAGCAGTCAAGGAGAGACATTATCTCTCGGAACCATACACTGTTCGGCCAATGCGGCGCTATCAGTAAGAGGCAAGACCCTTGCTGGCGAACTCTGACCAAGACTCCCGGGAGCAGAGAAACTGGAGGAAATGCATACAGGCGAATACTGGGCCATGTATGTGCCATCGCGTCAAGACCCAGGGGGGCTGGGTGACTCAGAGAGAAGTAGAGGGGACATTTCGCTGTCTGTTGGGAGGTGAAGAGGCCCACTTCCACTCTGTAAAATGTCACACAGACTTTTTTCACTACCTCGGGGTGGAGTTTCCACTCCCCCGTCTGTATTTTCTGTCTGTACAGTAAATTAGCTCCAACATTCAGGCATCCATGGATGTAAACTGCTCTGATTGACAGGAGCTTGTCCTGGGCCCAAAGGAGAATCTGCCGTGCCAGTCTGTTGAGCTGGCGTGAATGTAGACCTCACTGATGGTTTATGTAAGAGACTACTGCTGTGTTGTCCACCCACACCAGGACATGGCAGCTTCTTAAATATTGAAGGAAGTATTTCAGAGCCAGAAATACTGCCATCAACTCGAGGCAGTTGATGTGCCAATCGAGCTGATGACCCTCCCATTCCCCTTGAGCTGGACGACCACTTAAGATCACACCCCAGCCCGTCAGGGAGGCGTCTGTCGTTAGAAATTTGTCATGGCATGATGCACTTGGAGTGGGACCCAAAGTGAGGAACTGGGGTCTGAACCACATAGAAAGGGTACGAAGCATGGGGTGTGTAATCCTTTTCTGCCTTAGGGGACTGGCCCTTGGATGAAATCCCCTTGCTTTGAGCCACAACTGAAACGGTCTCATGTGCAGAAGGCCCAAAGGGATCACCGAGGACACAGATGGCATGAGACCTAGTATTCGTTGATACTGATGAACAGTGCAACTTGGCCAAGCCTGACATTGCTCAGGGTGTTCTGAATGGATACAATTCGAGCGGGAGACAATTGTGCCCACATCATGTTTGAATTCCATACAACGCCCAGATAGGTAATTTCCTGGTCTCCCTGACAGGAGCTCCTCTCGGGACAGACGCGCTGGCACACAGCTGGCCCCGGGGGCTGCACAAGTACGCATTTCCCCCAGTGAGCCTTCTTGCACTGGAGCTGTGCAAGATCAGGGAGGACAAGGAAAAGGTCATCCTGGTGGCCCCTTACTGGCCCACCTGGGCCTGGTTCTCAGATTTTACACTCCTCGCGACAGCACCTCCCTGGAAAATTCCCCTGAGAAAGAAGGTCCTTTCTCAACCTCTGGCACCCGCACCCAGACCTCTGGAACCTCCACGTCTGGCCCCTGGATGGGATTCAGAAGATCTAGTGGATCTACCACCTGCAGTCATGGACACGATCAACCAAGCCAGAGCTCCCTCCACCAGGCAACTTTACGCCCTAAATTGGTGCTTGTTCATGAATTGGTGTTCTTCTAGAGCCGAAGACCCGCAGAGGTGCGCAGTTCGGTCAGTGCTTTCATTCCTGCAGGAGAGGCTGAAGGGGAGGCTGTCTCCCTCCACCTTGAAGGTGTAAGTAGCTGCAATCGCAGCCCACCACGACGCAGTAGATGGCAAGTCCCTAGGTAAGCACAACTTGATTATCAGGTTCCTGAAAGGCGCCCAGAGAATGAACCCTCCCCGGCCTATCCTGTTCCCCTCCTGGGATCTCTCTGTGGTCCTCTCGGGCCTTCAGAGACCCCCCTTCGTGCCGCTTGATTTAGTTGAGCTCAAGGCCCTCTCCCTGAAGACAACCCTCCTGATCGCATTAGCCTCCATCAAGAGGGCTGGGGACCTGCATGAGTTCTCTGTCAGCAACACCTGCCTGGAGTTCGGTCCGGCACATTCTCACGTTATCCTGAGGCTGTGACTGGGCTACGTGCCCAGGGTTCCTACGACCCCCTTCAGGGACCAGGTCGTGAGCCTGCAAGCAAGCTGCCCCGGGAGGAGGCAGACCCAGCCTTCTCGTTGCTGTGTTTTGCATACCTATTTGGACTGCACGCAGAGCTCTAGATGTTCTGAGCAGCTCTTTGTCTGCTTCGGTGGACGGCAGAAAGGGAACAGCGTCTCCAAAAAGAGGTTAGCTCACTGGGTCGTTGATGCTACTTCCTTTGCTTATCACACCCAGGCCGTGCCCGCCCCCTTGCAGGTTCAAGCACACTCTACGAGAAGTGTGGCATCCTTGTGGGCACTGGCCCATGGCACCTCCTTAGCAGACATCTGCAGAGCAGCGAGCTGGGAAACACCCAATACCTTTGCCAGATTTTACAATCTCATGGTTGAGTCGGTCTCATCCCGTGTTTTGTCAGGTCCGAGCCGGTAGAACTCGGTAACACGGCTCAACCGACTGGATGTTCCGCTTGTACACAGCGCCCTTCACCATGTTGATCCAGTGCGCCTTCTATCCCAGGTTAGCGACTAAGTGTCGCTCCCTGGTTGTTCTCCTCGCTAGCCTTCTGGCCGGCGAATTCAGTGGAGCAATTCATGGCCAGACCCACTATGAGTCACAAGTGCTCTGTACAGGGGTCACTCTCCATGGGCTTAGTTCCCTTTTCAGGCAAACTCCCCGTGATGTATTGTCCCCTCATTGTATTGTCCCCCTATCGGCGGACCCGCGATTCCCTTGGGCAGCCCCGCTCCCCCGGTCGCCATGCCTGTAGAGTCCCCCCTCATTAGGCTGGACCTACCACCGCGCCATTTCCCACGTACGGCTTCACAACTTTTGTGGTGTATTTGCCACATTACCTCCCCCTAGACTGGGCAGGATGTGGCCTCCGCAGGGTCTTTTCCCCCTGAAAGAATAGGACTGGGATAGACCGCCTTCCCCATTGCATTTCATAGCATTAAGATAGCCCCAGCCGCTTCATGTTCTATGTGAGAGACATAGTGATAGAAAAGGCGCGGCTGCCGGGCTTGCTCCCATGCTAGTCATGTAGCACCTGTTCCCCACCTCAGGGGTGCGGGGAACCTAAGGTCTGTATGTGACACCTCTTTGGGTGCGTTGGGGAGGGCTACGTGCAGCCGACACAGTTGCCTCTAGCATGCAGTAGCCTGCTTGCACCTGTCTCGGCAGTTCACGTAACACGGTCCGTGCGTGGTGTGTTTATATGTGACCCCTTGTATCACTTAATTCGACACAACGTCGAGTGAGTGACAGAAGGGGAACATCATGGTTATTGTTGTAACCTCCATTCATCGAGGGAAGAAACGAGATGTTGTGTGCCTCCTGCCACAGCACTAGACCTAAACGGCTGTACCTTATTTTCGACTCCTCAGTGCAAAATCCTGACTGGCACTCGCTGCCATGCTTCCCTTTATACCCGTATGTCAGGGCGGGGCATGCAAATTCTGTCTGCCAACTTGACATTGGCCTTTTCTTGGGTTCAGAGGTATGTTTGGCATCCTAGGAAGACCCCTTGTGTCACTTCATTTGACACAACATCCCGTTCCTTCCTTCGGGGAACGGAGGTTACAAAGGTAACCATGATGTTAAGTAATTTAGAAAAACTTAATAAAATTGATAAAATTATTAGAAAAACTTTGGAAAAAAAAGAAAGGTAAACATCATATAAAGATAGGGCTACTAAACATTAGATCACTTTCATCCAAATCACTAATTGTAAATTAAATTATTAAAGATCATAGTTTGGATTCGCTCTGTTTGACTGAAACATGGATTGAAACATGAATATAATGATATATATTAAATGAGTTTACTCCCTCAGGTTATTATTATGAACATGAGCCTCATCTGAAAGATTGATGATCACTGTTATTTGTTGCTACAACTAACAGTGATATTTTTAGTGTTACTCAAAGGTCTGGATATAAGTTTAATTCTTTTGAACTGATTATACTTAATGTGACATCATCAGATATAAATAAAAAATCTTTTTCATCTTTTGTTCTTGCAACAGTATTTAGACCACCAGAGCCATAT
This sequence comes from Moxostoma hubbsi, assembly GCA_032164185.1. Taxonomy (NCBI): domain Eukaryota; kingdom Metazoa; phylum Chordata; class Actinopteri; order Cypriniformes; family Catostomidae; genus Moxostoma; species Moxostoma hubbsi. Next base: position 41,065,690 of record JAVLUX010000016.1, on the reverse strand, counting down.
TCTGAAATCCCTCGAGAATTTGATGATTTTCTGTCAGATCTACTGATTACTATCGATAGTGCTTTAATTGTTGGTGACTTCAACATTCACATAGATAATGAAAATTATAATAATTATAATACACTGGGATTAGCTTTTATCAATATTCTCAACTCTGCTGGTGTTAGACAAAATCTTACAGGCCCAACCCATTGCCAAAATCATACATTAAATCAAATTTTGTGATATATAGAAATAATACAATATAAATCATATAGAAATTCTGCAGCAGAATGATGAAATATCAGATGGAGTCTTGTCTATGCTATGCATATCATTCAGGTAGAATTATTCTTTTAACTACTAAAGATAGCTTTATTAATACGCTTTCAGATTTGTCCCAAATACTCAGTACACCAAAAAGTTCAGAAGAACTTGATGTTGTCAGATAATATGGATACAGTCTTCTCTAGCACTCTAGACAGTGTCACCCTCCTTCGATTAAAGAAAGTTAAAGAGAAAAATCCTGCACCATGGTACAATGATCACACTTATGCTCTCAAGAGAGCAGCTTGGAAAATGAAGCATAAGTGTAAGAATACAAAATTAGAAGTATTTTGCGGTGCATGGAAGGATAGTGTCTCTAACTAGAAACAGGCTCTAAAAACTGCCAGGTCTGCATATTTGAGCAAACTCATAAAAAAATTATCACAACAATCCTAGGTGTTTATTCAGTATTGTGACTAAATTTGTTAGGAATAAAACTTAAATTGAACCAGATATTCCATCACAGCATTGTAGTAATGATTTGATTAATTGAATGATAGTGATGAAGTTACAACACTTGCTATCTGTGTCTGATGCCAAAAAAATATTCATGCATTCATAACCTCAAGACTAGATTATTGTAATGCATTACTGGGTGGATGTCCTGCAAGTTTACTAAATAAACTTCAGTTGGTTCAAAATGCAGCAGCTAGAGTGCTAACTAGAACCATGAAATATTATCATATCAGCCTCATTTTATCGGCATTACATTGAATACTTGTTAAGTTTCATATTAATTTTAAAATTCTGTTAATTTATTTCAAAGGTTTGAATAGTCTAGCTCCAAAGTACTTAAGTGACCTTCTATCACACAATAATACATCACATTCATGACAAAACTCATGCCTGTGAAAAATACAGAGAATATAAAAATCCACAAAAGGAGGGAGACAATTTTCATATTTGTCTCCTAAACTATGGAATAGTCTTTCTAGCAGTGTTCGGAACTCAGACACAATCTCTCCATTAAAGGCTTGACTAAACACTTATTTATTAAGTTAGGCATACACCTACTTTATTCCTCAATTCATATTTATGCTGCTTTAGTTAGGTCTGACGGAACCGAAAACACTGAATGTCAACCCAAGCCAGACTTCACTTCAGCCTACTAAGACTGACTTCACAGAGGATGAATTGATGCAAACTCAAAGACATGTGATTTTTCATGAGCCGCTGTCTGAAGCATGATCTCAGGATGGAGTTCACCAAAATAGCCTGTCACAAGCTTCCAGCAGACTGCGATCACTAAATTATAATAATATCAACTTGGTCAAAGGTGGGACAAAAAAAAACAACATAAAAAATAAATACATATATTTATAAATAAATGAACCACTACCAAAAGCCTTCATCGGCCAAAATCAAAGCTACAATGAATCTACATGTATTTCCTCAGCTAATTCATGATGACTTCAAGGACTAAAACACTTAAACTTATAGTTCATACAAAATCATTTTGTTTAACCATTGACAAACAACACTTACTTGGTTTACTAATTTTAACCACTAATAGTTCTAAACATAAATAAATAATATTGACATTATATTAATTCATTTTCTGTCACAGCGTTATTTCATGAACAGCTAATTTGAAACAATGCCTGTTGTGAAAAGTGCTATACAAATAAATTTGACTTGACTTGAGTTACATTCATTAGTTAGTTTACATTAACAAGTTAATTATCTTATATAACTAATCGAATATACATTAAATAATGATCTGTAGTATCTTTTACTGTTTTTGTCATTATTTGATTCCTGATTAGCTTTCCAGCAATGATATTCATAATAGACAATTTTACAACACTGCTGTCATCTTTAAAGCATGTTTTTAGATTACTGTAACCTCAGTGTGACTTTCTGAAAACACTGTGTTGACACGGTAACAAAACAATTTAGAACCATTGGAGTAAGAAGCCAAAATGTTGTTCTGGTCTCTAATGAAGTGACATAAGACAGTTCTTATTCTTTAGCGCCATCATGAGGCCAAATGAATGTGTTGCACAGGTCTGCTCAGGCTTTGTAGTTGTAAAATGCCTGATGAGACAGGCTTAAACAAAGACAAATATACAGTATGTCTTATGAACTGACATATGGGGTTGCCACATTGGTCTTTTAAAATTTCTGGACACCCGATCAAAAAAAATAAAAGGACTTGTGGCCACCAAATTTCAATCCCTAAGAGCCTTAAAAAATACACAACAAGCAATAAAAAAACAACACATAAATAGATATAACACATGCACAAATAATAATAAATAAAGAAATAGACTAAACTAAGAGTGAGTGCATGTCTGATTTGATTTGAGCCAATGCTTAAAAATGATTACAAAATACTTTAAATCTTGTATCAATTTTATTTCATTTGGTAATGTATTCCAAAGCTAAGAGCCTCTTACTATAAAAACTACAGAAAGGGTATGGTAGGCCACTTGTGGTTCTTGGCAATTTCAACATACACCAAGACAAGACCCAGGCCACTGAAATGAATTCACTTCTGGCCTCATTTGACTTGGAAAGACTGCACACCACCTATCTACCTCTCTTCCCACAGTAAATGTATTTTCCACGCTTGATGTAAACTGCCACAGACACACTTAGCTCTACTTTAACAACCTGTCTAGACAACATCGGTCTTCTCTCCTCTAGGCCAGCACATACTACACCACCCAGCCCCTGGCTGTCTGATGTTTTTCGTAAAGATCGGACTGACCTCAGGGCAGCTGTGAGGAGATGGCGGAAATCTAAAGACCAACTAAAGACCAAGAATAACAGCACCACAGACACTCATAGCTTGTTTAGAACAGTCAACACGCTTCTATGCCCTCCCCCTCCACCACTTGACACACCACTGACAGCAGATATATTTGCCACATTTTTTACTAATAAGGTTACAGCCATCAGCAATGCATTCACAGCACCACACCCTGTCAAACACCTGTCTCCTGTATGCAACTCTTCTTTCTCTGTGTTCTCTCCTCTGACTGACACTGAGGTCTCTAAACTCCTCCTCTGCAACCACCCCACCACTTGTTCCCTTGACCCCCATTCCTTCTCACCTTTTCCAGGCCATCTCTCCGTCCATTTTATCTGGGCTCACACACATAATTAACACGTCTCTACTTCCAGACACTTTTCCCACTACATTTAAGCAGGCTCGAGTAACCCCGCTGCTGTAAAAACCTGCACTTAGCCCCACATATTTAGAACACTACAGTCCAGTCTCTCTCGTCCCATTCATGGCAAAAACACTTGAAAGGGCATTTTTCAATCAAATCTCTGCCTATCTCTCACAGAACAAGCAGCTGGATGACAATCAGTCAGGCTTCAAAAGTGGACACTCCACCGAGACTCCATCCTTGAAGCTGACTCACTCTTTGAGCAAGAAAAAATTCTTGTTACACTTTAATTTGTTTTACCCCTTTGGGTATGGGTACCCCCGGTTAAAGGGATAGTTCACCCAAAAGTGAAAATTCTCCCATCATTTCTTTCTTCTGCTGAACACAAACGAAGATTTTTAGAGGAAAATCTCAGCTCCAATTGAAGTGAATGGTGACCAGAACTAAAAAAGGACATAAAGGCAGCATAAATGTAATCCATATGACTCCAGTGGATAAATTCATATATTCTGAAGTGATATGATAGGATTGGGTGAGAAACAGATCAATAGTCCTTTTTTACAATCATTCGGTGATTAGTAGGTGGCTAAATGTGGAAGTGAAAGTGAGGATATGCAATATAAAAAAGGACTTATTGATCTCTTTCTCACCCACACCTATGATGTCACTTCAGAAGTTATGAATTTAGCCACTGGAGTCTTATGGAGCCTTTATGTCCTTTTTAGACCTGAGTTCTGATCACAATTCAAGTCACCAATGATTGCTTGTCATTTTATGTTTCAACCAAAGATGTCGCTAGAGAGCCTACAGTTTTGCAGTGCATCTTTAACATGATGAATCATTACATTCAAACATTCAAAGAACTAACATAATCAGCTGCCAATAAAATTACTTTTTTTCTCTGATCGTATCACTGAGTCGCAGCTCTACTCTTATTAATGTGGGGAAGAGATGAAACTGCTGTGAAGGTAAGAGAGAAAAAGCATAAAGGAATCAGGTTTCAAGGTAGAAAAAATACCGCTACGCCTGTGATCATTTCCCTATAGGGAAATGATCACAGGCGTATATAGCGGTATTTTTTTAAATTTTTTTAAATTTATTGCTATGAATTTATATATCATAACATAGATGTTATGATATATAATTTCATAGCAATAAATTCACTCATATTATATTGGGAAATAACATATTTTTTATTTTAGATGTAAAAAGAGGCTGGAGTTTAAAAGTTTTAGGAGCTTTGGCAGCATATTTTATCATCCAAAATCATTTATTTCAGGGTAGCTTGTTTATACCATCACAAGCTGCTTTTGATGCAACAAATAGGAGTTACGCTATAACCAGTGAAATTCATTATCAATACCTACATATGAAATTTGGATTAACATTATATTATCTTAAAAATTAAGTTGATGAAGTTTAGAGTTTTTGGAGTTTTAAGAGCATTTAACATCAAAAGTTCTTTAATTCAGCATCAGTAAATAGATCTGGTTTTGATGAACAGGTTTTTAAGTTGCAGTATTTAAATATATAGCCTAATTATTACGATTCATTGCAATCAATTCACAAATATGACATTTGTTACTAATATTTTATTAGACAGGGATAATAAAGCTGTTGGAGCTACTGCACGATACAATATGATGTTTTGAAAAAATCACAGTATGCCCACCTCTTCCGTCACTAATACACCACTGGGATGCAGTTTAAGAAATAAGAAGCACCCAAGTCTATCCCTCACATATACATTCCCTTTAAAAAATATTGTGAATAGGATTTATAGAAGTTGGCTCATTATTGCTGCTCAAATGTATATGGACCATGTGTGAGTAATGAGAGTGAGTAAGATCTATATTATTTACAATACATATAGTTTGATTATGTTGTTCCTTGAATGTTTGAATGTAATAATTCATCATGTTAAAGCTGCACTGCAAATCTTTAGGTTCTCTACCGACATCTTTGGTTGAAACCTAAAATTACAAACAACTTGTGGAGGAACGTTTTACGTGAATTGATATGTCTGTGTGAATTTGCCTGTGAAAAGTCCCCGTATACATTGGTCAGACATCATTTGAAAGCTTAGAATCTGAACTTTCCAGAGAATACTATCACTTTTGCATTTATATTATACAAAATAACAAAATAAGGCCTGGAAACATTTGTGTTGTAAATTAGCGCCCACTAGAGGTGATGGGGTAGAAATATTTATTTGAATATAAAAGTCTTTCACGTGATACTTAAATGAAGTCATATATCAAACGAATGCTCTCATTATCAGGAATGTGACTGAACAGTTTATTTTGTTGCCCTAATACAACAGTTTGAAATATTTTCAAAATAATCACAAAATTAAATATGCTTTCTGTAAGTCATCAGTCTCTTTTATGCACCGAATCCAAACACCAAAAAATTAAAAAATAAATAAAAATAATAATAATTATATCAGTTTTTACCTTAGGCAGTTGTCTAAATTTGTTTTGCCTTTTTACTTGTCTGTGAGCTTGCTTGGCTGAATAATTCAATGTTATATCTTAGATATCCAGAACATAATATGCCATCTAGCAGGAAAAGCATGCTAAACATACCAAAATAAAAATATTTTTTGAATATTGATGATAAAATATTATAGATCATTGCAAAGATGATGATATTAGCTTTCTAACATCTAGATTGATCTTCTAGTCTTCTCAGAGGTGGAGATATTCAATGAAATGATGAGGGTGGTGCATAAACTGAAAATTAGACTAAATGTCTCTGGACAAGCAAATCTGAGAGGTCTAAAATGCATTAGAGCGCCACATACATTTCAGATCTGTATATTGTAATGGATAGAGATAGAGAGAAAACACTTTTTCTAGTACTTGCAGCCATCTAGTGGAACAAAATAAGACTTTTTAAAGTGTGCTAGAATGAATAGAACCAGAAATACATGCTGACAAATTTTGAAAAAAAAAAAAAAGAAATCTGTTTATCGTGAGATTTTTAACACATACTGTACAATATTATTTATGAATCATTTGAGTCTTTTTTTATTATTATTTTGGGGGGTTTTCTGAAACAATTTTTTGCATGTAGTCCACAGTCTGCATGAATGGTGAGCTTTTAAATTTGAGTGTGAAAAATTGCAGGCAGCAGCCCAAAAATGCACCAGAATTTAATGAAAAATCTCTCATCATTTACACACCCTAATTCTTCTGCGGAACTCAAATTAAAATTTTAGAAGAATTTTCATCTCTTTTGGTCTAGACAATGCAAGTTAATGTTCACCAGAACTCAGAAGGTCTAAAAAGGACATAAAGGCAACATAAAAGTAATCCATAACACTCCAGTGGTAAAATTCATAACTTCTGAAGTGATACCAAAGGTGTGGGTGAGAAACAGATCAATAAGACCCGAAGGGGTACGTAAGCAGATTCCAAAGGGCATTCAAAAATAAGTGGATTTTGCTTTGTTTAACATAAAAAAATGGTATGACTTCCAATAAAAATAATAGGGATTAGGGCTTGGTAAAAATATAGATTTTCCTATTAATTGTGACCTTGAAAGATATTGAGATTGATTTGAAAAATCCCAAGATCAAACTTTTAATATGCAAATTAAAGCACCAAGATCCTTTCACTGTGTGTTGAAATATATATATATATATATATATATATATATATATATATATATATATATATATATATATATATATATATTATATATATATAATTTAATAATATTAATAACAAATAATAAAAAAGCTGTGAGACTCCACTCTCGACTGTTCTCAAGACATATACATGTTTTATACTGTATATTTCAACACAGTGCTTTCAGAAAGTCACTCTGAGGTTATAGTAATCTAAAAACATGCTTTAAAGATGACAGCAGTGTTGTAACATTGTTTATTATGAATAGGGGCCTATCATTGCTGGAAAGCTAATCAGGAATCAAATAATGACAAAAACAGTAACAGATACTTAACAGCTAATTATTTAATGCATATTCAATCAGTTATATAAGATAATATACTTGTTAATGTAAACTAACTAATGAATGTAACTCAAGTCAAGTCAAATCAAATTTATTTGTATAGCACTTTTCACAACAGGCATTGTTTCAAATTAGCTGTTCATGAAATAACGCTGTGACAGAAAATGAATTAATATAATGTCAATATTATTTATTTATGCTTAGAACTATTAGTGGTTAAAATGAGCAAGTAATAAGTGTTGTTTGTCAATGGTTATACAAAATTATTTTGTATGAACATAAGTTTAAGTGTTAAAGTTCTTGAAGTCATCTTGAATTAACTGAGGATTATGTAGATGCATTGTCCTTTGATTTTGGCCGATGAAGGCTTTTGTTAGTGGTTCATTTATTTTCTCTCCCCCTCTCTCTCTCTATTGGACAAATGAAAATACAACTGTTAGGAATAAGTTCTCAGTTGTAGTTTAGCACACAACACTTAATTCCTCTGTAGGAAAAACTTGGATCCCAGTTGTAGTTTAGCACACAACACTTAATGCCTCTGTAGGAATAAAGCTCGGATCGTTGTAGTTTAGCACACAACTTCCGCCATCAAGAATTCCTCGGTCCCTTTTAGTGCATGCCCAGTTGACTTGCAGTCGGGAGTCTGTGTATCTGAAGACTTCACAAAGGGAGGAGAAAGAAACACAGCACACAGAGTGTCTATATTCAATCTACTCAAAGTTTATTACAGCAAGCATAATATTTATACCTTTCATAGAACAAAGAACAATTAACAGCCAATAGGATAGTGACAGCAAAACAGCAAGACAGCCAAGGACAAGAAATTGTTGACCGGAATAGTGCAGGAACAGTAATCATATGAGGTCAAACAGTCCTAGATATTTGTTATGTCCAACTGAGATATTTAGCTCATGAAAAGGAATACACGCTCGTTGGAGCACAGAACATTCCAAGGAAGGATAAGATAAGAGAAACTAACAGCATCTATGAAGGTTATGGACTTTTTGTGCGTGTGGTATCCTTCTATGATTAACACACATACATACAGAGTTATGTTAGGTGCAGACAGAGTTAGATGTCAAACTAAAGACAGCATGTACAATTCATATTTCTCACAACAACCCAGTTGTTTATCCCAAAGAGCCGATTGGAAATGTTATTCCAGGCGCTTATCATAATTGGATGGCAGGTCACATGGGACAGGGGAAAACACTAAGCCATCTAATGACCCATTTCTATTAGCCGTGCATTCATGGGATGTTCGCCGGTGGTGTGCAGCATGCCGTGAATGTCAGCTGGTGAATCCGTCGGCCACTCCAAAAGTGCCATTGTGCCCCCTTCTGTTGATTGAGATTCCTTTTGAACGAACTGGCATGGACCTCGTCGGGATATTAGAATGGACAGCACACAGGCATCGCTTTGCGTTAGTGCTGGTAGATTAAGTAACACATGATATCCGGAAGCAGTGCCGCTGCTCAACATCTCAGCAAAAAGTGCATATGTCATGAAGGATAACTGGGAGGAGGGGCCTTCACAGAGCAAAAATACTCATCTTGACCTGAGATCAAAACTCCACACACTGGGGCAACTATCACAGTAGAATTTCCTACAACCGCAAGATCATTAGTCCCGGCTGTATAACAGGGGAGCTCGGCTATGGGAGTTTGAACAAGGAGATAAAGTAACTTGTATTACTGCCCACACTGAGATCAAAAGTACACGTGAAATGGCAAGGGCCTTTTGAGGTCACACGGCGAGTTTGGGAAGTAAATTGTTATGAGGTAGTGCATACAAATGGGGCAGGGCATGTCAGATATAACATCTCAACCTACTAAAACCATGGAGAGAGGCGGTACCGTATCCTTGGTGATGGTTGTTTCGGAGAGGGAGGAGCTTGGACCGGAGGTGAATCTAAAATCCAATCACTTCACAGTCAATTGTGGAGACGTATTCTCACCTCTCCCTGGCTGCATTAATCTCATAAAACACCACATTGAGACAGCCCCAGGGGTAGTGGTACGTAGATGTCCATACTGCTTACCTGAACACAAGAAACAGGTAGTATGGGAAGAAATAAATAGGGGTAACAGAAGAATCTCACAATGATTGGGCCAGCCCAGTGGTTCTGGTGCCTAAGGGCGATGGCTCTGTCAGCTTCTGAGTGGATTATAGAAAAGTTAAAGTGTTGTTGAAATTTGATGCTTATCCAATGCCTCGTGTTGACTAACTGCTCGATATTGGCAGATTCCCTTAATGCCGATGCCCTGTGAAAAATCGGCCATCTCCACAATTTTTGGCCTTCTGTTCGGTTTGTTTGGGAACCTGGCTACGTTTCAGCATCTTATGGACAGGGTCCTCAGACCGCACACTGCATATGCCACTGCCTAATTGGATTATAACATTATTAAATGTAATATTGGCAACGGCACATGCAGCATCTGGGGTTCATTCTAAGGTTGCAGTGACGAGCAGGGGCTCATAGCAAACCCAAATAAGTGCGTGGGTGGGTGGAAGCACAATATCTGCGTTCTTCTTGGGTCATGGTGAGGTGCAGCCCCAAATTGATAAAATTGCAGTGAATGCAACCTGCCTGAGACCCAAGACCAAAATGGAGGTGAGACAGTTCCTGGGGCTGGCTGGCTATTATTTAAGTTTTATGCCTAATTATTCAGATGTCACAAGCCTGCTAACTGATCTCACTAAAAAGGGAGCTCCAGACCCGGTCCAGTGGATGGAGCTGTGCCAACAAGCATTCACGCAGGTAAAAGCTGCATTTTGTGACGCATCGTGCTGTAATGTCCCAAATGGTGGAGGGGGACGAGCTGACAGTACAGCACCATAGAAAAGGAGTGCTTGGCCAGTGGGTGGTCCTCGCTATCCACTACTATTTGTTAGGATGCATTCTTTTCCTGCTTTCAGCCTTTGTTTGGACCATACCCTCCTACAATGGCTCCACCGCATGAAGGATGCCAACGCCCTTATCACCCGTTGGTATCTGGCACTCTAGCCGTTTAAGTTCGAGGTGTTCCACAGGCCGGGGGTGCAGATGCGGGGGGGGGTGTTGGATGGCCGAACAGTTCCCCTGGCCTGAGTCGGTGCAGTGGGGGTATGTGGAGGCGAGGGTGTGGTTGAGCCTTCATCTGTGGAGAGAGGAAGTGGTAAGCAGTTTCACCTGCTTGTAATTGCTGTCTCTATGAGAGACAGGGAAATAAAAAATTTAGTATTTGAGTGTTTATATGTGAAGTTTTCCCGTTATGCTGTTAAGCGAACGTGTTTTGTGTTATATACAAATTTACCTTTTTACCATCTCACTTCCTCTTTCCTCGAACATTTTACTGTAAAATTTATTTGAATGTTTTAAGATTATAACTTTGATTCGAATAGTTAAATCTGCTATAATTTGTTTGCTCATTTACATCAGGAGGACCAGTGTGAAGAAATTTTTTCCACAATTGGCTGTGTAAAGATTTCTTATATTCTTTACATTCCTTTGTAGTTTGTAAAGAAATACTGTTAACAACTATATGTGTTTTGTAGTTCAATATATTTTCTATGCAATTTAAAGTTTAGGAGAATAGTAATATGATAAATTAGAATAAGACTCTAAGGTCAACCCTGTTTATCTGCAGGTAAGGTGTTTTTTAAAACATATCAGAATCAGAATGAGCTTTATTGCCAAGTATGCGTCCACATACAAGGAATTTTTCTTGGTGACAGAAGCTTCCAGTGCACAACAATACAAAAACAAGACAGAGATAATAAACAAAAAAAATTTAATAAAAAAAAGAGATAATAGAAATATAAGTATATATATAGAAATACACAATAAGACAAAAATATACATATAGTATGTTCAAATAAAAATCTGTTATATGCAGTGCAAGGGAATGTATTACAGTAGAGGTAGAATATGTTAATTAATAGACACAGTAATTGGCTAGGCTGTATATTGGGCAAGGGGCAACCAATAATACACTCAGCAGTCCGAACTGTCCTTTGTAGTCTTCTGATGTCCGATTTCGTAGTTGAACCAAACCAAACAGTTACTGAAGTGCAGAAGACAGACTCAATGACTGTTGAGTAAAACTGGATCAGTAGCACCTGTGGCAGGTTGAACTTCCTCAACTGGCAAAGGAAGTACAACCTCTGCTTGGCCTTTTTCACAGTGGAGTCAATGTGGGTCTCCCACATAAGGTCCTATGAGATGATAGTGCCCAGGAACCTGAATGACTCCACTGCTGCCACAGTGCTGTTTAGAATGGTGAGCAGGGTAAATGTTGGGTGTTCTTCCGAAAGTCCACAATGACAACATAAGTGAAATACAATGACAAACATACTGACGATGTTGCTGGTACAAAAATATATTTTGATTGTTGGAAGATATTCATCACGTTCCAACAACATACAACAATAATGTTGCCATGTTGAATTTGGGAATACAAAGTTACGTCGTTGCAAAGTCATTTGTTGTGTCGCTGACGAATATGATCTTGTCTAGTTAAAGGGTTAGTTCACCCAAAAATTAAACCACAATTTACTCACCCTCAAACCATCCTAGTTGTATATGACTTTCTTCTTTCAGCCAAACACAATCAGATTTATATAAAAAAATATTCGGGCTCTTCCAAGCTTTATAATGGGAGCGAATGGTACCTTAGATTTTGAAGTCCAAAAAAGCGCATCCATCGTTTTCACATCGTTTAAAAGCAGCTTTAAAGAAAATTATGCTCTAAAAGAAAATGATGCTGTTAAAAGTCCTCATTTTGTGTTTTAAATGATTAACGAGATTAAAAAGTGTGTCAAATATTATCTTTATCTTTATAATCTTTAGGCCGCCAGTGAGAAAGTCTATGGCTCCTGTGGCAAGGAACACACCAGCTTGGACCAGCTAACATTTTCCAAAACACAGCTACTATCTTAAAATGGATTATCCTGCAGGGATGGTAGGCACGTACTGCTGCCATGTTTTTTTTAAATCTTTTTTCTTTTTTGCAGAACCCCCTCTCCTCCTTATTACGTTAAAGAATTAGGCGGATAGCGCTTTAAGGGTGTGTTCACACTTGGCAGGATTGGTTCTATTAAAACTAACTCTGGTGTGATTGCTCTGTTAGTGCGGTTCATTTGAACAAGTGTGAACACTGTCACCCGAACCTTGGTGCGCACCACACAAGCGGACTGAGACCGCTAGAAAAGTGGGTCTCAGTCTGCTTCCAAATGAATTCTGGTGCAGTTCGATTGATATCTGAATGCAACTTGGACCAAAGACGTCTAAATGGACCAAAAACAAGAAGTGATTTGCCCAATACTGACCTCAAGCATACCTGGATCTTCACATCATAGGAGCTATGTTGCCCATTATAGTTCGGTACAGGCGTCGGAACCGCCGTCAGCCGTCCTTGCGCATTTCGCCCAGCAGCCAGCACTGTTTTGGATGATCGGCAAGTTCCGTCAGAAAATATACATCATAAAAGCTGTCCAATCAGGTTGTGGCTTTTTCCTGATGCCTTTGGTTTTGTATCTTTAGGTTCAGTGTTAAAAATGTCAGTGTGAACGCTAAGCGAAACAGGACTAAATGTATAATTTTCTTTTTTGGTCTGGACCAAGAGGACCAAGAGGACCAAACTACAAGTGTGAACAAACCCACGTAGCCTACAACAAACTGTAGATTCACTGCAAGACCGATGAGCCTTGCAACAGATCTGCAGTTTTTTCTGACACTCACATAAAACCAGCATTAATCATGCATTTCAGTTGGGAAGCCTATTTAGCACTTAGCTATGAAGGGCCAAATGTAATTCAATTTACTTCGGCTCCTAAAAATCCATGGACAGAGCTGAGATGTTGCTGTTTTATTTTACGTGGAATTACGTTGTCTTGTTATTTGTCGTAAGATTTACTAGGGTGGCGTGAGAGCACGAGACAGAGCCTGAAATAGTGTCTCCCTGACTTAGCCTATGGGTTATGGCTTACAAAACGGATAGTCCACAAAGATTTAAAAACAAATGGAGTCTCCTCATTGTCAGCCATTCTCATCCAGTACTCCCATTATATTACACTGTCAAACAGCAGTGGAAGAAAAGGCTGTCACACTATCTTCAATTATAATCACTTTTAGGTTTTCGTGTTGCGGGGTAAATAATGTACGTGTTTCGGTTTCACAGAGCGAAATCCAGAGGTTCGTTTTCAGAGAGCAGCAGACATACATCACCAGCGTCACTGACGGCGTCCTCCGTGACGTCACGCGACTGCTGCTGCTCTCGTGTGCATTGAGGTACACGCGTAGTGACGTCGGTTTTATTTATGGAAACTCGCAAATTGACATCTACTCAAATCGTTTGCTTAAAACGCAAAAGTGAACCTTGTGTCTTTTGAAGAATCCTGTTAAAGGAGAAACAACATCTAAAGGATGATAAATTCCCTGGAGAGCTACTTTATTTTATTTTATTTATTTATTTATGTATTTCTTTATTTCAGTTTATCGTTAACCCTATTTATTATTTTCTTAAGAGGTGGTCGTCCATTTTATTACAACATTAGCGGCAATAAGGAGGTTTGTACATGCTAAAGCTTATCGGTGCTCCGGTGCAGAAATGTTACCAAATGAAGGAGTTTCACTGAAGTGCCGAAAGCATTGGGCTTGACAAGCCGGTCTTGGTTTTCACTGCAGAGATCTATCCTTGACGTGGGCAGAGGTAAGGGAGGGGTTGATTGATGGTTGGGCTTGCTTCTCTTCATCACGAGAGCAAGAGAGGGATGAGTCACAATGGCTGATATAACATTCAGTGCGACCACAGCACTGCAGCACATACTCCAGCTGACTACCAGTAAAACTACCCACACACGCATTTGTGTTAACAATAATATGCGCACTGTTTTCCAGTAGGCCTAGATGTGAATATAATTTTGCATATAATAACTCTGAAAGTCTATTTTTTATCAAATAAAAGAAAAAGTGGGCACCATTCAAGGTTTTCAAAAGGATGTTATTTTTAAACGGGTAGCCTAGCATAATTATTAAATTATTAAATGTGCACATTTGCATTAATAAAGGCGTGTAGGCTACGTGGATAAAAAATGATTGCTTGGAGACCTTTAGTCTTAGATTTTTAAGATACACTTGTTACAACCATTCATCTCGGGCTTATAATTACACAACGAGCATCGATATACTTATTTAAGAGCCGTCTGATTTTTTTTTTTATTATTATTTGATTTTTTTTATTTATTATTTTTTGAAGCTGTCGTAAGTTTAGAACGGGTATCTCGGTGGCAACATGTACTTAGCGTAACATGCACATACGTGTACGCGCACTTGACACCTTTAACTCGCGCTCCGCAGGCTTTTGATATGTGCTATTGTTGTGACTGCGCTTTACGTGGACTACCTTAAAACTCTGACGCCAGGTCGCCATGGAAACTGCTTTACGCTCCGGGGCTCTGTGAGAGCTGACAGTGTGTGCGATATTTAAGAGTTTCAGAACCACGACCTGCCTGAACAGCGACCGCGCTCCCGCACCGCTCCTCCGCTTCGGAATTCAACTTAATGAACCCTAAAAAGATAGAGCAATTGACCCAATCACAGTCGGATTAACTCTCTGGAAATCAACATTGACGCGCCACTCTGACGTTTGTGCTCATCGTGATTATTGGTGAGTTGAAGAAGTCCCATCTTTGTGTGGACTCAAACTCATTTGACTTTTATTGTGCACGCAACAAGGACTAGCTAGAGATTGTCTCAATTCACTATGTAGCCTACGTCTACGTGATGACTCGGTCAGTGTCAAGTGATCGGACCACGAGAATACGCTTTCATTGCCAAAGTTTGCAAAATCTCTGAATATTGTAGGACAGGTTCCGCAGCTCCGGAATGTATGGAAAGAACAGTGAAACACTAAATACATAAATAAAGTGAAATACTTTATGGTAGCCATTGCGACACAATAAGAAATTACTATTGCACAAATTGTTTTCCACATAACACGCATAGGCTATATACCTACGAGGATTGAATGTGCTTTTCCTCATAGATTTAAAATGAATTTTGCTTTAGTCTTGATTATCTGGAGACATTCATACTTTATTATTATTATTATTATTATTTGTAATATTGCTGGGAGTTGTGGCTGTCACGCGCGCGTGTGCACGTCATTCGTTTTGCTTCCGACTGTTAAGAAGTTTAAAAACAGTCTGTGTGCAGCGATACATAGGCTGCTTATCAAAGAGAATTATCTATTTGGCACAATACAGGCAAATGTGATTTGTCAATATATAATTTATGTTAAAAAGTACAAAAGGCGTTGAAGTACACAAATACGCATTTATCCATTCTCCGCACTATAGTGTTTTCTGGAATCCGCTTGCGTATATCTGTGAATGAGTCGATGACTCACACCGGTTTATTTGCGGGAGAGTGCGCGCTAGTGGGGCGGGGGAAGAAAATATCCTGCAGCGTCACAACTCTGTCCATACATCAATTTTTCTTTGTATGTGGAAAGATGGCACCATAAAACACGAATAAAGCTCGTTTGCTGAAGTTAATAACCATTTGGAAAGTGAGAGAGAAATCACTTCATATCTCCTTCTTTCAGTGGGAAATGAGCTGCCATGTCGTGTAGTTAATGACGTCACAACAATCGTTTTCCCCAATATTGATCTGATTATTGAATTTTCTTTGATATTTGGGAAAAGGGCAATTGAACAAAATTTGAGGTTGAATGTTTGCCTAGGTAATAAAAATATATATCGAATAAAAAGTCGTTTTCTATTAGTGTTCTTTGACAATTATCAGTCAAGCAACGAAAGCAATCTGAATAAACAGAGAATGGTCAGCTTAAATTGAGTTTGTTTGTGCGCGCGCGTGTGCGTGTAGTTGCGGAATACTCTATATATTCGCTGTTTAGTTGTTTTAACATTGTACAATTTACCAGGCAGTCCAGTTAATTTAGTTACATTTCAGTGCTTTTTCATTAATTTAAAACTTTGACTGAAATTCTTTACATAACTCACTAACTTGTAATAAATCCTTCAATGAAACTTAAATTAAAGTATAATTAAAGCTTATGATAACCGAAAGAGAAACTTTCCACATTGCATATATTCTAGGATTATAACAAATCCAGATGCATGATCATTATCCTCACCACAAAAAGAGGGTTTTAAAGATGTAAAACAGCAATAGTACTATCGATTATGCATCTATTGAGTTATTTTAAGTAATTTTAACAAGTGCATTGTTTTATTTTATTTTAGCTTTATATCATATTAAAATCTGCTACTGGATCTACACAAGCTTGTTACATACATATATATAAAATTGTATATACAATTGAGATTAAGTAAAATCAACCTTGCATGCATGTGCATGTGATATTTAGCTCTCTCCCATACCTGTTCATGGTTTTATTTTTTTAATTAATGACGCTGTGATGATTAATTCATTCTGTTGGCAGTGAGTCATGCGGTTGTCAGCTCTGGCAGAAAGCCGATCAATAGACACTTTCTTGCATAGGTTCGCTGATCTAATATTCCACCTTTACATTAAATGCTGAAATATTTTTTGTCATTATCATAAACGGTGCAGTCTTGTGAGATGTTTATTTTCCTGATTCATACAAGGAAAAAATTCTGTTGACTTTTTGTCAATGTATATTAAAACTGACCAAGTCTTAATGAAATCTAGTGCCGGCCCTGTATTTTACAGAGGATTGTTTTGTACTGATAAAAGTAATTGGTCCCAAGCACAAAAATGTGAAAAGTGCTAAAATCTTCTACCTCATGTTGTGAGTCATCCGGAAATATGTTGCGACACAGAAGACAAGCCTATCAAGGCTTAAGCAAATATTAAAATAAAGAACATGAATGTGAAATAAAGTGTCTATATGAAATATATAGTTGCAAAAATATTTGCATGGATTTTGCTTGATGAAACTGTATTAATAAAGTAAAATGTATTGGTGTTTTTTCCCTACCAATATAACTCAATTCAATATACTGTAGCTTTCATCACACCATAAATTAATTGTTGCTTAAAAGCATCACATTTAATGTGTGTGTGTGTGTGTGTGTGTGTGTGTGTGTGTGTGTGTGTGTATATATATATATATATATATATATATATATATATATATATATATATCTATATATATATATATATATACACACACTCACCTAAAGGATTATTAGGAACACCTGTTCAATTTCTCATTAATGCAATTATCTAATCAACCAATCACATGGCAGTTGCTTCAATGCATTTAGGGGTGTGGTCCTGGTCAAGACAATCTCCTGAACTCCAAACTGAATGTCAGAATGGGAAAGAAATGTGATTTAAGCAATTTTGAGTGTGGCATGGTTGTTGGTGCCAGACGAGTATTTGAGTCTGAGTATTTCACAATCTGCTCAGTTACTGGGATTTTCACGCACAACCATTTCTAGGGTTTACAAAGAATGGTGTGAAAAGGGAAAAACATCCAGTATGCGGCAGTCCTGTGGGCGAAAATGCCTTGTTGATGCTAGAGGTCAGAGGAGAATGGGCCGACTGATTCAAGCTGATAGAAGAGCAACTTTGACTGAAATAACCACTCGTTACAACCGAGGTATGCAGCAAAGCATTTGTGAAGCCACAACACGCACAACCTTGAGGCGGATGGGCTACAACAGCAGAAGACCCCACCGGGTACCACTCATCTCCACTACAAATAGGAAAAAGAGGCTACAATTTGCAAGAGCTCACCAAAATTGGACAGTTGAAGACTGGAAAAATGTTGCCTGGTCTGATGAGTCTCGATTTCTGTTGAGACATTCAGATGGTAGAGTCAGAATTTGGCGTAAACAGAATGAGAACATGGATCCATCATGCCTTGTTACCACTGTGCAGGCTGGTGGTGGTGGTGTAATGGTGTGGGGGATGTTTTCTTGGCACACTTTAGGCCCCTTAGTGCCAATTGGGCATTGTTTAAATGCCACGGCCTACCTGAGCATTGTTTCTGACCATGTCCATCCCTTTATGGCCACCATGTACCCATCCTCTGATGGCTACTTCCAGCAGGATAATGCACCATGTCACAAAGCTCGAATCATTTCAAATTGGTTTCTTGAACATGACAATGAGTTCACTGTACTAAAATGGTCCCCACAGTCACCAGATCTCAACCCAATAGAGCATCTTTGGGATGTGGTGGAACGGGAGCTTCGTGCCCTAGATGTGCATCCCACAAATCTCCATCAACTGCAAGATGCTAACCTATCAATATGGGCCAACATTTCTAAAGAATGCTTTCAGCACCTTGTTGAATCAATGCCACGTAGAATTAAGGCAGTTCTGAAGGCGAAAGGGGGTCAAACACAGTATTAGTATGGTGTTCCTAATAATTCTTTAGGTGAGTGTATATATATATATATATATCCCTGATGTGTATTTCTTTCTTCTGCATAAAATTTTTTTAAATATTTTTAGAAGAATATTTCAGCTCTATAGGTCCTCACAATGCAAGAGAATGGGTGCAAAATTGTGATGCTCCAAAAAGCAGCATAAAAGTAATTAATCCATAGCTTCAGAAGTGATATGATTGGTGTGGGTGAGAAACAGATAAATATTTGACCAGTAGGGGGTGATATGCTTGAAGAATGTGAATCACCAAAAACGCAAGAAGAAGAATGTGAATATGAAAGTTAAAGTGGAGATTGACTGAGCATGGAGGAGAATTTATTGTACAAAAGGACATCCATTTTGACTTATTTCTCACCCACACCAATCATATCTTCTAAAGACATTGATTATGGATTACTTTTATTATGTCTTTATGTGCTATTTTGGATCATCAAAATTTTGCACCCATTCACTTGCATTTTGAGGACCTACAGAGCTGAAATATTTTTCTAAAAATCTTAGTTTGAGTTCAGCAGATGAATGTCATACACATCTGGGATGGCATAAGGGGGACCCTTTAATGAAGCCTAATCATTTATGGTGTTTTTTCTGCTAATCAAACCTGTCAACACATTCTTTCGTTTTTTTATGGGAATGAGAAAAGAGAATGTAAGGAAGAGACTTACAGTCTCTTTAATGGGTTGTTCTGTTGTTTAAAGTGCTTTGGTTTTGCTTGAGAACAACATTTTCATAAACAAAAATTTATAGACAAAAAACTCCAGAATACATGAGTTGTGAAAAATAAGATGTGGTCTAGGAGCTTTATACAGCTTTATACAGTGCGTGCCATTGAAGAGACTGTCCCTCACAGCCTCATTTTAATTCCTGCCAAAATACAAATATTGCTCTACTGTGTATGTCTAATAATGCATTGTCTCTATTTGTATAACCCACAGATCCAGTGAACATGACAGATTTGAAAGATGACCGCCGGTTTCACATGCTAACACAAGAGCAGGTTGAGACTTTGGACCAGGTTCTTACAGAGGTCATTCCCATTCATGGTAGGGGCAATTTCCCAACCCTGGAAATTAAGCCTAAGGACATCATACATGTGGTGAGAGACAGACTGATTCTGAAGAACATCAAGGTGAGAGATGTCCGTCTCAATGGTTCAACAGCCAGTCATGTGCTGGTCAAAGAGAATGGCACCAGCTATAAAGACCTAGATATCATCTTTGGTGTGGAGCTTCCAAAACAGGAGGACTTCCAGATCATTAAAGAGGTGGTTCTGGGCTGTCTGCTGGACTTCCTACCTAAAGGAGTCAACAAAGACAAAATCACAGCCCTCACCATGAAAGAGGCATATGTACAAAAAATGGTCAAAGTGTTCAATGAGTATGACAGATGGAGCCTTATCTCTCTCTCAAACAATAGCGGGAAGAACGTGGAGCTCAAGTTTGTGAACTCTCTACGACGACAGTTTGAATTCAGTGTGGACTCTTTCCAGATCATTCTGGACAGCATGCTACAATCTTATTTGGAGGCTGAGTGGAGAGAGGTTATGGAGCTAAAAGAGAAAGAGCAGGACTCTCCTTCAGCTGAAAGAATTGGGATTCAGTCAGGCCTGACAGATGAGCCATCCTTCAGCTCTGTTGACATTGGTCATCACCAGGAAACTAACATTGACATGTCCTGTGAAACTGACGACATGCAGAGTTTCTGTGACTGCAAGGAAAAGTCTAAATATTCAGAACGAGAACCAGATTTTGAAACTGTTAAAAAAGATGTAGGGGCAGAGCTGGCTGAAACTACAACTCAGCCTGAGTCTATGGAGCAAATATCAGAGCATGAACTTACTGAAAATGCGTCTCTTCTTACAGCGACACTACTAGAGGTACATACAAATGAAACAGGTATTGACTCAGGAGAAAAGAATGAACTGGTTACAGTAAAAAAAGAAACCATGTCTGTTAAAGAGACAAATCCTCCAGTTGAAACATATATTACTACAACAGATTCAAACAAAACTGAATACATGTTAGATATAAAGTCAGTTGATGCCCAACCATGGCTAGAAATGGTACATACAGACTTCTCATGTCTTTCAGCAACAGGGACCTTTGGTGAGCGATGCACATTCCGACCTGCTCCCATTACATTTCTTACACAAACAGCATTAGAATCATATTCTGAGTATCCTCTACCACCCCCTGCCAAGAAAAACACTCGAAGTTCACAAATGGTCGTTCTCAAGCATTCCTCACCAAAACCTCCTCGGAAAATGTCCAAAAAGACAACTCCTGTACCATGTTCATCTGAAAAAGCAGTGTCAAATAATTCAGATGTTACTACTTGTCAGGTTTTGAATCCACCTAAAGCTTACCCAAAGGAATCATTACCAAAGCAGGTCAAATTACCAGGTCTTACAACAAAAGGCTTTGAATTAGTAACCAGTGCCTCAGAAAAAGACTCACAGTCAAACAAACTAGCCATTTCTACCAAAGCTTTTACAGTTACTGCTCCAGAGAATGATGTGCATTCAGAAAAGACATTATCCATATCACCAGAGGAAAGCCCTCAAACTCAAGTGCAGAGCTCAGAGCCAGAGACTGGTGAAGCTACCCATGTCCCTGTTCTAACCCCTTTGACCAATCTCAATAACCTCACAAAAGATCAAGACCAGCCTTTTACTGAAAGAGTCCAGACCGTACGGTGTATGACAATGGCACCTCTCATTCACGTAAATTCACAGCCTTTGCTTCAGGCAGATGATAGTTTTCACCTCAGCCCAACCACTCCCAAAAAGAAAGATACTGAGTCTTGTACCCAAGTTGATGACTCCACATCACCTAAATATTTCACTCAGCCCCAAGAACCTGTCAGTAAGGTTGCAACTTGTCCCTCTCAACCGTTGAAACTATTGTCTGCAAACTATACTGTTGATTCACAAGGGGTAGGGAGTAGTTCCTCATGCTCTGAACATGTTCTATCACCCCAAGTTCTACAGACTCAGGAACATCTTGTGCCATGTCCACAGACTAAAGAACCTCCAGAACTAATTGCACATGTGTTAGAACCACCTGTCTCTTTGTCAAAGGTTCAAGGCCTCACAGTATCCACACCACATTTTACAAATCCACTAGAACCTCCCATATCTTTAACATCAAGCCTAGAAACAAACAGAAACTCAGAACCTCTTTTAGAACCTATAGCTACCTGTCTTGATGTCATGAATCCCTCTGAAGTATCCCTTGAAGTTCTAGCACCTTCAGAAGTTCTTCCGCAGGTTTTGGGACCTTCTGCAGTATCATCACATTTGTTAGAAAATTCTATGTCCTCAGCTAGCCAGGCAGTTATTTCTGAGAGTTCAGATATATTGGCTTCAGACACTAAAGAGCCCTCACTGCCTCCAAAAGAGCTGCCTTGCATTACAGTTATGGCTGAGAGCATGTATGGTGACTTTGAGCAGGCTATGGACCACCTGCGTTACCGGCTAATCGCAACACGCAATCCTGAAGAAATCAGGGGCGGAGGCCTACTCAAGTACAGCAATCTGCTCGTCCGGGACTTCAAACCTGCCAGTGAAACTGAAATTAAGACACTCGAGCGCTACATGTGTTCGCGCTTTTTTATTGACTTCCCTGACGTGAATGAGCAGCAGCGTAAAATTGAATCATACCTGCGCAACCATTTCATTGGAGAGGAGAAAAGCAAATATGATTACTTGATGACACTTCGAAGAGTAGTCAATGAGAGCACTGTGTGCCTGATGGGACATGAGCGCCGTCAGACCCTCAACATGATAACCATTCTAGCACTCAAAGTCCTGGGTGAGCAGAACATCATCCCAAATGCAAACAATGTAACATGCTACTACCAGCCTGCACCATACATGGCAGACCACAACTTCAGCAACTATTACATTTCAAATGGCCAGTCTCCACTTATATACCACCCCTATCCCCTACACATACACATGCAGACAGGACTGGTTTAGTTTTATGTACAGAACAGATGGAAAGGTGTACACAGGAGAAATGTGCAACCTGAAATGTCCACCACAAACAATCTAGCTTTGAGTATGAGAGAACATCCTAGTACTTAATAAAAAATAAAAAAAAAATTTACATTTGAGTATGTAACAATCAGATGAAGAAAATATGTCAGTCAAGAATTGCTAGTGGTATTGGCTTTAAATGCAAATCTGGTGAATAACAAGCTGTTGGATTGATAATATTTTATTGTGGTATCAGTACATTTGACAGATTGTGGGAATTCCATGTAAAAACAATGAAGCCATTGCACCAGCAGCTTGAAGATTAGACAAAACTAACATGTTGAAACAACAAAAAAACTGTTGAAAAATGAGGGTGGACTATGGAAAGATCAATGGTAGAAAAACAATGAAAAAAATAAATAAAATAAAACGTCTCGGATTACATGTGTAACCCTTGTTCCCCGAAAAAAAGCGGAACGAGATGCTGCGCTTTGCTAAGCGCTATGGGAACGATCTTAGTTGTGACCGAGCTGTGAATATGTGTGTAAAACCTCATGAACATCTGACCGGAATGTATAGCCTCAGCTGATGTAGTCATTAGATGCACCTGTGGCCAGGCTATAAATGGATGCATCACCAGGTGTCATCAGATACTTTTTTTTGAAGAGCAGTCCTGGGACGTCCCAGTGCAGCAAAGAAGAGCAGCATTTTTCAGGGAACAAGGTTTACACATGTAACCCGAGATGTTCCCTTTACAAAAAGCTTCGCTATGATGCTGCGCTTTGCTAAGCGCTATGGGAACGCAATACCGACGCCTCCGCACTGGAGCTATCCGGACCCCTACGGTTGTGAAGTGTGCTCACAAGAACGCGAGAGGTCTCAGACATGAGCTTGAGATGTCGACTCAAGGGCATAAGAGCCCGGAGTAACAAACATCTAAACCAAAAAATTTGATGAATCTGTGCGGAGAGGACCAGCCTGCCGCATCACAAACTTGTTCAGGCATGAGCTTGAGATGTCGACTCAAGGACGTAAGAGTAGCAAAACATCTAACCCATAAAGTTTGATGAATGTGTGCGAAGAGACCCTATCGCAACACAAACTTGTCATAAAAACTGATAAATGTGCGCGGAGAGGACCAGCCCGCCGCATCACAAACTTGACCAGGTGGCAAGAACATCCAAACTATAAAAGTCTAATGAATGTGTGCAGAGAGAACCAACCTGCCGCATCACAGACTTGCTTATACGTGAGCTTCAGATGTCGACTCAGGGGCGTAAGATCCCGGAGTAGCATGAACATCCAAACCATAGAGCCTGAAGAATGTGTGTGGAGAGGACCAGCCTGCCGCATCCCAAACTTGTTCAGGCATGAAAGATTTAAGCCATAAGATTTGAGAATGTGTGCGGAGAGGATCAGCCTGCCGCATCACAAACTTGCTTAGACATGAGCGTAGATGTCGACCCAAGGGCATAAGAGCCCGGGGTAGCATGAACATCTAGTTACATGACCATAAAACCAGATGAATGTGTGCGGAGAAGACCAGCCTGCCGCATCACAAACTTGCTGCAGAGGGAGACCTCTAGCCAAGGCTTTAGAGGAGGAGAGCCCTCTGGTAGAGTGTGCCCTAAAACCTACTGGCGAAGCTTGACCGCGCCTCGTAGGCCCGGGCAATAATGTCCCTCACCCAAAGTGACATAGTCTTCCAGGAGGTGATCGCCCCCCGGTCATGGCTTCCAAGTGAAGAATTGCTGCCCTGACTTAACGCCACTAGCAAAAGCGGTGGACATAAGTCTGAAGGGTACAGACTGGACAAAGTCTGAGAAGTTTTAGCTGCTCCAGCGTTACAAACGGCAGGGGGCAGAAGGCTTAGAAAATAACCAAAAGGCACCTTGGGCAGGTAGTTAGGGTGAGGGTGCAAAGAAAGCTTTTGGTCATAGCTGGGGCAAACTCTAAACAGGCCGGCAAAAGAGACAGAGCCTGTAGGTACCCAAGTCTCCTTAGAGACGTAATTGCCATAAGAAAAACCATCTTGAGAGTCAGAAGTTTACCAAATGCTGACTCTAGAGGTCTAAAAAGGGGGTCTTACCCTATGAAGAGGTCCTAGCAAGGATGCCTCTTAGGGGGCACCCCGCCCAGCAAGGCATGGCAAACCGCAGTGGAGGCCACAAAGAACCTGGCAGTGGCGAAGCAAGTGCCCGCTGACAGTTCTTTCTTCAGAAAATCCAGAACTGAAGAAAACTGGCAGTTAGCTGGTTCTGTAATATGAACTTAGGGGGGAAACTGGGCGTCTCGGAGAGAAGTAGAGGAGACATTGCGCTATTAACAGAGGTGAAGAGGTCCTCTTCTGCCCTGTAAAATCTACCCAGATCAGGTCCAAGTGGAGGGAGCACTAGCACTTGAAATGGTCTCGATAACCTCAAGAGAAAGCCCTGTGAACCTCAGTTGGTACCCTTAGGGTCCAAGCATGAATGGTTTCACAATTCGGGCCAGGGATGAGAAGGTCCTCCCTGTTCGGTATCGCCCAAGGCGAGCCGT
The DNA here is from genome assembly GCA_032164185.1 of Moxostoma hubbsi. Taxonomy (NCBI): domain Eukaryota; kingdom Metazoa; phylum Chordata; class Actinopteri; order Cypriniformes; family Catostomidae; genus Moxostoma; species Moxostoma hubbsi. The sequence goes on along the minus strand of JAVLUX010000016.1, from coordinate 41,040,381 downwards.
CGAGGAGAGGTATTCGAGAAGCATATCCTGTTCAGCCAGCGCAGTGCCATTAGTAGGAGGCAAGACCCTTGCTGGCGAACCTTGCCAAGACTCCCGGGAGCAGAAAAACTGGGGGACAAAAAAATACAGACGCATTCAGGGTCATGTATGTGCCTTTAAGTCCAGACCCAAGGGGGCTGAGTGACTTAGGGAGAAGGAGAGGAGACATTGCGCTATCATAGAGGCGAAGAGGTCCTCTTCTGCCCTGTGAAATCTCACCCAGATTTGTTCACTACCTCAGAGTAAATCTGCATCCACACACACAGGCATCCAAGGACGAAACTGTCCTGAGAGACAGGAGCTGCCCTGGGCCCCAAGGAGGATCCAATGTGACAGAAATTCAGCTGACGTGAACGTGGATCCCCCGATGGTTTACGTAAGAGGCTACCGCTGTATTGCCCACCCGCACCAAGACATGGCAGCCTCAGGAGCAAGTATTTCAGGGCCAGAAATATGGCCATCAGCTCGAGACAGTTACAGTGACAACCGAACTGACGACCCTCATATCCCTACCACTTAAGGCCGCTACCCAGCCCGTCAGGGAGGCGTCTGTCATTAGCAGCCTTAGACGACAAGACGCACCTAGAGTGGGACCCAAGGTAAGAACCGGGGTCTGAACCACATAGAAAGGGAATGAAGCACATGGTGCGTAACCCTTATTTGCCTTAGGGGACCTCAGATAAAACCCCCTGGCTTTTAGCCACAGCTGAAGCGGTCTCATGTGCAGAAGGTCCGAAGGGATCACCGCGGACACCAACGCTATGAGACATAGTATTCAATGATACTGACGAGCAGTGCAACCTCGACCTAGCCTGACCTTGCTCAGGGTGTTCTGAATGGAAACGATTCGTGCGGGAGACGATTGTGCCTGCATCATGACCGAATTCCATATTACCCCCAGATCATCCAGAACCCCTCGTCTATATAAATCAGAATGCGGATGCCCTGGAGTCGCAGAGGAGCCAGTGCTGCATCCATGCATTTCCTGAATGTGCGGGTTAATAGGGCTAGACCAAATGGAAGAACCCGATACTGGAAGGCTTCGCCCCCGAAAGCGAACCTCAGGAACTTCCTGTGCTGTGGCTCTATATGAAGATTTGTGACACGATCGTCTTGATAGTCAGCATCTAGGACTTGAACACCCTGACCGAGCGGTTCAAGCCTCGAAGATCTAGAATCGGACACAACCCCCCACCCTTCTTGGGAACTAGGAAGTATCTGCTGTAATAGCCTGACTCTTTCTCTGGAAGGGGAACATGTTCTATGGCCCCTTTGACCAAGAGATTTGCAGTTCTTTCCACAGTAGACATGCCTGTCCCGGTTTCACGGTAGTGGGAACCATGCCGTTGAAACGCGGAGGACGGCAAGCAAATTGAATTCTGTAGCCTCTTTCTACTGTTTCTAGAACCCACATAGAAATACCTGGCAGAAGTTTCCACGCTGCCAGGTTATCTGAGATGGGTATTATTTCTGACACTTCCTGTTGAGGGGATGTCGAGTGTTCCTGGATCAAGGCAGGAAGCAACGGTACACCCAACTCTTTGTTGGAAGCCTCTATCACCCGAAACACCAAAGGCGGCGGGAGTGAAGAGGTTTCGTGAGGGTATCGGGAGGGCCGAAGTGGATGATACACATACCCCGTCCCAAGGGGAACTACCCCCACAAGGCTGGGTACAAGAACGTCAGGGTTTCTTTCTCTTAGAAATCACGCCCCTGAGGTCTTGCATTGGGGGCTGCTGAGGGTGATGAACTGGACCCCAGTCTTTATGAGGGGGAGCACGATTTGCCACGTTTTGTTTTAGAGCCTCCCGTCTAAAAGGACCGGGGCGGGGCTGGGTGGCCGACGGCCCCTCCCCCTGAGTGAGGTGCCCACACTAAGGTCCTTCAACAGATTTAGCCTAGTGCGCTTGTAACACTGCCATAGTGTGCAGGGCAACACCAGCCTGACCTGCTGCCTGATAAGCTTTCACCACAAGCGTGGAGGTGGTCCTGCACAGCTTTGTGGGGAGAGTAGGTCTCTTTAGCGGTGATGCCGAGCCAGGCGAGAGAAAACTCGCAGGTGTCTCTTCTACCGGTGGCATCACCGAATAGCCCCGAGCTTCAGCACCCATGATAGTTGAATACACCAACGTCGAGGGCACGAAGACACGGGAAGTATAAATTTCCTCCATAAAGAAAATACTTGTTATGGAGGTCATAGATGAAAGGAAGGGACTGATATAGAGTTCCATTCCCTCTTTTATTTATTTAATTATTTTGGCCACCAGACAGAAATTTGTCTTCTAGTTTGGAGCGTTTGGGGGAGGGTCTCTTGTTCACGTGGCCAGTCTAGCCACAGCCCACGTAATCACCTTGAGTAATTTCTCAGCTGCTTTATTATTGTGCGTGAAATGTACAGAGGTTCAGCGCCCCGCCCCCCTCGTGAACCAAAGAGGCGACGAAGCACGCTGCGAGATCACGGGAAGGACCAGCTGGGTCTGGGGAGAGAGCGAGGGAAAGGGACAAACCCATCTCTCGCTCCTCAGCCAGATCCATGCGAGAGCCCCACGAATGAAATGTGGGTGCTGACTCCCGGAAGTAAGCGAGGCGAGCGCGAAGCATTTTGCCCGAAAGCAGATCGCAATGCTCGCATTTGTCTCTTAATTCCACAGCCGCTTTATTATTATGCACAGGATTTTTTTCAGTGTCCTCGTGAACCGAAGAGGCACCGAGGCGCACTTCAGGCTTACGAGGATCAGCTGGATCTGGGGAGAGAGCGAGCGAAAGGGATGACCCCGTCTCTCGCTCCTCAGCCAGATCCATATGAGAGCCCCACAAATGAAGTGTGGGTGCTGACTCCCGGAAGCACAACACGAGAGCAGCGTTCTCTTCCCCCAAACAAACAGAGCAAAACTGAGCGAGAACAGGGGAACACGCATCGTTTACGGCTTTCAGTCATTCTCTCTTTCTTTTTAAAAATATATATATTTTCTAGACAGAAGAGAAAGGAGAAAAAGGTTCACTGCACACTGCCTCACAAATTCTAATTCCTAGCAGAAGAAAGAAAGTTTTGACGGTTTGTAAAACACACACACACAGAATCGCTCTGAAAAAAGAGGATCTGAGGACACCTGGTGACGCATCAATTTATAGCCTGGCCACAGGTGCATCTAATGACTACATCAGCCGAGGCTATAAATTCCGGTCAATGTTCATTGACATGTTACACACATATTCATAGCTCGGTCACAACTAGGATCGTAGCGCTTAGCAAAGCGCAGCATCATAGTGAAGCTTTTTGTAAAGGGAACTATTCTGAAGAAGCAATTTGGCTAGGCCTGCTCAAGGTTGCTTGCAGAACAGGCCTGTTGTGAAAATATATTTAAAACATTAGTCAAACAGTGTTTTAAAAATGTGGATTACAATTTTGAAAAAATGACTTTTCAATGATTTCATGCGTTATTAGCATGAAAAATAAAAGTGCAAGAGACATAATTAGCATGCAGCCAATGCTTTATGACCCATTTAGGAATTTTACAATTAGACTAATTGTGCCATCATATTTTACTCTGTGAAGGCTAAGATCAATGTTTTATTATTATTATTTTTTGCTATTAACCATTTAAATTAAATATTTTACATGTTGTGAGATTTCTTTGTACATACACTGTCTACATTTTTATTTAATAATTTATGCTTATAAGTGGATTAGTGATATAGTCAATGTTACACCATCATTATAAAAGTGATCCATTCATCAGCATTGGTCTGGTGACTTAAGAACAGTGACTTAATGAGAGATTTTAGAAGATTATTTTTTAGAAGAGTTTTGCAGATGTTTTTAGTTGGTTTTTACATGAAGAGAAACATCTTTAGTTTTCTTTGCTGTATAATGTACATTTAGCATCAAAAGAATAAATGTGAGGAAATAATATTATTCAATATTTATTTAAGTTAATAAAATAGAACCATCAGAGGTGCTGAAGACTTATATAATTAATTTTATCACTCTCTCTTTTATTTATTTTTTACTTTGTGACAAAAAATATACAAATGTTTTTTTATAATTTTTGTGTAGCTACTGTACTACCGCATGTAAAAAGATTGTACCAACCATACATAATTACATACAAACACATAAACACAAATAGAACATATAAAGTCAGGACCAAAAGTATAAATGTGACTTGTATATGATTTAAAATGATTGCTAAAGTACTTCAATTGAGCAATTATGATTTTTATAGTGTAAGCAAACTTTGCCCAAGTAATGAAGAATGCATAAGAATTAGAACATCTACACAACTTCTATGACAAGTGCTTCATTGAAATTGTGAAATTATTTCTTTTTTTTTTTCTTTTTTTATTCAAAATAAATAATAAAGGGCATAATAAACTGCATCATCATCAGAACAAAACATAATCACTACATTAATTTGTCAAGTTAAATTTTCCAAGTGCAGTCCTACAGTTTTGTAAAGTATTGGCTTTATTGTATAATGATTTCTAGTCTCTCATTCAGTTTTACCTTGATGGAATTGTCTACCTTTGAAATACAGCCAAAATCTGTAGTTACACTGTGATTAGAAATATATGTTTAAAATGGCATTGTTTACCAAGAAGATGTACACCAATCATTAAATCCTTAAAACATTTTATATGAACAAAATTATTTTGTAGGAAAACTTCAGTGCCTAAAAGGAGAAAAGCTGGAAAGAAGGCAAAAGAGGAGGATGCTCCTCGGAAATGTAAACACAACAGTCGTTTTTTTCTCATTTTCAGGTGTGCGTTTTCTCCTTTGTCTATTGCTACTTGTGTTGATGTTGGATGTTCTTCTTTGCTCTGGCTAGTTTATGCTTCATTTAATAAAAATAATCAAATTTAATTTGATGTAATTTTAATTTTGTACTTAATCAAAGGTGTGCATTGTTTTAAACATAAAAACACACTTTTTTGTCTAATGATTCATTAATTTATTTTCATTTTCTATGTTTCATCAGCTGAATGATTGACACCCATTTTAAACAGCTGTCCAGGCCATTGAAGATAGTCTGTCCCTTACAGACTTGTTTTCATTCCTGTAATGAATAAGATCTATACAGTAAATGGCCCATTCTCAGGAAACTGTTTGTATATTTGTACATCTGTTTCACATTTGAAAAGGTTAAATTGAATAAAATGTATTGTTATTATTAAGGCCAAGCACCAAAAGTGCTATGGCAATTACTTTATTTGTTTGTTTCTTTTAACCGTACATATCCACTGGCAGCGTGTGGTGAGTGGAACTGAGCAGACGTTTTCAATTAATTCCAATGGAAGTCGAGCGCCATCCCTGCAAAGAGAATTGTGGAATTGACAGCAGAGCGGAGCAAGCGTGTTAAGTGGCCGAGGGCATCAAAAAGTTTATTTGCACTTTATGCAAATGAGAATATGGCAGGCAGTAGCCAATCACTGTGATCTGAAAGCAGTGATGTCTGTCATAAGCGCTTTACAATCTGACCATAATGCTGAAGTTTCTGCTGGATTCAGTGCTTTAGTTACATAATTATGTTTAATTCAGACTTCAAAAAGACTTCAAATGATGATTGTACATATTAATTTTGGCAATGCTGTGGTTAAATATACAAAAGTTAAGAAATCAACACTGTTTTGTACTTTGGGCATTCATACTTCTGCCTCTGATTGCTCTCCTCCTGAGGATTGAAAAGGACCCCTACCTTATATCTCTGCTCATCATAATGGCTATCTTAGATTATGACGTTTATTATGTTTTCCTTTTCAATTCTTTAAAACTATGTCTGATTCATCCAAAAAGTGGTTCTAAATCATCTTCAGACTGAGCCACACAGAAAAGATAATACAGAATTGTGATTTCGGCCTTTTTTGAAAAGTTACAGCAACACAAAGTTGCAAAGGCCAGCGTGAAATAGGAAGTGAGGCAGAATCTAGCTTTTGGAGAGAGCTCCACCAATACTGTGGAATGGAAAGGCTTTGGTTTGATCCTACCATTAAGCTACTTGCGAAATAGTGTGGGGTTGCTTTGCATGTTATATAATACATGCAATGTGTTGTGCTTGCTATGGTGGAATGCTTGCCATTTCAGTGCTTGGCCCAATAATTACTGCTTGCAGCTATATTTATTATTATTATTATTATTATTATTATTATTATATTAGTATAATAATACATTTGTACTTGGTGCAGATTTTTGTATTGTTATTTAAAGTTAGTTTATCCAAAAATGAAAATTATCTCATTATGTACTTACCCTCATATCATCCTAGATGTTTATGACTTTCTTCTGTTGAACTAAAAAATAAGATTTTAGAATAATTCATTCAGCTCTGTAGGTACATACAATGCAAGTGAATGGATGCCAAAACACAGCATAAAATTGATCCATAAGACTACAGTGGTAAAATCCATATCTTAAGAAACAATATGATTGGTGTGGGTTCGAAACAGATCAATATTTAAGCCCGTTTTTACTATAAATTCTCCTCCATGCTCATACCATGTCCTAACCAGACATGCCATGACATGTGATAAAAGGTATCTTCTTCATGTTAACCAGAGTTTAACTACTGAGAGTTTTTGTCATATCGGCCATGACATATGACGAGCGACAGCGACAGGGCTTTCTATTTTTGGAATGGTTTCTATTTCTGCGACGTTGCTTCAGGCAGAACAGTCAACTAATGGGCCTAAAATTATTTTATTTACAGTATATTAAAGCCAGCATTACACAAGCCAGTTCAGAACAACTTGATTTTGGCCGAGGGTGTCACTCACACACCTACTCGTTCTCTTCATCCGGATCTCATACACACAGTTTCAGAATGACAGAGGGGAGACATACCGGCTCATTCTTACTTTCTCTCTGCTTCCCTGTCACATAGAGATCAGCTAAATAACAACAGGAGTACTGCGTGAACATAAACAATTGTAACAGACTGGATAAGGATGCGATTCATAAAGTAACTTCCCTGGGTATGTATGTGATTGTGTATTTATCCCATCAGGTCTTGCCATAAAAAGCATTATGGTGCTTATCTGACAAAATTAGTTGCATTCAATGAACATATTGTTCTGTCTATGACTGCTCTGTTTTCTACATTTCATTGTCAATTATCCTTATATTAGTGTATGAATAATGCAGTGTCGTGTCACGCCTGGTGTGGACAGACGCTGGTCTGCTTGTCCAGCTTGTCGCTGGAATTTTGTCATGTCTGATTAGGACAATGTGTCAGTAAATCTCCACTTTACTTTCACTTTCTCATTCATCTTCTTCTGTTTTTGGTGATTCACATCCTTCTTGCATATTGCCCTCTAATAGGCAGGGAGCAGAATTTGTGACAACACATGGATTTAACCATTAGAGTCATATGGATTACTTTTATGCTGCCTTTAAGTGGATTTGAGTTTCAGAATTTTGGCACCTATTCACTTGCATTGTGAAGACCTACAGAGCTGAAATATTGTTCTAAAAATCAGTTCTGCAGAAGAAAGTCCAACACATCTGAAATGGCATGAGGGTGAGTAAATCAAGAGAATTTAAATTTTTGGGTGAACAAACCTTTAAATTCAATGAATTGTTCTTTTATTTAAACCAGCATTAAGTAAAATGGCTTTATTTTCTGAGACTGACAGACAGACACACGCCGGCCGACAATAGATGGGCGGACAGACAGATAAATTCATAGAGAATCCATATCAGTATTATATGTTCAGTAAGGATATAAAATTATACAAATTATAAAAAATACAGTTATAAAATATTTTATTAATGTAAATGTGTCAGGGGTGAGGGGAGACAAAGTATCCAAATGCAGAGATATTTGGATTTATTAACACAAGTTCTCAATGGCAAGGTAAAGCATGGCGTGTTTGATGGGCATGTGCATTGTGGAAGTCAGGAGCAATTTGAAGAGAGTCTGTTGAAGCTGGTTTGATGCGAAGCCCAGATGATATACTCCCCGAGACGTGGGCAGAGACTGAGGAATCCTCCTCCACATGAACCGTGCACAGAACTGCCGTGGATGACAGCAAACCATACCTCTAAAGATCAGGCAACCAACAGACACAAGAGCATACTCCAACTACACAAGCGAGCACAGTTAACATGACAGCAAACAATAAACTGGCAAAGAAAGAGGGGAAACACAAGGAATAAGTAGGGCTTTGTGCATGCTTCCGATGGTTCCGACGATAAAATAACACTATTTAAACAGCAAAAATAGATGAACATGAACTGTGAATGTGTAGGGTTAATAAATGTATATCAGGCTGTAAGGAGAGTGTTATAAGTGACGGTTGGCCCAGGGATTCCCCTGTCTGATCTCCCGGCTTCAATATGCATCCATTTCAGGAAACACAAGGGATGTTCGCCAGCTACGGAATCACCCTCGGATTATTCATCGGTGGACCGGGGAGGGGGTCTCCCTTGATAATTTCCCCTCTTAAATACAGTAAATATTGCATCCTGATGCATTCATTGCAGTAAAATGCGGGACATCATGGATAATTCCAGACAGATGAGAAAGCAGGCAGACATACTACAATAAACTTCGCCAATGTTTTTCACTGTGCTACGTGTCTGACTACAATACCTTGCATATCAAACAAACACAGGTGTAACAAAATGCCTCATGTTTTTCCCCTCACCTTCAGTTCACTTTATTGTCTGTTTAATTTTCCCCTGTGCTCACGGACTACACTTCCCAGGATGCACCTATCATTGTTTCCTTATCATTTAGTTATTTGCATTACTCCACATAGTTTGTATCACCTTCTTCATCATCTCCATTAAAAAAGCCTGCTTTTAGATCCATTGTCTCTCATCTCATGCTTATGGTTACAGAAGAACTGACCTGCACAAATGGATCTACCGGCTGTACAAATAATCCTCCTCAAGCAAGAGGACCGTCCATTGGAAGATCATGTCTGTGAGTTCCTGGAGCTGGCAAATGTGGTATATTATGTTGACCGTGCTCTGTTATCCTTCTTCAGAGACAGTCTGAATGGAGCATTGAAGGCACAGCTGCCTCTGGCGGACCCTCACTAGACATTATGTGAGTACGTGGAATTGACTCTTAAACTATGTGGCTCACCTTTTACTGTAGGGAAAGAGGAAGAGGACATTAATTCATCCCCCAAGAGAATGCCCCACGGCCTTCCACGGCTCCTTCCTCCTGGCCTTCCATAGCTCCTTCATCCAAGCCTTCCACAGCTCCTTGCTCCTGGCATCCCACAAACTCGCCCATCAGGCTTCCTACAGCCAAAGAGACAAAACCTATGCCTGCCATGTCCAACGAGCCAATGCCCACACTTGCTAATCCAATGAGCCCGTGTTGCAAGCCTTGTTCATCGCAGAGCCAGCTTTCGCTGAGCTGTTAGAGCTGGAGCTGGTTCCCGCCCTTGTGCCCACCTGAGTATCCTTCCTCTTCCGCTGGTTCAGTCCAGCATCATGGACTCCCTGGTTCCGTCTAGTACCCTAGCCCTTCCTCCTCCACTGGTTCCGTCCAGCATGATGGACATTCCTCCTCCGCTGGTCCCGCCCAGTACATTAGCTGCTCCTCCTCCTCCTCCTCCTCCTCCTCCTGATCAGCCAGTTCTCCCCAATTCACCGGCTTGACTTCACTGGCATTACAGAAAATAACTTTTGACACTCCGACTCCGCCTAGGCCCTCCAAGCCCTGGACTCCACCTTGGCCCTCTGATCCCTTGGCTCTGCCATGGTCCTCCAGCCTATCACCTCCACCAGATCCTTCCTCATCAGTTTGTCCCTACATGTTTTCCCATTCATATTTGGGCACCAGGAGTCACCCCTTTGGGGGTGTGTGTGTGTGTGTGTGTGTGTGTGTGTGTGTGTGTGTGTGTGTGTGTGTGGTGGGGGGGGGGGGGGGGTGTTCTGTTACGAACTGCCTCATGTTTTCCCCCTCAACTTCAGTTAACTTCAGTATCTGTTTAGTTTTCCCCTATGCTCACAGACTACACTTCCCAGCATGTACCTATTGATGACTCTCACCTGCCCTCCATCTTCCTCAGCTGTTCCCTGATCCCTCATCATTAATCTGTTTGTATATATACCCTCTAGTTTCAGACACTTATTGTTAGTTCTTATGTTCCTATGATCGTTGTTTCCTTATGTGTTACCATTTAGTTCTTTGTATTGCTCCATGTAGTTTCTATCTCCTTTATCATGAACTAATGTATTTCACATAATGTAATAGGTTATTTTATTGGAAATGTATAACATTACAAACTCATAACTCAATGCACCTCATATGAAATTACAGGACATAATGTTACAGCATACATAATGAAGTATTCATTTTCTATCAACAAATTTTTTTGAAAAATTGTATAGATTGTTACATTTAGACAAATGTGTGCTTATTACACTACTGTACATTGTGATCTCAAATATTTTCAAATATAGAGCTTTATGCACTGAATTAAAAAATAAATCATCAGCTTTCTGATTATATAAATATTAAGTTTCTAATCATGTTCTAGATTTAATAATTTAAGTAGTGATTTAAATAATTGTTTTTGAGTAAAAGGACTCTAAAGTTTCCATACATTTTTTTTAACATTTGACAGAAGCTTTATTAAAAAAAAAAAAAATGCTATATTAAACAATTTAGAAACATCAGTCAAAGGTAAGCAAAAATATGATGCATATATATAATATTCTGCATTTATTAATCATATATTTATAATATTAGCAATATGCTCCTCTATAGAGTTCATTTGTCTAGCTAACAAACAAACTAAGAACATTATAGGCCTAACTTTCCAGAGGTAAAAATACACAGTTTTTTATTTACAATGTTGGCTATACTTTGAACGCATTCTTTTTTGCCTCACACTATTTGTCATTTATCAGTATGTATATTTATATCTTTAATTGTGAAATTGAATAAAAAAACATTTAAACCCTCTTTTAACTGAAGACTGCAAGTGTCTTTTGCTCATGTATAAATACAAACATAAATATATAACACATGATTATTATTATAATGTGTAGTATTATACTGTATTTTAGTATATATACTAAACGAATATATATATTATCATTAATGTACAATAATAATATTATTAATAAATGTGTGAATATTTCAATTCAGTGTATTGCATAGGTAGGTAGGTGAGCTAGATTAAGATACTGTAAAAAAGTTGTTCCCCATCTGTCGCTCACTTCGACATCGTGTCGAAGATGCGACACTAGGGGTCTCTTGAGCAACAAATATGAAATATGAGTCTTTTCTCAGCAACAGAGCCTCGGGACGCGTCTTCGCCTCCCGACGGCGCTTTACCTGCTCCGCCCCGCTGCTCGGCCCCACCGGGTATGTCAAAAATAATCGTCCCCTTGGTGCCTCTAGCATGGAGTTTTGGACGCATGGCTCTCCCAGTCTCGCTGGCTGTCCCGGACCATCCAACTCGGTTTCGCAATTCAGTATGCCAGGCCTCAACCCCCCTTCGTGGGCGTCCGCTTCGCCGCAGTACACGGCGAACATGCCAAATCCCTGCTCGCGGAAATCGCTACTCTCTTACTCAAAGACGCGATAGAGCCTGTCACTCCAACCGAGATGAAGAAGGGTCTCTACAGACCTTACTTCACCGTACCCAAGAAAGGCGGTGGCTTTGACCGATCTTGGACTTTCGAGTTGCACCAAGTGTTGCACAAACTCCCGTTCAAAATGCTCACGCAGAAACACATTTTAACCTGCATTCGACATCTAGATTGGTTCGCAGCGGTAGACCTGAAGGACGCGTACTTCCACGTCTCAATTTTGCCTCGACACCGACCCTTCTTATGGTTCGTGTTCGACGGCCAGGCGTATCAGTACAAAGTCCTCCCCTTCGGCATGTCTCTGTCCCTCGCGTCTTCACGAAAGTCGCAGAGGCAGCCCTTGCCCCGCTCCGAGAAGCCGGCATCCGCATACTCAATTACCTCGACAACTGGCTCATTCTGGCCCACTCTCAAGAGTTGCTATGCGCTCACAGAGACCAGGTGCTCAGGCACCTCAGCCATTTAGGGCTTCAGGTCAACTGGGAAAAGAGCAAGCTCACCCCGGTCCAGAGCATCTCTTTTCTTGGCATGGAGTTAGACAAATTTGTCTCAATGTCAACACGTCTCACCAACGAGCATGCGCAGTCAGTGTTGAGGTGCCTTGCCAATTTCAGGCCGGGCACAACGGTCTCCTTAAAACTTTTCCAGAGGCCCCTGGGGCATATGGCATCCTCCGCGGTGGTCACGCCGCTGGGGTTGATGCATATGAGACCGCTTCAGTACTGGCTTCAGACTCAAGTCCCGAAAGGAGCATGGCGCTTGCATGCACTGTGTGACGATCACCCCCGCCTGCCGCCAAACATTAAAACCCTGGACAGACCTCTGTTTTCTACGGGCAGGAGTACCCTTACAGCAGGTGTCCCGACACGTCTTCGTCACGACCGACGCCTCCAGATTGGGTTGGTGCGCCGTGTGCAACGGGCACATCAACTGCCTGGAGTTGTTGAAACTGAAAGTTTCTCCCATTAGTTCAAGACAAACATGTCCTGATCAGGTCAGACAGCACCACTGCAGTAGCGTACATAAATCGCCAAGGCGGTGTATGCTCCAGCCACATGTCACGACTCGCCCGTTGTCTCCACTCAAGTCGCTGCACGCCACTCACATCCCTGGCAACCTCAATGTGATAGCAGACGCACTGTCACGACAACTCTTGCCCAGTGGAGAGTGGAGGCTTCACCCCCAGTCGGTCCAGTTGATTTGGGAATGGTTTAGCAAGGCCCAGGTAGACCTGTTTGCCTCCCAAGAGACCTCCCACTGCCTGCACTGGTATGACCGTTCAGAGGCTCCCCTTGGGACAGACGCACTGGCACACAGCTGCCCTGCGGGGCTGCGCTAGTACACATTTCCCCCAGTGAGCCTTCTTGCACAGGTGCTGTGCAAGGTCAGGGAGGACGAGGAACATGTCACCCTTGTGGCTCCTTATTGGCCCACCCGGGCCTGGTTCTCGGATCTCGTACTCCTTGCGACAGCCCCTCCCTGGCGAATTCCCCTGAGGAAAGACCTTCTTTCTCAGGGACGGGGCATGCTCTGGCATCCGCACCCAGACCTTTGGAACCTCCACATCTGGCCCCTGGATGGGACACGGAAGATCTAGTTGGTCTACCACCTACGGTCATAGCCACGATCAACTAAGCCAGAGCCCCTTCTACCAGGCAACTTTACGCCCTGAAATGGCGCTTGTTTGCAAATTGGTGTTCTTCCCGTGCTGAAGGCCCACAGAGGTGTGCAGTTAGGTCAGTGCTCTTATTTATGCAAGAGAGGCTGGAAGGGAGGCTGTCCCCTTCCACCCTGAAGGTGTATGTCGCCGCTATTGCGGCCCACCACGATGCAGTAGACGGCAAGTCCTTGGGTAAGCACGACTTAATCATCAGGTTCCTAAGAGGCGCCCGGAGGTTGAACCCATCCCGGCCAAGCCTGTTCCCCTCCTGGGATCTCTCAATGGTCCTTGCGGGCCTCCAGAGACCCCACTTCGAGCCACTAGAATCAGTTGGACTCAGGGCCCTCTCTCTAAAGACGGCCCTGCTGATTGTGCTCGCTTCCATCAAGAGGGTCAGGGACCTGCAAGTGTCACTTGCCTGGAGTTCGGTCCGGCAGACACATATGTGATCCTAAGACCACGACCAGGCTACATGCCCAAGGCCCCTACCACGCCCTTCAGAGACCAGGTAGTGGATGCCATTTCACTGGCCTATCGCATACAGGCCGTGCCCCCCCCTTGCAGGTCCGAGCGCACTCAACATGGAGTATTGCGTCCTCATGGGCACTGGCCAGAGGCACTTCCCTAGCAGACATATGTTGAGCAGCGGGTTGGGCAACACCTAATACCTTTGCGAGATTTTACAATCTCAGGATTGAGCCGGTAGAACTCGGTAACACGCCGACGATCTGGCCAGGTGAATCGCTTGCACCTGACGCCCTTTCCCTTGGCCGAAGTAAAACTGTGCTCTTTCTCTCCCAGGAGATCCCACCCGGGTCCCTGGTTGATTCCTCCCTAGCCCTTGTGGGTCCACAGTTCAGCAGAGGAACTTGCCGACCCAGTCCACTACAGGTACTCTAATCTACCCTGTACTGGAATAGGTGCTCCATAGATCGGGACTCCTACTCGGACTCCCCCTGTGTGTATTTTCCGTGGTATGGTCCCCTCACGAAGTGGACCCACGTCTCCCTTAGGCAGTTTTTACTGCCCTCCGGTTGCTATGCTGTAGCAACTCCCCGCTCCTCGAGGTTGGATCTACCACTGCGCCACGTTCCACATGTTGCCTAAAAAACCCATGTGATGTATTTGCCACATTTACCTCCCCTTTTGGGCAGGTGTGGCCTCCACAGGGTCTTTCCCCCCTGAAAGAATAGGAAACTGGGCAAGACCCCCTTCCCTCGATGCATGAAAGGGCCCCGCTGTTCTTGCTCTATACCAAGAAACACAGAGAGAAAAGAGGCTCAGCCAGGCTTGGCCCATTCCCAGGTTGGCAAGCGTCACCTTGTTCCCCTCTTGGGTAACCAGAAGGATTCCAATGACTTTTTTGGGGCATTGGGGAAGGGTACGTTCAGTCTGAAACACAGTTGATCGCTTGTGCACGTGAAATACCTGCCCGCTCCTGTGTCAGCAGTACACGTTCATGGCTCATTACATGGCGTGATTTGAAGTGGACTCCTAGTGTCACTTCTTCGACACAACGTCGAAGTGAGCGACAGACGGGGAACGTCTCAGTTACGTATGTAACCTCTGTTCCCTGATGGAGGGGCATGGACATTCTACATGTTTTAATGAGGTTGTGAACCTCTTGACTTGTCCTTGTGGTTTGCAGTACATTGGCAAAACCTATCGACAACTCTGTACTGGGACCAATGAACATCAGAGTTCCATCTGCAGAGTTGAATTAAAATTTTCAGGTGACAGAAATTAATGGGGCTTTTCCGCTGCACGGTACAGCTTGACTCGACTCTGCTCACTTTTTGGGGGTTTTCCACAATGGATAGTACCTGGAAATTTTTTATGTACCACCTCGGTCGAGGTTCCAAGCGAGCCAAGCAGATACGAAATGTGACGTCAGCGACATTTACCAGCGTCACTGGATTTGCACATGGGACATCAACCCGCTAGTTTTAAAGTTAGCAACAGATATAGCAGTATCATTTGTTCACTTGACTTTCGAATTGTAAAAAGAAATGGCTGTGTGCAAAACCACGCCTTGGTCAATAAATGAGGTGCAGACGTTCCTCTCATTAGCAACAAACGAAACAACGTAAAACAAAAAAGTCTTTCAGGAAGTGTCTCAGGTATTGGCCACATACGGCTACCACCGGTTCGGTGGTGTTGGGAAAAGTTAAAAAAAAATTAAAAGTGACTAGAGAACCATCAAGGACCACAACAGACAGAGTGGTTCAAACAGAAGAAAGTGGAAGTGGTTCAACCAAATGGATGCTATCTATGGCAATATATCGGCGAGCAACGGGAGGGAGAGTGCCCTGAGAGGCGTTGTTGGAGCCCACGATGGAGGATGGTACGTTTTGTTTCGTTAAATCCATATTCTGTTTGAAAGCTTCACTTTATTTAGTTGACCAGCTAGTGGAAAGCTTGCTTCTAAAACAACCAGGCCAATTTAACTGTTACACTTGTGTCAGTGTACCACACATATCAAAATCAAAGAAAATATGATGAGCGGGGGCAGGGTGGGGGTCTTGTGGTGGTTATTTCAATGTGTATTCCATTGCTGGTATTAAAATAAAAAAGTTTTTTTTGTGTGTGTGGACTTTCTTGAACACACAGCAGGCACTATAAGCAGCACTTCATCTGTTCAAATACATTTTATAAGTAAATCTGAATTCCACCTTGTTAGTAATAAAGAAAGCAAACATTGACGCGATCTGCCATAACTGATGTAGATTCAGCACATGACGGGAAGCACAAGTGTCCAGCTTGATGGCTCTCTTTTCAACTCCTTTCCGACTGCAACCGTTACATATCCACCCCCCTAATCGTCATCCTGGCAGCATTTTCTCCCATGCGCTTTCACATCGGGGTACAGGGCCAGAGATGCTTCCTCTTCAGCCATCCATACGGGAATTCCACTTCCTGGAAGTGGGTGTGTCGGGATGACTCTCTGGGCCAACTCTCCCTCTCGCAGCAAGGTAATTTTGAAATATTTACGCAACATCATTGGCAGTTGGGAGGTTTCTGTGAACTCTCCGTCACCCTCTTGGTTCTGCAGCAGATCGGCCAGCGAGAGGGTGAGTGACATCAACTTAAGTTCAGGTGCACCTATAACCTGCTGCCAATTGAGGAAATGTCACTGCGCCCCTCCTCTCTCTCCTCTGTCCACTCCAGTTGTGAGCCTGGCTGATAGAGTTGGGGGTACTCGAGTTAGGACTCGGACTCAAGTCCGTGTCACAAGTCCAATTTTAATGAACTTGGACTTGACTCAGACTTGAGCCTTTGGGACTCTGAGTCCAGCCGAGTCCATGACATTTGTGATGCAATGAAACAAAAACTAACAAAACAGAAATTAATGAACACATCTCTGTCTGCATGCAACTGTATTAGCCCCTGAAGTCGTAGACATAGCCAGAGTTTTTCCACTGTGTTTAAGCAAACACAAGCACACACACTTGCACAGGCACACTCATCAGTCAACCAGTACGTTTGAATGTTACTACAGAGACTACTGTATAACATCAACTACCAAGGTGGCTGGCATGTCAAAAAATAAAGACGGGTATGTATCCAATGTAATTGAAACTAAACAAGGCAGTTTCACATGACATGGAACCAGACAACTGGTAAAATTGTGCAGCCAAGACAGTTGTTGTTTCATCATGGTTAAAAACTTTAAAAAATCTTACTGATTCCAGTCACCCACATCATGTCTCTTACAGTTTATTAAAAACAGCATATTGAAATAAAAATACATAAAAATAGTATTAATATTGGATATTAAATATTTTTAGGTGTAATGTCTTTACCCGTGTAGGCTTCTGTAGTCTCTTGTGGTCCACGCAGTGTTGTCAGCTTGAACTGGACCATTATAACTTTATGAATTAACTGTGTAACTTTTTAAAACGAGGGAATAAAGTGTTATTGCTAAAGCAGACAGCAACTGTAAACAGATAAACATCACCTATTTATTATTGATTGACTATTTTCAAAGCATTGACGAGCTGCTTAAAATACATTCTTTTACAGCATTTGTCCACCATTCACATCATTCCACCATACACAATAAAATATTAGGATATTTTGGGCCATGAAATGTTTTCTTTATAATTTAATTATAGACTGTAAAATAAATGTATTATTCGATGACAGAGTTTGTGTATGAAGCTACATTTCATGTTATGAGATGAATTTAGTTGGTTATGATATTTTTATTTTAAAATTTTATTTTATTTTTATTGTAAACCACGGGTAACTTTTTTTAGCCTAAATCTCTGACACTTTTGAAAGACAATTCTGTTAATTTTAGACTAAAAATTATTATTCTCCATGTTTTTGCAGTTAAAGAAGAGCTCAAATACATTTTCTTTGGTTGGTATTTAAAGATTTCAGACTGATTACAGACCAACGCGGTAGCCGCTCAAGAAAATATAATTTTTTTTTAATCTTCTGCGGCAGCTGCTGCAAGATGCATATGGACGTGTAAGGGTACATGAGCAGCAAGCAGAGTTTCCTGCAAATTAACTAGAAAATCCTGTCCGTGAGGACATGGATATTATCAATGAGCTTTTTCCAGTGTTTTTTGATGTAGCATTTGCAGACAAATCGTGAGACATAACTTCTCAGTGAGTGCTAATTACTACTGTATTGACTCATTAGTATGTACTGCATTTTCCCAAATCAGTCGGCAGATAGAGAAAAACGATTCAGAAAGAAATCGCAGTATAGACTATTATTTCAATTTTTTTTGGTATCCCCTTTTCTCCCCAATTTGGAATGCCCAGTTTCCCACTACTTAACAGGTCCTCGTGGTGGCACGGTTACTCACCCCAATCCGGGTGGCGGAGGACAAGTCTCAGTTGCCTCCGCTTCTGAGACCGTCAATCTATGCATCTTATCACGTGGCTCGTTGTGCATGACACCATGGAGACTCCGCATGTGGAGGTTCAGGCTACTCTCCACGATCATGCACAACTTGCCACGTGCCCCATTGTGAGCAAGAAACACTAATCACGACCACAAGGAGGTTATCCCATGTGACTCTTCCCTCACTAGCGGGCCAATTTGGTTGATTAGGAGACCTGGCTGGAGTCACTCAGCACACCCTGGATTCGAACTCATGACTCAAGGGGTGATAGTCAGCGTCAATACTCGCTGAGCTACCCAGGCCCTGATTATTATTTCTTTAGATAGAGATCATTTAAAATAAAACTAAAAATTAAATTGAAATAAAAACTAAATAAAAAAATTTGAAACATAATAACCTTGGTTATAATCTATTCAGCAGGATACTAATCATAAAATATATACAATATACATAAAAAAGTATATGAAATGCAACAGTGGTGTTTTTGTTGCATTTATATTGACAAACCTTTTTTCTTAAATAAACTTAAAAAAAATATTTATGTTGGGTTTACGGTTGCAATTTTAATTCAAATTCATGAACAGATTCATTCAGATTTGATTGTTTAAAGACTAGGACTTGACTGACTCAAACCCAACACTACTGGCTGAAGAATGGCCCTCTGAAGAGGTGGGGCAGTGTAACGGAGTGGGCAGACGAGGGAGTAAGGATCCAGGTACAGCTTTATTGGAATTTGCACAAAGGGAAGTATAAACACAGGAACAAATGAAACATCCACGAGGGGAAAATAAAGACATAAACACAAGAAATTAACACGAGGAGTCTTCCAAGGGGGCACAGGCAGGAACACGGACTAAGGCAGGATTCAGACACAACATAGACCGAACATCAAACAACGACCAACAAAGGACAAGGTGAACATGAGGGCCTAAATACAAAACCAAAGGGGAAACAAAAGCCAATGGGAGAACAGAACTCAAAACAAGATAAGGCAATTAACTAAAACCAATGACAAAGCTAGAACTGATAATAAAGTAATCAAACAATAAACCAATGAAAACCGGACACATAGACAAGGAGGGAAAACAGGCCATGACAAGACTTTCAAAATAAGAGTGCATAAACAAAGAACAATATGGAACATAAAAGGTGCCAAAACTTAAAATAAAAGGTACACAAACCAAAGACGGTGTGGATTGTTACAGAGCCCCCCCTTTAAGGAGCGGATCCCAGACGGTCCTAAAAAAGGAAGGGCAAAACGACAACGGAGAACAGGGGCAAACAGGCAGATCAAGGGGACACGAGGGGAACAAAGGAACAAGACTAGGACAGGGAGACCATGACAGAACAGGAGGGTGGCCAGGCGACCAAGGGGGCCAGGTAGATGCCCAGGGGACCAAGGGGACGACTTGAAGGAGGATACCGGGTCGGGAAGTCTGGGAGGCAGCTGCGGGGTCGAGACTAGGTCAGGGGGCCAGGGAGGCAGCCATAGGGCAGGGACTGGGCCAGGAGGCCAGGGAGATGGCCGTAGGGCAGGGACCGGGTCAGGTGGCCAGGGAGGTGGCCATAGGGCAGGGACCGGGTCAGGAGGAGGCCTCAGGACTGGGACAGGGTCAGGAGGTCTAGGGGATGGCCACAGGGCTAGGACAGGGTCAGGGGGTCTAGGGGATGGCCACAGGGCTAGGACAGGGTCAGGGGGTCTAGGGGATGGCCACAGGGCTAGGACAGGGTCAGGAGGTCTAGGGGATGGCCACAGGGCTAGGACAGGGTCAGGAGGTCTAGGAGGAGCCCACGGGACAGGGTCAGAAGGCCTGGGAGGAGCCCACGGGACAGGGTCAGAAGGCCTGGGAGAAGGCCACAAGGCAGGGTCAGAAGGCCTGGGAGAAGGCCACAAGGCAGGGTCAGAAGGCCTGGGAGAAGGCCACAAGGCAGGGTCAGAAGGCCTGGGAGGAGTCTCAGGGGAAGCGGGCAGAGCCGCGGTAGGATCTGTAGGCGGAGCCGAGGAGGACTCCAGGGGCGGTGCCATGGTAGGCGGAGACCAGGTTGGTTCTGGAGGCTTGGAAGGCTCTGGAGGCTTGGAGGCCAGAGCAGGCAGAACTGTGGAGGGCGGAACCATGAAGGCCTTTTGGGGCGGAGCCGTAGAAGGCGGAGCAGGCAGTGCCGTGAAAGGCGGAACCATGAAGGCCCTTTGGGGCGGAGCCGTAGAAGGCGGAGCAGGCAGTGCCGTGAAAGGAGGAACCATGAAGGCCCTCTGGGGCAGAGCCGTAGAAGGCGGAGCAGGCAGAGCTGTGGAAGGCAGAGCTGTGGAAGGGTCAGGAGGCGGAGCAGGCGCAGGCAGAGCCGTGGGTGGCGGAGAAGGCACAGGCAGAGCCGTGGGAGGTGGAGCCAAGGCAGTCTTCAGAGGCGGTGACCTGGGGGGTTCAGGTGACCGAGGCGTGGGTGGCTCTGGTGACCGAGGCGTGGGTGGCTCTGGTGACCGAAGGCGTGGGTGGCTCTGGTGACCGAGGCGGAGCTCTGGGAGGCTCGGGAGGTGGAGCTCTGGGAAGCTCGGGAGGCTCAAGGGGCGGAGCCGTGGGAGGCTCAAGGGGGGCTGGCTCTTGGACGGTCGAGGCTACAGGCGCTGGCTCTGGCTCTTGGACGGTCGAGGCTACAGGCGCTGGCTCTGGCTCTTGGACGGTCGAGGCTACAGACGCTGGCTCTGGCTCTTGGACGGTCGAGGCTACAGGCGCTGGCTCTGGCTCTTGGACGGTCGAGGCTACAGGCGCTGGAAAAGGCCATTCAAATGTGTGGGGGAGTTTCACAAGGAGTGGACTGAGGCTGGAGTTACTGCATCAAGAACCACCACACACAGACGGGTCCTGGACATGGGCTTCAAATGTCGTATTCCTCTTGTCAAGCCGCTCCTGAACAACAAACAACGTCAGAAGCGTCTTACCTGGTCTAAATAAAAAAAAGAACTGGTCTGTTGCTCAGTGGTCCAAAGTCCTCTTTTCTGATGAGAGCAAATTTTGCATCTCATTTGGAAACCAAGGTCCCAGAATCTGGAGGAAGAATGGAGAGGCACACAATCCAAGATGCTTGAAGTCCAGTGTGAAGTTTCCACAGTCTGTGTTGGTTTGGGGAGCCATGTCATCGGCTGGTGTTGGTCCACTGTGCTTTATTAAGTCCAGAGTCAACGCAGCCGTCTACCGGGACATTTTAGAGCACTTCATGCTTCCTTCAGCAGACAAGCTTTATGGAGATGCTGACTTCATTTTCCAGCAGGACTTGGTACCTGCCCACACTGCCAAAAGTACCAAAACCTGGTTCAATGACCATGGTATTACTGTGCTTGATTGGCCAGCAAACTCGCCTGACCTGAACCCCATAGAGAATCTATGGGGCATTGCGAAGAGAAAGATGAGAGACATGAGACCAAACAATGCAGAAGAGCTGAAGGCCGCTATTGAAGCATCTTGGTCTTCCATAACACCTCAGCAGTGCCACAGGCTGATAGCATCCATGCCACGCCGCATTGAGGCAGTAATTAATGCAAAAGGGGCCCAAACCCAGTACTGAGTACATATGCATGATTATACTTTTCAGAGGGCCGAAATTTCTGTATTTAAAATCCTTTTTTTTTATTGATTTCATGTAATATTCTAATTTTCTGAGATTCTGAATTTGGGGTTTTCATAAGCTGTAAGCCATAATCATAAAAATTATATCAAATAAAGGCTTGAAATATCTTACTTTGCTTGTAATGAGTCTATATAATATATTAGTTTCACCTTTTAAGTTGAATTACTGAAATTAATGAACTTTTGCACGATATTCTAATTTTTCGAGTTTCACCTGTATAAATATATATACACTAATTGAATTGGGAGCGAGAATATATTTGACAGAATGAAGATTAATAAAGTGCAGTGCTGATTGTTGATCGTGAGAGATCATGTGTTCAGAAGTCTTATTGCTTGTGGGAAGAAGTTGTCATGTAGTCGGCTGGTGCGGGTCCTGATGCTGTGATACTGCCTGCCTGATGGAAGCAGTGAGAGCAGCCCATAACACGGGTGGCTGGAGTCTCTGATAATCCTCCGAGCTTTTTTCACACACTGTCTGTTATATATATCCTGGAGGGAGGGAAGCTCACCTCCGATGATGTTTCTGGCAGTTCGCACCACCCTTTGCAGGTCTTTGCAGTTGTGGGCGGTGCTATTGCCGTACCAGGCGGTGATGCAGCCAGTCAGGATGCTCTCTACAGTACTGGTGTAGAACCGTGTGAGGATGTAGTGGTTCATTCCAAACTTCCTCAGCCGTCTCAGGAAGAAGAGGCGCTGGTGAGCCTTCTTCACAACGGCCTCAGTGTGGACGGACCATGTGAGTTCCTCAGTAATGTGGACACCAAGGAACTTGAAACTGCTGACTCTCTCCACCGGTGCTCCATTAATGGTGATGGGGCTGTGTTCTCTGTCTTTCCTCCTGAAGTCCACCACAAGCTCCTTGGTTTTACTGACGTTGAGGGAGAGGTTGTACTCCTGACACCAGCGCGTCAAGAGTGTGCACCTCCTCTCTGTAGGCTGTTTCATCATTGTCAGTGATCAGACCTACCACCGTCGTATCGTCAGCAAACTTAATGAAGGCATTGGAGCTATGTGTTGCCACACAGTCATGTGTGTACAGAGAATACAGGAGTGGGCTGAGAACACAGCCCTGCGGGGCTCCAGTGTTGAGGGTCAGTGATGAGGAGATGTTGCTGCCCATTCTAACCACCTGATGTCTGCCTGACAGGAAATCCTGGATCCAGCTGCACAGCGAGCTGTTTAAGCCCAGAGCCCGGAGTTTCTCATCAAGCTTGGAGGGCACTATGGTGTTGAATGCTGAGCTGTAGTCTACAAACAGCATTCTCACATATGTGTTCCTTTTTTCTAGATGGGAGAGAGCAGTGTGTATTGTAGATGCAATGGCATCGTCAGTGGAGCGGTTGTTGCGGTAGGCAAACTGTAATGGGTCCAAAGAGGTGGGCAGAACAGAGCAGATGTAATCTCTGATCAACCTCTCAAAGCATTTGCTGATGATGGGGGTGAGGGCAACAGGACGCCAGTCATTTAAGCAAGTGATTTTTGATTGCTTCGGTACAGGCACAATGGTTGATGTTTTGAAGCATGTGGGGACTACAGACAGGGAGAGGGACAGGTTGAAAATGTCCATAAAATCACCAGCCAGTTGGTTCGCGCACGCTCTGATGACGCGGTCCGGAATGCCGTCTGGACCCGCGGCTTTGCGGATATTCACCCGTCGAAAGGATCAGGTTACATTCGCAACAGAGACGGAGAGTAAACCAACCTTTGTAGTATCGGCCGCGAGTGCTCTCTCCACGAGGGCGGTGTTGTTGTCCTCCAAACGAGCATAAAATGTATTAAGCTCGTCCGGGAGAGAGGCAGCGGTGTTCATGGCGGAGTTTTTATTCCGTTTATAGTCCGTGATGGTGTTAATTCCCTGCCACATACTTCCAGAGTCAGTGGTGTTGAATTGTCCTTCAATTTTGTGCCTGTACTGGCGTTTGGCTGCACTGATGGAGTTACTGAGGGCATAACTGGCTTGTTTACGCTCCTCCGCGTTCCCGGAATTAAAAGCAGTGGTCCGCGCAGTAAGTGCCGCACGAACATCGCCGTTAACCCAGGGTTTCTGGTTGGGGTAGATCCGTATAGTTTTTGTCAGAACAACGTCCTCTACACACTTCCTGATGAAACACGTTACGCTATCAGCGTAAACCTCGATGTCGTCATCGGAGGCGGACCGGAACATCTCCCAGTCCGCGTGATCAAAACAGTCCTGTAGCGCAGAGTCTGATTGGTCTGACCAGCACTGGATTGTTCTGAGGGTGGGTGCTTCCCGTTTCAGTTTCTGCCTGTAAGCGGGCAGAAGCAGAACGGAAGAGTGGTCGGATTTGCCAAATGGTGGGCGGGGGCAGGCCCGCATTAATGCATTAATGTATTTACAATAATTAATATTAAGTTTGTTTATAGGCTAGTTGCCATGTCTCTTCAAAATGTAAACGCCTTGCCCCACATCTAAAGAGCACCGTATTTATGCAGGATTCACTCTTGAAATAGCAATGATTGACATTGATAGGCATAGCATTGTTTGTTCCAGAATAAAGCAGCCTTTTTCACTGAAATGGTTGAATAGTCTGCTGACTGAATTAATCACTCATAACAGTCCTTTCCCGCCTCCTACTGGACATAACTAACGTTATGTACAAATCGTATGCACTAAAATCGTTGAAAAATCAGTTTTGTCACAATTTATATGTTTAAAATCTAATAAACTAGTTTCATGCATTTAATTAAGTCTTTTGGAACAAACATTATTATCACAGTGTCACATTAATCATCCAGTTGTTTTTAGGGTAAATTCTACATTGGTAAATAAAGCTAGAATCATTCTGTTGGATGTTCAAAAGATCATAAGTATCTTCTGCTCACCAAGCCTGCATTGATTTGATCAAAAATATACTAAAAGCAGTAATACTATGAAATATTATTACAATTTAAAGTAATAATACAATAAGATATCATTTATTTCTGTGATTAAAGCTGAATTTTCACCATCATTACTTCAGTCTTCATCACATGATCCTTCAGAAATCATTCTCATATGATTTGATGCTCAACAAAAATTTATGATTATTATCAATGTTGAAAACAGTTGTGTACATTTTGTGTACATTTTGATGTTCAAAAGAACTAAATTTATCTGAAATAGAAACTTTTGTAGCATTATACACTACCATTCAAAAGCTTGCAGTTAGTAAGAATTCATATGAAAAAAACATGTTGGGACAGAAATTAATACTTTTATTGTTGTGGATTTTTTTTATGGAATACTGTCTTCGTTAGGCTATATCTCCCTGAGAGAAACTTATTTCTGCTTTTGTTGTATATAGACAAACGTGGTCATTAGACTTTTTTTTTATTGTGGGCCTACAAAACCTCTCAGCCCCAGGGCCTGACGGCAGGTTAATGCGGGCCTGGGCGGGGGAGGGATTTGTAGCCATCCCGGAAAGGAGAATAGCAATGATCCAAAACCCGGTCCCCTCGTGTGTTGAAGCTGATATGTTGGTGGTATTTTGGTGCTATTGTTTTAAAGTTGGCTTTGTTGAAGTCCCCGGCAACAATGAACGCGGCCTCAGGGTGCGCGGTTTCCTGCTCACTTATACTCCTTCCTTGAGTGCCCGGTCTGTGTCGGCTTGAGGGGGGATGTACACAGCTGTGATAACGACCGCTGTGATATACCATCACAAATCAAACATCACTATCCAATTTACACCTACAGCTGTTATTTTTTGCAGTGTTCCATTGCAAATGTAACGAAAGGGTCCAGAGTAATTAATCTGAGGAAAAGTATTAATTTTCTCTTTAAAATGTTGAAAAGAAAAAGTGAAAGTCAAGAGAAATGTTTATACTCAAGTGAAGTATATTCAAAAACTGTACCTAAGTACAGTAACAAAGTATTTGTATGCCGTTACTATACACATCTGCCTCGACGTGCCCGTTTACCTAATTTGTAGTCCCTTCAGACTTCCCATTGAGACTTGTGTCTCTGCAGAACAAAAATGGCCATTTTTGAATCTGTGAGTGTTTTGAAACCAGGATGGGCATTTTTCAACAGCTTTACACGATTTGCCTATTACATTAAGATACTTTCATTGGATAGTTCAGAAATGTCCATCCTGGTTTGGAAACGCCCACCGATGACTACATTGAGATTCCCTTCTTTCATTGGATTGTTCAGAAATGCACATCCTGGTTCAAATATGCCTACAGATTGATAAACACAATTTACTGTTCCACAGAGACCTTTTCTTCTTCTCATTTGTTCTCTGTGGTGACTCCCTTTCCTCTGAATTAGCATTGTTGTTGTTTTCCTCACTTTCAGATGTTGTAACAAATGGCCATTGACTATTAGTTATATTTTTGTGTGGACATGAGAAATGTTTGTGACCTAAATCTCCACATTCAAAGCATCTCAGTTTCTCTGTGTTGGGTAGACCATATATATATTCTCTTCATGACTAACATGAAGAGAAACATCCAAAGAATGCTCCGGTGAAGTCAGAAGCATGAATACCTGCTTTCTAAATCAAAGTACATGCCTGAGCACAGTATTTTTACATCCCAGTGGATCACCCAATCATCCATAATTTTGATGGGACTTGTTATTTCTCAGAAATTTACAGGGTTATAGGAACAGAAGATTCCTTCGCTTTTATTGCTCCCTCTGTCAACAACTGCTCTGTTAATGCGAGAGGCCAGTACAATGTTAACAATTCCAATCTGTTCTCCGGCCACTAAGAGCAGTTCTTGTACATTTACATACTGACATACTGGCGAAAACACTCCGGCGAGTTTTGCAAAAGTCTTTCCCTGCGATTTTCTGTATTAAGTATTAAGCCTAAACCCGCAACACACGCACACGCACTCACACTCACACTCACACACACACAGAGTGATTGAGATTATTATATTATTATTTTCCAAGCTCTTCCTCTGTCTCTTCGAAATTACTTTTCATCATAACAGAAATAACTTGGTGTGACACCACAACTGACGTCAGATTCTGGAATCACCAGTGACTTCATCCATTATCTTAATGGGCTGCAGTTCCCACAACACCACCTCTCATTACACACACACACACACACACACACACGTGCACACATGATGGTGCAGCTATCCTTATATGGACTGCATTTTTAAATAAAATAAAAAACATTGTTTAGTATGTTTTTTGTAATTAACATTTGTATTGATTTATATGTACATGACAGAGAAAAACTCAACATATATATGAAGAATCAACATTTTACATTTAAACCCCACTAATACAATCCCACCCTGACAAACACACCTGTATAAATAAAAAAAATAATAATAATAAACATACATGATTAAACTAAACTGCACTCTCCACATCCCCTCCCCGAAAGTCTCCCAAAAAACGAAATATTTGCCCCATATTTTAACAAAAAAGTATCTAAACCCCAGCCTTCTACTTGCCACTTCCTCAATTGCAGCTACCCTCCCCATTTCCACACACCACTCCGAAAAAGAGGGTGCTCCACTTGACTTCCAACCCCTTAAAATTACTTGCCTGCCGATCATGACTGGTCAGAACACAATTTTTAAAAATATCACACAAATAATTCGGAAAATTTATCCAAAAATTTTGGATCTTAACACACCCCCAAAAGACATGGGTAGTGTCAGGTGGGTGTGTCTTTAATACCAAGCCTATATAATTTAGAGGGGATACAATAAATTCTATGTAAAATCTTACATAAGCCAATGTAATAACAATAAGCCAAATCCTTGAATCTCTAGACACAGACTTGACTTTTTCAGAATCGTAGTCCACACTCCATCCTCCAATACCAAATTAAAATCTTTCTCCAATAATCTCTTGATAGAAGTTAAAGCTCCATCCCCCTGACTCTGAGTTAGCAGGGAGTAATACTCCAGGGGAAGTAAGGCATAGATAGATTTCCAAAAGCAGCAATCACCTCTCCCAAAGCACCTGCTGCCTAAGGGGTGTTTGTTCTACACACAAAAACAGTATAGAGCATGTGGCGCAGCTGTAAATACCTATAAAACTGAGATCTGGGAATCTCAAAATGATTACCCAAATTCTTAAAAGATCTCAACACAGAAAGAAAGGGGCAGAAAGGGGACTTTTTGATACATAATTTGGGGTTCAGACATATGCTTGAGGCAACATTTAAATAAATGTCTGAATAAAATACTCTGGCCACTCTTGTCCAAATGTGAAATGTGAAATAATGGGGTGTAATTTAACTTCTCCGGTTAGCATGATAGAAAGTCTTTGCAGTTGCAAAATAGGGGCAAGGACTTCCTGTTCAATAGAAAACCAGGGAGGGGCTCGTTCAGGTGGAATTGATCAATGAGCCAAATGCCTGAGACCAAACGCATAATATTAAAACAAATCTTGGGTTGGCCTAGCCC
>JAVLUX010000016.1:40237260-40407260 GCA_032164185.1 Moxostoma hubbsi | reverse complement strand
AGAAACACGGGTGGTGGCTGATGTGGCTTTCTCTCGTGAGGAAATGTAGTTACAAATAATATTGTTTTCAGAATGTTAGAATATTCTTTCTACTCACTCTCCAGCAACAATAAAAACCTGCAGCTTTGAAATATGTATTCTTTAAATCAAGATGTCAGTGTATGATTTTTCAGTCTTCTATTGGTTACACATCTTCTCAGCATCCAGATTCGCAGGCCAGATTTTGCCAGACTTCAACTGTCCTCTGCGACGTAGTGCGAAATTTCTTCACATGAGTTTGCATTTCTGGCCTCTCATGTTCAGATTTACATTACATTTACATTTACATTTATTCATTTGGCAGACGCTTTTATCCAAAGCGACTTACAAAAGAGGAAAAAACATAATCTTCTTAAGGAGAATCATCTTAAGGAGACAGTGGTATGAAAAAGTGCCATACTACAAAGTTTCACTATCATCAGAATAGTATACAAAACAGATTTAAGTGCAACAATAATTGTAAAAAAAAAGTTCTTTCTTTTTTTTTAGTGACTGGTTAAATGCTCTTGGAAAAGATGTGTTTTTAGCTGGTTTTTGAAGATAGAGAGTGAGTCAGCCTCACGGATTGAGTTAGGGAGGTCATTCCACCAACGTGATATGATAAAACTGAAAGTCCGGGAAAGTGATTTGGTGCCGCTTTTGGTACGACAAGGCGATGTTCCTTAGTCGACCGCAGGCTTCTGGTGGGAACGTAGCTCGAGCAGGTAAGCTGGAGCAGACCCAGTGACTGTTTTGTATGCCAGCATCAGGGCCTTTAATACGTGCATGAACCGGCAGCCAGTGGAGAGAGACAAAGAGTGGTGTAACGTGCTCTCTTTGGTTCATTAAAGACCAGACGTGCTGCTGCTTTCTGGATCATTTGCAGAGGTCTAATAGCACATGCAGGAAGGCCTGTAAAGAGATAGTCCAGTCTAGTTATGACAAGTGACTGAACAAGCAGTTGTGTGGCATGTTCAGAGAGGAAAGGTCTTATCTTCTTGATATTGTAGAGTGTAAATCTACATGATCTTGCAGTCTTTGAGATGTGGTCTGTGAAAATTAGCTTGTCATGAATGGTTACCCCTAGATTTCTGACCGTTTTGGAAGGCGACACTGTAGTTGGACCCAGCTGCACAGTAATGTTGTGTTCATCATCAGGGTTGGCTGGAAAGACAAGGAGTTCAGTCTTGGCTGGGTTGAGTTGCAGGTGGTGTTCCTTCATCCAGGCTGAGATGTCTGCCAGACAGGCAGCGATTCGAGCGGTCACTGTAGTGTCGTTAGGCTGGAAAGACAAGTAAATTTGTGTGTCATCAGCGTAGCAGTGGTAAGAGAAACCATGTGACTGGATGATGGGTCCTAATGACGTTGTGTATATGGAGAAGAGAAGTGGCCCAAGCACTGATCCCTGAGGTACCCCAGTAAGTAACTGATGTGGCTTGGATACCTCACCTCTCCGGGCTACTTTGAAAGACCTACCTGAGAGATAGGAGTTGAACCAGCCAAGCACAGTTCCGGTGATGCCCAGTTTAGGGAGGGTGGAAAGTAGGATCTGATGGTTGACTGTGTCAAAGGCTGCAGAAAGGTCCAGCAGAATCAGAACGGATGATCTGGATTCAGCTTTTGCCTGTCTCAGTGACTCTGTGACAGACAGCAGGGCAGTCTCAGTGGAGTATCCACTTTTGAAGCCTGACTGATTGTCATCTAGCAGCTTGTTCTGTGAGAGATAGGCAGAGATCTGATTGAAAACTGCCCTTTCAAGTGTTTTTGCCATGAATGGGATGAGAGAGACTGGTCTGTAGTGTTCTATCTGTGTGGGGTTAAGTGCAGGTTTTTTCAGCAGTGGGGTTACTCAAGCCTGCTTAAATGTAGTGGGAAAAGTGCCTTCAAGAAGAGATGTGTTAATTATGTGTGTAAGTGCAGGTAGGATGGACGGAGAGATGGCCTGGAGAAGGTGTGATGGAATGGGGTCAAGAGAACAGGTGGTGGGGTGGTTGGAGAGGAGGAGTTTTGAGACCTCAGTGTCAGTTAAAGGAGAGAACATAGAGAGATAAGAGTTGCATACGGGAGTTGGGTGTTTGACAGGGTGTGGTGCTGTGAATGTATTGCTGATGGCTGTAACCTTATTAGTAAAAAAAGTGGCGAAGATATCTGCTGTAAGTGATGTGTCAGGTGGTGGAGTGGGAGGGCAGAGAAGTGTGTTAAATGTTCTAAACAAGCTACGAGTGTCTGTGGTGCTGTTGATCTTGGTCTGGTAATATGAAGTTTTTGCAGCTTTAACATTATCTGAAAAAGTTGCAAGCAGAAGCTGATATTTACCTAGATCGGCTGGATCTTTAGATTTCCGCCATCTCCTCTCAGCTGCCCTGAGATCAGTCCGATGTTCACGAATGACGTAAGACAGCCAGGGGCTAGGTGGAGTAGTACGTGCTGTTCTAGAGGAGAGAGGACAGATGTTGTCTAGACAGGTTGTTAAAGTAGAGCTAAGTGTGTCTGTGGCAGTGTTTACATTGAGCATGGAAAATACATTTATTGTGGGAAGAGAGGCAGAGACATTAGTGGATAGGCGAGAGGGTGAGAGGGAACGGAGGTTACAGCGAAAGGAAAACAAAGGTGGAGTTGGTTTTACTATGGATGGGAGAATTATGTTGAATTGAACAAAGTAATGATCAGAGACATGTAAAGGTGTAACAAGAATATTTGAGGTAATACAATTACGTGTAAAAACGAGGTCCAGCTGGTTGCCCGATCTGTGAGTTGCTGTGGTGTGTAGTCTTTCCAAGTCAAACGAGGCCAGAAGAGTATTCAGTTCAGTGGCCTGGGGCTTGTCTTGGTGTATGTTGAAATCGCCAAGAACCACAAGTGGCCTACCATCCTCTGGCAAAGAGGACAGCAGGACATCCAACTCCTCAAGAAAGCTTGTCTGCTGACCTGGAGGGCGATAGATGACAACAACATTTTTTGGGTTGCATTGTAGTAATGGCATGGAATTCAAAGGATGTATTGTTACATAGTGAAGCCTGTGGAGAAAAAGTCCAGTTATTATGAATGAGCAAACCTGTTCCTGCACTCCTACCGGTATGTCGAGGGGTGTGAGAGAAGGAGAAGTTGTTGGAGATTGCAGCAGGTGTTGCTGTATCCTCAGGACGTATCCATGTCACCATCAGTGCCAGGATGCTGAGGGTGGCCTGTGTGGCAATAGCTGGAATGAAGGCAGCTTTGTTCACAGCAGACTGGCAGTTCCAGAGTCCCACTGAGAACGAGAGTGGAGCAGGAGTTGAAGTGCAAAGTGGCCGTAGGTTGTGTGGGTTGCGTTTGGTCTTGCATCTGTATCTTGTGAATGGTCTACAACAGATAACAGGGATGTGCTTGAAGGCATGTGTTATTAGTGAGCTAGACATGTTAGTGTGTATGTATAAGTAGAATAATAAAAGAGAATAAATAAAAATACTTAAGTGCTTTGGTGAGTGGAGCCTTGTCAGTGTCCTTGCTCGGTGGACTCGCACAAGTAGACTCGCTGGTCTTTACCCAAGTAGGTCTTCACACGAGGAGGGCTTAACACGAGGGCTACCACTTCCACTGTCGCTTCCGCGTCAACATTCATATGTGTTTAAATGTGAGTGAATGGAGCACAAAGTGTAGTGTGACCGCCCCTTTCAGGGACGTGCACAGTGGGGTGGCTACAGTGTTCTGAAACCTCTGCCCCTTTGCCCAAAAGGGTAGGGGTGCCCCCCTTGGGTGAAATCATAAAATTTGCAATTTATTAATTTATCAATAGCCTTTACAGCTAATTAAACATCAGAAATGTAGTATATGTGATTATTTTGTTTATTTATTTTTTGTCAAAATAAATATCTAAAAATGTTTTTTTCTGTTTTACAATGGCTGTTGATTGGGTCATTGGATCATTATAAATAGAATTCTCTTCTTCAAAATTCTGTTTTTAATTAATGATATGCCATTTAAAACAGTGCCAGAACATAATATGTATTAAGTTTAATGATCTTTTTTGCCTTTACACAATGCATGACTCATTCAGACACTTTTCAGCTGAAACTAGATGTACGGGTGACACAATTGACTCAGAGGAACCGTTTATTTCCCACTTAAAGGTACACTCAATATTTTTTTATTCAATAAAATGTTTTACTCCAAAAGAAATGGATAGTAATTTTAAATATATGTATACAATCACGATCATATTTGGAGATGAAGACTCCAATCATATCTTTAACCTTATAAAAGCTGTTTGTTTGTTTGTTTTTCCTACATGGAGAGGGTCCCCTCATGGATGCTACCATGTTAGGATCACATAACCTGCTGATAAGACCCTTTACACAGATGGTGATGACGCATTTCTATAGGACACCAAGTGTAAAATGCAATGTACTTTTCATTTCCTGGATATCAGAAAACACTTTGTCGACAAAATTGTTCTAGATAAGCATTTTGTTTTGGAAAGGGATTGCCTGGATCACAAAATGCATGTCGCCCACAAAATGTGATGTCATAAAATGCATTTCAAGTAGGGCTGTCAATCGATTACAATTTTTAATTATTTTATCCACAAAATAATAAGTACATTCAATGGAAGTAACTTCATTGAAGAAATCATGCAAGAAATCTGTTTGTTTGGGTTTTTTTTTCAGTGTTGGGAATGTAATTAAGTTTTTGTAGACAAAATAAAAATGGTGGAATGAGAGGAACATGTGAAGTTCACTCAACAGTCAGAAAACAAAACAAAAAAAGATTAAATCACATCAAACGAAGAAAATAATCAAATATATAGGAACACCAACATGATATTTATTTTAAATATGAATAATAATCATCAATTAAAGATGAAATTAGATTAATCACATCTCAGCATGGCCATACCTTTCCCATTCGCATACAAATCAGAAAGCGAAGGGGTGGAGCTAAGACAGGAAATATATTGACCACAGAATGCCACAGAATTAAAGTGGAAACACACATAGACAGGAACATTCGGTATACATTTAACAGTTTGTTTAATTCTATATAAGAAAGACGTGTGTATTAAATACATGTTTCATACCTGTTACAATTGCGTGTTGTCATGAAATACCTTTTTTGTGTCATGTAAGTAATTTAGTTCACAAAATAGCCATTTTATACTTGGTGCTCCAACATTTCTGTGAAATAGTAAACATTTTATATTCTTACTTTTTTAATGATTGATTGTGAAATGATAACATACTCTATTTTATTTTCCTCTTCTAAAAATGCAACATAAAAATGTGTACGTGCATTAAATTGTCCAATATTTAGAGCAGGCTATGCAGGTAGTCATTGGGTCTTTAGAAGAATGGCAGAGCAAAGTGTCATCAAAGGATGTGAAACTCGGACTAGATAATGATCAATTTAGCGTTAAGAAATCAACTTCAGGCAAGTCAGATGGGCATCATGTCATGCGTCATCTGATAATAGCAATAACAGAAAAATAAAATGTTCTTTGTTGTCTATTTATATGGCTTTTGCCCAATGTGGAAAACTAATGAGGGGTTGCGGGAACAGCAGCTGTCGGGAAGAAACTAATTGCGGGCAGAAATCAGGTGAGAATTCAGCAGGAGTGTTCGGGTGCATGATAGAAACTTGCGGGAGCAGGAGGGTGCGGGATGGAAAAACCAGTCCAGCGCAGACCTCGAGTCCTCAGTGAGCCACCCAAACCCCAACCCTAAACCTAACCGTCAATGGAGTAAAAATGTAATCTTACAATAAAAGGCAACCTCCGAATCATGTAAATTACTGTTATTGTTAATGTTAATGTGGTTACTTCCTGGTTTCCATGGGACCAGAACCAGTGTCACTGAGGTTAATCAGATCAGTAATGCCACAGGAAAATAAAAACATTTGAATTGATCCAAAAATGTCTGATGGGAGATAGTAACTGGAATGAGGATTTTTTCAGGATACCAGAAAATTAGCTACAAACATGTAGACTTCCAGAGTGATCATTCTGTCTCTTTGTCAGTATTGTTGTCTGATAAATATTCCCTAAGCAACAGTTTCATACAGTATGTAGGCCTTGTATGCAATCTAAAGGCCCTTTTATTTGGCCTTTTTATGTGATGGTAAACAATGTCTGTGAATGGTTTGTTGGGCTCACAGGCACGTGACTGAAGAGCATCAACATGTCTCCCAGAGTGAGATTGTTTGAATCCAACCAAACAGCAGAATTTGCTAAATGAAATGCTTGTGCTGCCACCCTACTGGGATATTGACCGAGGGTCTGTACACAGATTTGTTCATTTCCTACCAGGCGAATCAAGGGTTTTACCTGCCTCTGAACTAATGTGAGTGTGTTGAGGTCTGTGTGTAATCCTCGTGTGGACTCAAGAGTGACTGAGCCGTATGAAGCGTCTACCCCACTGTGTGCAGCTGTAGGGCGGACAATTTCTGGCTGTTTTTCATTCTTGTTACCATGCTTCATAAGTACCTTTTTGGCCTTCTGCTGCAATATCCATTTAAAAATGCAGTACAAGTTATTTCTCAACCGATATGAGGTCAATGTCTATTCCAAAATTTGGAGAGCAGGTTATATTGTATAATCAGGGTTGAGGGTTACTTTTGAAATGTATTCCACTACAGATTACAGAATACATGTTGTAAAATGTAATTTGAAATGTATTCGTTAGATTACTCAAGGTCAGTAATGTATTCTAAATATTTTGGATTACTTCTTCAGCACTGGTAGATTTTTTCACTTGTTTTGACTATAAAAACTGCCAGTACAGCAAGACAAAATACACATGTTAAAAATACATTCTCTGAAAAACATAAATATCTTATGCACTGTTGTTTATAAAGCAAGTTCAATCAAACTGATCATGTTTTAAGGATTTTTAGATATTTTTACAGAAAACAATACAAAAATTATTATCAAGAATATGATTTTTGCCCTAATCTCAAAGGTCTTACTAGAAAAAAAGAAATGATGATCCAACGTGAATTTTCTTGATTAAATAACATGATCATGTCTAACATGTGCATTTAAAATGGCTTGAAATACCATTTTAGCTTAGCATAAAGCTGACAATTTACACAAGGTTTCTTACTTCAAACGTACTTCTCTGTCTGCTCGTATGAATGTAACACATCATAAGAAAGTGTTTCATCGCTGTTCAAATGTACTTTTAATCGCATCATTTATATGTATAAATGTTTTCCATCTGAAATAACTAAATATTAAATGAAACAAATGACAATAAAATGCAAAGTAATCTCTTCAGTAATCAAAATATTTTTTGAATATAACTGTATTCTAATTACCAATGATTTAAATTGTAACTGTAGTGGAATACAGTTACTTATATTTTGTATTTTAAATACGTAATCCTGATACATGTATTCCGTTACTCCCTAACCCTGTGTATAATATACATTGCATCTGTCAATTTAACACATTCAGTTAATGTGATTAATTATACAAAAAAATAACTAGCGCTGTGAATCGATTAATAACATTTGCCTAATTAGGTTTTCTGTGATGATTTTTATTTATTTATTTTTTTGCAGATAGAGTTAGACACAATTTTATTGGTATTAATCTTTAATACAAGTATATATGTATACATGCAATAAATCAGTGGTCATGTTTAAAATAAAATTTGGGCAAAATTGTCTGATTTTATAGTGGACTTAAAAAACAAAAAAAGGATCAAATGGGCAGATTCATTTCAAATCAAACTTTAATAGCAAGAGAAATTGAAGTATACATTGTCAATGCATTATTAGAGTCTATACGTACAGATATAAAACATATTGAATTCTGAAGTTTAAGTATTATTTTGTCTATTCGTCATTCAGTCTCTACAAGTATACCTGGCTGTAGCTATAGCGTATATGTTGGGTCACTCTCACTGGTTTTGCTTTTGAAATTGGTTCAGATGAACGTGAGTGAGCATTTTCTGCCAAAATGCCTGCCCATATCACTCCCATACCCGGTTCATGGCTTGTAGTTAAGGTCTTCATTGTCCAAATAGTAAATCTTCTCCTGTGTTTATAATTGTACAAAGGTGCCTCGGTTTGTTCCTGGCAGGCAGCAGATGCCCCAACCCCACCCCCAACCCATTCAAAGTCTGTAATCTGAGTAGCCTGTCAGGAACACCTCGGGACACCTTTCTCCCATTGTGTGAAGTTTCAGGATGTAAAAAAAGAGGATACTGCATTTTTAACTCGTTAAACAACAAATATTAATAGCAGAAATTAACGCATTGCATTTCCCGACCTTAAAAAAAATGTGTTCGGAAAATCTGATCCTCCACCTGGTCATCTAATTGTTAGACAGAGACCTGAAGAGGCCTTCAAGCCACAGTGTCTCGCACCCACTGTGTAATTTGGTGGAGGATCGGTGATGATCTGAGGGTGCTTTAGCAAGGCTGGAATCGGGCACATTCGTCTTTGTAAAGGACGTATAAATCAAGTCACGTACAGGGTTATTCTGGAAGAAAACTTGCTCTCTTCTGCTCTGACAATGTTCCCCAACTCTGAGGACTTTTTTTTTCCGGCAGGACAATGCTTCATGCAACACAGACAGATCAATCAATTTGTGGATGGAGGACCACCAGATCAAGACCCTGTCATGCCCAGCCCAATCTCTAGACCTGAACCCCATTGAAAGCCTCTGAAATGTGATCAAGAGGAAGATGAATGGCCACAAGCCTTCTGTGACGAGGAGGAGGGCATGGCTGGGCTGTGAGGGTGCACGGCCATAACTGAATCAGATGATCAGCAGGTTAGCGAAGGGGGGGGGGGCGGAGATGCCAGTTCGAGAGAGAGAGACGCACCCGGCCGCGCTACATGTGTGCCTGTGTGTCCTTAAGTTTTATGTTGTTTTAAATTCATTTATATCATTAAACTTGACATTGACTGTTCAGCTGGTTCCCGACTCCTCCTTGCTCGTTCTTAAACTGTTACACCATCAAACAAACCCATGCTTCTTGAATTTTTTGCACCAAGAATGGCATAAAGTCACCCAACAGCAATGTGAAAGACTGGTAGAGAGCATGCCAAGCTGTGACTGAAAATCAGGATTATTCCACCAAATATTGTTTTCTGAACTCTAAGTTAAAACATTAGTATTGTGTTGTTTATAAATGAACATGAACTTGTTTTCTTTAAATTATTCGAAGTCTGAAAACACTGCATCTTTTGTGTTATTTTGACCAGTTGTCATTTTCTCCAAATAAAGGCTCGAAATGACAATATTTTTATTTGGAATTTGGGAGAAATGTTGTAAGTACTTTATAGAATAAAACAAAAATTTTCATTTTACTCAAACACACACACCTATAAATAGTAAACTGATCATTTTGCAGTGGTCTCTTAATTGTTTTCTAGAGCCGTATATATGTCTACATGCATAGTTTGTACTTATTACAAGTATTTACATTGATGTGTAGAACAAGCACTAAATCCTTGCTGTCTCTTTAAGAATGCGTAGAAGTATACAAGCGCTAGATGTATCTTTATTAGGGCTGTCGATTTAATGCGTTAATTCAGTGTGATTCATTTTATTAAAAATAAAGTGTAAAAAAAATTATCGCATGCCCCCGTACCGTATAATAAGGAAGATTCCTGAGAAATGCTCTGACATCTAAACTGAGATAACTCTGTTTAAATTAAATTATGCATAGCGTATAAGCGAAGACATAACCCAATGTCCATGCAGAAGGACGATGGGTCGCATGAGAATGAAGGTTATGAATTAGTTTTCATTTGTAAATCACTAGACAGTGAACACACGTTTACTCTAAGCCTGATGTACCACAGAGACTCAAAACACATTGCAGTGCTCTTACTATTCATTTTTCATTGTGAAAGACACTTGTGTTTTTGTAGTGATCTTAACTGGTCCTTTTTTCCCCTTGTTAAGCTTTCTATTCTGCTACAGTTGTTGTCTGGCATTACAAATGGCTTCCCTAAATATCATTTGTGCATTTAAATATCGTATGCCAAACAAGTCAACAATTTGTGACATGCTGTATGCTATTTAGACAGACTCCAACATGCAGACTCCAACATGTATTCAGATATTAAGAGTGATTTCGTTTTTTACCACTATGACCCCTACTATCACCAGTTTAAAGAAGGGGGAAAAGTACCTTTCATATAATGGTGTGTGTATTTACAAAGTAAGCAACTTTTTCCACAGACAAAGTGCATGAATGCTTTTGTTTCATTAAAGGAGACTAGTGAAGCATTAAATGAGTACTTGTTTGTTTTACTGTAAGCGTCTCTTGAAACTGAATGTATTTAGATGGTGTGTAGACAGCAGTTTTAGGGTAAGAGCAGATGTATTGTGCTCTTATATTCCCAAACTCTCTGGGCCTCTGCTCACATGCAGACGTGGCCTCTCTTTCTGTGTGCTGGTCTCTCTGAGACCCTGTGTCACTCAAGACGGATGTTTGTGCTTTGTTTTGGCCCCAGAGGGCCATGTGACCAGCTTGCCAACCCGTGCAGTGCTGGCACATCCCATCTGCAGGAAGAGTGCGGATATTTGAAGCAACCAGATACATAGGAGAGCATTTGAGCAAAGACATTTTATAGATGTAGCATCTATATTTCATAGTAAAGTTATTAATTCTATTTATTAATATTTACATGAGTTTAGAAGTAAACAATTGTGCTCCATTCAGAATTTAATAACTTTTGAATTCCAATTCAACTTCTAAATTTGAATTGAGATAGCAAACAGGATGCAAAATTGCAACTGTGATAAAATGTTTGTAATACATTTTATTTTCCTGTATCATAAAACTCTGTTGTGTGACCATGTTAATTTTGTTTGTATTGAAATTCAGTGAATCCTACTTTCTGTGATTCAAAATCAAATTCCTGAATGGAAAGGAAGCCAATTCTTAAATTCGTAATATTGCCAAACCCTGGTAGTAAATACCAATATAAATGTTTTTATTATTATTGTATTTTACATTTAATTTTTCTGTATTGTAACACTTTTTTATTACAGACATACTGTATTAATTATGTTAAACTATATATAATATATGTTATATAATAATATTATATTCATGTTTTATTATTTTAATTTACTACAAAGAAAATATATTTATTTATATGATTATACACTCACCTAAAGGATTATTAGGATCACCTGTTCAATTTCTCATTAATGCAATTATCTAATCAACCAATCACATGGCAGTTGCTTCAATGCATTTAGGGGTGTGGTCCTGGTCAAGACAATCTCCTGAACTCCAAACTGAATGTCAGAATGGGAAAGAAAGGTTATTTAAGCAATTTTGAGCGTGGCATGGTTGTTGGTGCCAGACGGGCCAGTCTGAGTATTTCACAATCTGCTCAGTTACTGGGATTTTCACGCACAACCATTTCTAGGGTTTACAAAGAATGGTGTGAAAAGGGAAAAACATCCAGTATGCGGCAGTCCTGTGGGCGAAAATGCCTTGTTGATGCTAGAGGTCAGAGGAGAATGGGCCGACTGATTCAAGCTGATAGAAGAGCAACTTTGACTGAAATAACCACTCGTTACAACCGAGGTATGCAGCAAAGCATTTGTGAAGCCACAACACGCACAACCTTGAGGCGGATGGGCTACAACAGCAGAAGACCCCACCGGGTACCACTCATCTCCACTACAAATAGGAAAAAGAGGCTACAATTTGCAAGAGCTCACCAAAATTGGACAGTTGAAGACTGGAAAAATGTTTCCTTGTCTGATGAGTCTCGATTTCTGTTGAGACATTCAGAGAGTCAGATTTTGGCGTAAACAGAATGAGAACATGGATCCATCATGCCTTGTTACCACTGTGCAGGCTGGTGGTGGTGGTGTAATGTTGTGGGGGATGTTTTATTGGCACACTTTAGGCCCCTTAGTGCCAGTTGGGCATCGTTTAAATGCCACGGCCTACCTGAGCATTGTTTCTGACCATGTCCATCCCTTTATGGCCACCATGTACCCATCCTCTGATGGCTACTTCCAGCAGGATAATGCACCATGTCACAAAGCTCGAATCATTTCAAATTGGTTTCTTGAACATGACAATGAGTTCACTGTACTAAAATGGCCCCCACAGTCACCAGATCTCAACCCAATAGAGCATCTTTGGGATGTGGTGGAACGGGAGCTTCGTGCCCTGGATGTGCATCCCACAAATCTCCATCAACTGCAAGATGCTATCCTATCAATATGGGCCAACATTTCTAAAGAATGCTTTCAGCACCTTGTTGAATCAATGCCACGTAGAATTAAGGCAGTTCTGAAGGCGAAAGGGGGTCAAACACAGTATTAGTATGGTGTTCCTAATAATCCTTTAGGTGAGTGTATTTGTAAAGTCATTTTTATTTGTAAAGCACCGTTCACAACACACATAATTTCAAAACAACTTTACAGAAAATCGTCTAGGGTTACATGTGTAACCCTTGTTCCCTGAAAAGGGGGGGAACGAGATGCTTTGCTAGCTAAAAGCACTATGGGAACGATCTTGCATTGTGACCAGATGTGAATATGTGTGTAACACATCAATGAACATTGACCGGAAATTTATAGCCTCGGTTGGTGAGATCATTGGATGCACCTGTGGCCGGGCTATAAATAGAGGCGTCACCAGCATGTTCGTCAGATACTTTTTTCTGAGAAGCAGTCCTGGGACATCCCAGTGCGGCAAAGAAGCACAGCATCTCGTTCTGCTTTTTTCAGGGAACAAGGGTTACACATGTAACCCGAGACGTTCCCTTTACAAAAAGCTTCACTATGATGCTGCGCTTGCTAAAAGCGCTATGGGAACGAAATACCCACGCCGCCGCACTGGGTCTGACCGGACTCCTACGGTTGTGAAGTGTGCTCACAAGAACGCGAGAGGTCTCAGACATGAGCTTGAGATGTCGACTCAAGGGCGTTAAACCCGGAGTATCAAGAACTTTTAAACCACAAAATTGATGAATGTGTACGGAGAGGACCAGCCTGCCGCATCACAGACTTGCTTAGACATGAGCTTCAGATGTCGACTCAGGGGCGTAAGAACCCAGAGTAGCATGAACATCCAAACCATAGAGCCTGAAGAATGTGTGCGGAGAGGACCAGCCTGCCGCATCACAAACTTGTTCAGGCATGAAAGATTTAAGCCATAAGATCTGAGAATGTGTGCGGAGAGGACCAGCCTGCCGCATCATAAACTTGCTTAGACGTGAGCTTAGATGTTGAACCAAGGGCATAAGAGCCCGGGGTAGCCCGAACATCTAAACTCTAAAATCTGATGAATGTGTGCGGAGAGGACCAGCCTGCCGCATCGCAAACTTGTAGAGACATGAGATTGAGATGTCGACTCAAAGATGTAAGAGCCCGGAGTAGCATGAACATCTAAACTCTAAAATCTGCTGAATGTGTGCGGAGAGGACCAGCCTGC
This sequence comes from Moxostoma hubbsi, assembly GCA_032164185.1. Taxonomy (NCBI): domain Eukaryota; kingdom Metazoa; phylum Chordata; class Actinopteri; order Cypriniformes; family Catostomidae; genus Moxostoma; species Moxostoma hubbsi. The sequence continues at coordinate 40,393,839 of JAVLUX010000016.1, read as the reverse complement.
CGCATCACAAACTTGCTGCAGAGGGACCCCTCTAGCCAAGGCTTTAGAGGAGGTGACCACTCTGGTGGAGTGAGCCCTGACACCTACTGGTGAAGCTTGACCACGTGCCTCATAGAACAGGGCAATAGCATCCCTCACCCAATGCGACATAGTCTGTCTGGTAGCGGCCGCCCCCCTGTTGCGGCCCCCATAGCAGACAAATAATTGCCCTGACTTACGCCACTGGCTAGTGCGGTGGACATAAGTCTGAAGGGCACGGACTGGGCAGAGTCCGTGAAGTCTTTCTTGCTCCGGCATTAAAAACGGCGGGGAGCAGAAGGCTTCCAGAGTGACAGGATATAGTGTCGAAAAAAGGCACCTTAGGGAGGTAGTCAGGATGCGGATGCAAAATAGCTTTGCCCATACCTGGGGCAAATTCTAAACAGGCTGGCAAAACAGACAGAGCCTGTAGATCCCCAATCCTCAAAAGAGAGGTAATCACCATTAGAAAGACCATCTTGAGAGTCAGAAGTCTGTCAGACGCTTACTCTAGAGGTTCAAAGGGGGTCTCAACCAGACCCTCCAGGACTATTGCTAAGTCCCATGAAGGAGTTCTGATCCTAACAGGGGGCCTCAGTCGCATGGCTCCACGAATAAAGCGAGTGAATAGAGGATGTTTCCCCAAAGGCATCCCGTCCATCAAGGCATTGCAAGCCGAAATGGCAGCCACATAAACCCTGAGAGAAGTGGGGCATATGCCTGCTGACAGTTTTTCCTGCAAAAAGTCCAGAGCGGAAACAATTTGGCAGTTAACTGGATCTGCACCATGTGAACTGCACCACTTTTCAAAGACACCCCATTTATTGGTATATATTCTTCTGGTAGAGGGTAGCCCTAGCACTAAGAATGGTCTCGATAACCTCAGGTGACAGCCCTATGTCCCTCAGTTGGTACCCCTCAGGGGCCAAACATGAAGTTTCCACAATTCGGGCCGGGGTTGAAATATCGTCCCCTGTGCCTGAGACAGAAGGTCCCTCCTGTCCGGAATCGCCAAAGCAAGCCATCGAAGAGAGATATCAGCTCTGAGAACCAAATCCTGATCGGCCAGTAAGGCGCTATCAGTAAGAGGCAAGACCCTTGCTGGCAAACTTTGGCCAAGACTCCTGGGAGCAGAGAAACCAGGGAAACGCATACAGACACAGTCTGGGCCATGTATGCGCCATCGTGTCCAGACCCAGGGGAGAAGTAGAGGGGACATTGCGCAGTCTCTTGAGAGGTGAAGAGGTCCACTTCTGCTCTGTAAAATCTCTCCCAAATTTGTTGTACTACGTCGGGGTATAGTTTCCACTCGCCCGTCGTTATGTTTTGTCTGGACAGAAAATCTGCTCCCACATTTAGGCATCCAGGGATATAAATCGCCCTGAGTGACAGGAGCTTGTCCTGGCCCAAAGGAGGATCCGACGTGCCAGCAAATTCAGGTGGCGAGAGCGTAGACCTCCTTGATGATTTATGTAGGAGACTGCTGCTGTGTTGTCCACCCGCACAAGGACATGGCAGCCTCCCAGATGTCAGAGGAAGTATTTCAGGGCCAGAAATACCGCCATCAGCTTGAGGCAGTTGATGTGCCAATCGAGCTGATGACCCTCCCATTCTGCTTGGGCTGGACGACCACTTAAGACCGCACCCCAACCGGTCAGAGAGGCGTCTGTCGTTAGCATCTTGCGACGGCATGACGCACCCAGAGTGGGACCCAAGGTAAGAAACCGGGGTCTGAACCACCTAGAAAGGGAACAAAGTGCTCGGCACGTAACCCATATTTGCTTTAGGGGATTGGCTCATGGATGAAACCCCTTGGCTTTTAGACACAGCTGAAATGGTCTCATATGGAGAAGGCCAGAAGGAATCACCGTGGACGAGACACCATGAGACCTAGTATTTGTTGATACTGGAAAACAGTGCAACCTTGACCTAGCCTGAGATTGCTCAGGGAGTTTTGTATGGACATGATACGAGCGGGAGACAATTGTGCCCGCATCGTGATCGAGTTCCATATAACCCCTAGATAGGTAATTTCCTGGGTCGGAGAGAGAACGTTCTTTTCGACGTTGAGTCTCAGACACAGAGAACACAGATGAGCTAAGACGATATCTCTGTGCTGAAGTTGTCTAAATAATTCAGAATGCGGATGCCCTGGAGTCGCAACGGAGCCAGTGCATTTCGTGAATGTGCGGGGTGATAGGGCTAGGCCGATTGGAAGAACCCGATATTGGAAGGCTTCGTCCCCGAAAGCGAACCTCAGGAACTTCCTGTGCTGTGGCAGAATTCCGATATGGAAATATCCCAAAGGCCTCCTCATGGCTTTTTGCCTCATGGAATATGGAGATGACCGTATTCATGGCGTCTCCGAAGAGACCAGAAGGCGAAACCGGGGCATCGAGTAAGAAAACTCTGTCTTTATCCCTGATGCCAGAAAGATTAAGCCATAAATGCCTCTCCGTACTAACCAAAGCGGACATAGACCGGCCAATGGCACGGGCTGACTGCTTGATCGCACGGAGAGACAAATCTGTAGCCCGACGAAGTTCTAAAAAGGTTTCTTTGTCGAGCGTTTCACCCGCACTCAGGTCTTTTAGCAGGTCAGCCTGGTAAGCATGTAACACAGCCATGGTGTGCAGCGCCACACCAGCCTGACTAGCCGCTTGATAAGCCCTCCCCACTAGCATGGAGGTGGTTCTGCATGGCTTAGATGGGAGAGCAGGTCTTTTTAATGATGATGCCGAACCCGACGAGAGATAACCAGCAAGTGTCTATTCGACCGGTGGCATCATTGAATACCCTCGCGCCTCAGCACCCACGATAGTAGAATATAAAGACGTCGAGGGCATGTGAACGCTCGAGGTATAAGGCTTTCTCCACGAACGATCAAGCTCATCGTGGAGATCATCAAAGAATGGAAGGGACTGATGAGGTGTTCCCTTCCCTTGGCCACCAGACTGTCCTCTAATTTGGAGCGTTTGGGTGTTTCTTGGTCACGTGGCCAGTCTAATTGAAGTCTGGCCACTACACGAGTAATCACATCGAGTAACTCTTCAGAGGATTTGGAAGCATTCGAAGCATTCTGACCGAAAGTAGGTCACAATGCACGCACCCGCCCCGCCCCGCCCCATCGCGAGAGCAGCGTGCTCTTCCCCCAAACAAACAAAGCAAAACTCAGGCGTGTCCTTGTCAGTCATGGAACGTTGACAAGGAAACACGCACCGTTTGTTCTGTTTCTCCGATATTTTCTCTCCTTTTTTTCTTTTATATATATATATATATATATATATATATATATATATATCCGTCCAACATGGTGAAGCTTTTTGTAAAGGGAACATGCTTTAACAGAAGATTAAACTGTAATATCTATAAAGTCTTGGAGTCATCATTGTGCTGTTCAATGAAATATGATTTTAAATTGTTTCTAAAAATAAATAATTATGTTAATAAGTAAATAATACATGTACAAGATTTTGTAAGAACTGTAAGATTTACCCTTTGGCCTTTAGAGCACAATAGTACCTACTTATATAATGTCTGGGTTCCGGGGATGTATTTTTTGCATAGGCTTTTCTTAAAATCCTCCATAAAACAGTCATAAGCCATGAACCAAACCAACCAGCCCTGAGCTGAATCACAAAATAACAAACTTTGTTTTGAGTCAAAAAAATATTTGAAAGTCAGACAAAAAGACAAAGGTACATGGCTGTGTTCTGAAAAGTCTTTCACGATGGTACAAACTACAATCCCATGAAGCACTGTGAATTTTGTAATTAAATAAAAAATTATATAAATAGATAAAACTATTGGTTGTTGATTACAAGTATAGAACAATATAATTTAAATATATTGCAAAACATTCAGATAAACACAAATATACAAGTAGTTTGATAATTCAGGGAGATCGACTAATTTTCATTATTTACAGTGCATCATAGAAGTGGGCGGTTGCTTACGGTCTTATTTCACGTGATCCGTTGGCTGCGGTTCTCTGATTGATGAAGCTTTCTGTGCTGAACCATGGGCAATGTAGTTGTACAACAGGAATTCCGCTATTATAGACAATTGTTTTAACAATGCTGTTGAAATAGCGCAGACGGATGGCTTCAACGGAAGCAAATACTATCAATAATCTACCTTGGAGCTCAAGGTAGGTCTGTCTTTAAAGGTTTTTAAGTTAGCATAGAAAATCAATTAGTCTATTTAAGAAATGAATTGTGTTTTTACTTCCTCTATCAATTGATAGTCTATGTATTTCATTCTAAGAGTGTAGTCCATCATTATACTAAGGTGATGGAGGCAGAGATCAACGAGGTGAATCGCAGTTCAACTGGCAAGTCATTTCGGTGAGGTTCAGTGAGGCCATCCTAAGTCCAAGTTTATTTAGTGGCACATCAATTATCCCATGTGTTACGGTTGGAGTTGTCATCAGTTCATCCTCTGAAGTCCATCATAGTTGACTGAAGTGATGTCTGGCTGGCACAGGCTGCAGTTAGTCATCATCACTCAATGACATGTAGCAGTGGGAGTCAAGCAGGAATGGAGCTGGATCTGGCAGGCTCTGGTAACCTCAGGATATGAATCCTGAGGTTGAGACAGGGAGAAAAATGGAATAATATTAGCACAGATGTCATTCAATTTATTTCAGAGTTATAGAATATGAGAAGTGTTTATATGAGAACTAAAACAGCATAACTATGAGTTGATAGATAAACTAGGTGTATGCTTGGCTGAATAGATGAGTCTTTAGTCTAGACAAAAAGAGAGAGTGTGTCTGAGTCCCGAACAGTGTTACAAAGACTATTCTTTAGTTTAGGAGCCAAATAGGAAAATCCTTTTGTGGATTTTGATATTCTAGGTACTATTGACTACTGGTCAGAAATTTGTGATCGTAAAGAACATGATGGAATATAGCACAATAGAGGGTCACTTAAGAACTGTGGAGCTAGACCATTCAAAGAATTGTATGAAATTAACAGAATATTAAAATGAATATGAAATTTAACAGGTATCCAATGTAATGATGATATAATGGTGTTAATATGATCATATTTCTTGAAGTGTATTTATTGAACTTTCAGGACATCCTTCAAGTAATGCATTACAATAATCTAGTCTAGAGGTCATGAATGCATTCATTAGTTTTTCGGCATCAGCAACAGAGAGTATGTGTCATAACATAGCAATTAACAATCTCTTAGGTGATAGAATGCTGTTCTACAAACATTGGAAATTTTATTTTCAAAGGACAGATTGGTATCAAATATAACACACATGTTCTTTACTGTAGAAGACGATGTATCAGTGCATCCATTGAGAATCAATTTATAGTTTAGCAGCTTATTTTTAGAGGTCTTTGGTCCAATAATTAGTACCTCAGTTTGTCTGAATTCAGTTGGAGAACATTTCTGGACATCCAATCTTTGATTTCATTGATACACTCTGCTAATATGGAGAATTGTGAAATTTTGTCAAGTTTCTAAGAAATATAAAGTTGGGTATTATCAGCATAACAGTGAAATTACCAGAATTCCATGACGGTAATGTCTCCCAAGTGAAGCATATATAAGGAGAAAAGCCGAAGCCCTAAACCTGATTTCTGTGGCAGTCCATACTTAACTGGTGTTTGATCTGAGAATTCCTCATTTACACAGACAAAGTGGTAGCAGTCTGATAAATAGGACCTAAACCATGCTAATGCCAGTCCACAAATGCCAACATAATTCTCAAGCCTATCCAAGAAAATGTCATGATCTATGATGTCAAAGGCCACGTTCAGATGTTAAAACCAAGTCATTTGTGACTCTGATAAGTGCAGTCTCTGTACTGTGATGATAGCTGCCATTTAAAGTGTCTTGGGACATGCCCTAAGGATAGCAAGGCATTCTGAGATTACAGGAAACACCTCTTTTAAGAGCTTAGTTGGTATTGGATCTAACATACACGTTGTTGCTTTTGATGTTTCAATAAGTTTTGTTAGCTCTCCATGACCCATGACAGCGAAAGACTGAAGTTGTTTTATTTCTGATTATTTAAATTGTATCAGTAAATAAATGAATTAAGTCATTACTATAATATTATTGTAATTAATAATAGTATCGTATTTGTTATACTTTAATTTTATTATTATTATTTTATTTTATTATCACTTTTAATTTTCCAGTAACTCAAGACTTTTGTTGTAATAATTATACTAATAATACTCCCATATTAATCAAATTGAAAGGGAACCAGCTTTTTAATCAGGAATTTTGTAAAACCATGCTTAGTAATAGCACTAGCCACTTTTAATTTGTATTATTATTATTATTATTATTATTATTATTATTATTATTATTATTATTATCATTATCATCATCATCATCATATGTTTTAATTGTGTGACTGTGTTACAGTAAATTTTTTTGAATAGCAATTCAGTAAATTCTTCCTGTCATTCCAATTGAAATTCCCTTTACATTTCCTGTAAGGTGTGGCCAATTGAATTTAAATTCACACTCTAGAATTAAAAGGGAGGCAATTCTACAATTAAAACGTTTGCCAAACCCCACTTTTTATTAGTTTGGCGGGTTCAGAATTTCTTAATAGACTCCAGATGTATGTTCACAGGAAACTGAGGTTGATCTGATGAGCAATTAAACATTTATGGAGAACTGTTTTAGTTGTACAATCAAAGGACCTCTAAATTATATATTTCCATTCTCATTTGGATTTGACAGCATCAAGCTTAACACAAGTTACAATTAAGTAAACAAAGTAAAAAAAAAAAACACTTCATTTATAAAATTAATTTTTTTTTAACAACAACAACATAAAGACATAAAATGGAGCACTAATCATTCAGTGACACATTGTTTTGAATGGTTTGAACAGTGATATGCTTGCTAAATAAAACTAAAATGTAGTAGTACTACTTCAACGCAAGTATTAAATACATAAAAGGGCATTAGGTATTTCTGAGGGGGCACACGTTTGTCACTACACTATATTGTAATTAAATTTAACCCTGCTAAAAAATGTATGTTTACTATCATCATGTCTGAAGGGCAATTCAAAGATTTTTTAGACATGCAAAACCGAAAAATAAACTAAATATTCAAAGTATGTTCAAAACCTTTCTACCTTGCTACAAAATAGACAAAAAATAAATCTACTGAAAATTAAGAATCAAAGAGAAAGACTTTGATGCTTCTTTAAATATTGGCTAAATATATATATTTAAAAAACAGTTTACTTACACAGCTTTTTGCTTGTGTAAACTGCAACAGAGTGATGAAGAGCTCAGGTTTAAACACACAATGGGCATGCTTTTTATCTTGTTTTTAGAAAATGTGATTAACTTGACTGTACAGTGCTCATACATTGCATTTTTTTGTTTTGTTTTTTGGTTCAGTTCTATTAAAACGGAGGTGTATAACTTTTCCAGTGTTGAAATACTTTCCCATATCCCAGCTTAACATGCAGAGACAAGAATCAGTCACAGCTTAACATGAATAGGCAAGAATAAGTTAGCCCTAGGTAAATTTGTATTTGTTTTAAGTGGCCTGTACACCAAGTCCGACAGCATTGACTCAACTCGTGGCATGAGTTGGGGGCAGAACTATCTGTTTGTTCGATCTACAGCAGATGGTGGTGTTTTCGGAAAGCTGTTTGAAAACAATGTTTATTTGTGCAATTCCATCCAGTGGAATTAATTTCATGGAAATGACACACTTCAGCTTTAAAGAGACTTTTTCATGGGCAGGCTGTTATTTCTATATGGAGCAGACAGACTGCAGCTGGAGTGAGAGGGGTCAGCGATGTATAAGCACAGGGAGCTGCGTGGAAAAGTATACCCTCCATGTCACAATCCTTTTTTTTTTAATGAGAGGTTGCGAGCGGAACAGACAGCGGACTACAACGCATGTGGATCCATAAGTGCTCAAAGCAAATACATTTACAGACTTTTTGTTTACATAATGGAGATATTTACATAAAGGTGCATAAAGATAGATTTATTAAATATGAGATGTATAAGAAATCCACAATACTGAAAGATCCTAGGACATGTGTTTCAATGTATGCAAGGAAAAATTATATATATAAAAAAAAAAGTCCTATTAATTAGTGACACAATATGCTGTACTGTACAGTAGATTGAATGGGGCCCCAGTTAGTCAATAGTTCATGCAGTAAAGCATTATTTGCAGCGCTACAGCACACACTGCAGAGTCCTTCTCACTATAATGAGTGTCACTCATATCAGGCCAGCACCGGGACACAAATGCCAAGAGCAGACAGCAGTTCTCGCCCATCACAGGTGCATATAGTGCGAGCGGGCCACAGCTAATTCACACTGCTCGTGTCAGACTGTCAGGGTGTAGTAGAGGGCGAGGAGGCCCAGTCGCCACAGGAGGTGTCACGCGCTGTAGGTTGTGGGGTGAAGGATGAGCTGGACGTGTGTTCTTATGAGGAGGTGGAAGCACTCCATCTGTTTCCTCTCACAGGCGGCCTGTGAACACCCGACACTCACCAATTCTCTCCCGTGTCCTTCCTCTACTCTTTATTTCTGTTCTGTGTATTCGTTGGTCATTTTCTAACCCTTCTATCTTTCTGTCCCTACTCGATCCATGTCTCCATATGACAGTTGTTCTTCCTGCTTGTTACGTCTCAATACCCTGTGACATCAGAGTGAGATCTGGGCATTGTCATGCCATATTCACTCCTTAATTAGTCATCAAGTATCCACTGCAGTCAAGTACAGGTTTCATTTTATGAAATTAATCAACTTAGAATTTTGTAAAAGTGGAAAATGAAGTAAGCAGACTGACAGTTTGACATTAAAGTTTTGAGACCTTGAATTATATGCGGATAAAGTTAAAAAAAAAAAAAACTTTCACATATAAGCTCTGTTACAAAGGCTGCCTTGCTGCTTACTGCATAAATAGGCAGCTGTCTTCTAAGGCAGCATTTATGACCATAATGGCACCTCATAATTGACCGATTTGGAACACTCTACAGTACATAATTTTGGAAGCAACTCCACAACTGTTTCCAGTAGAGTTTGAAGTTTGTGTGTTCCTAAGCTAATGATGAGATACTCTGAGCAGTGCTAATTTTCACCAGAGACTCAAAACAAAAAGGTTTTAATTTTGGTTCCTTCTGAGCAGAAACAAAAGGAATTCCGACGTTCCACAGCCTCTTTATAGAGCCTCTTTATATAGCATCTTTTAATTTAAACAAACATATAGCCTACATGACCTAACATAATAAACGGTTAAACATTGTATAGCTAATATGAGTGTATTCATGTTCACGTGAACACTTTATCTTATATTACATATAGATTTATATAAGATTTATATTTGTGTACTATAATATGTTTATCTCTGTAGAAAAATGTTCTCCTACTAAGAATTATAAATGGAAATTATTTGATATAAATTTGAGAAAAAAAGGCACCACCACTAAAAGATGCAAAAATTACAATTGAGATAATATTGGAACAACTCAGTATTTGTCCAGCATTTGGAAAGAGCACCAAAACTTGCATGGGTGCAGTGACACACAAATATTTTCACAAAGTTTAAAAGTATTGGTTGTAAATTTAAAACATTAATTTCTGCAATTCATATTTTCTGTTTAACGCATAAAAAAACATAACACAATTAATGCAGTATCTGATTTTTTACTTCCTGAAACTTCACGCAATAGGAGAAATGTGTCCCAAATTGTTCCTGGCAAACAAACCCAGACACCTGCACTTAGAGAGAGAGAAGGACCTGGACGTTCAGCAAGCTGCAGATAGGTATACTTGTAGAGACTGAACAGCAGCCAGATAAAATTATAGTTTGACATTTTAAACGTCAACAAATTAAACTTCAGCATATAGTATGTTTTATATCTGTATGTATAGTGTCTAATAATATATTGGCAGTGTACTCTTTAGATTCTCTTGCCAATAAAGGCTGATATGAATTAAATCTGCCCATTTGATCCTATTATTTAACAAAAGCATGTCCACTGATTTTATGGCATGTATACATATACTTGCATAAAAGATTAATACCTGTTTGTTGCTATAAATCACAGAAAAATGTGTGATTAATTAGTTTAAAAAAATATATAGATTCGCAGCCCTAATTTAAATGCAAAAATATTTTCAGATTTACTGCACAAATGATGGTGACTCCAGCGCTGCTGGTGCATCAGCATTTCACTGTAAACACTAGAAAGAAATGTCCCACCCCTTACTGAAACAGACTATATGACTGGTTTAAACATCTGATTGGTCACTCTGTGTCAGAGTCAGACTGTCTATCTTGGCCTTACCTGCAGTACTTCAGCACTCCCACCTCCTGCTGCTCCTTTCACATTTAGAGAGAATCTCTAAACTTTCAAAATAAAAAAAAAATACAGTTCACTCAACTGTGCATTCATCACCTCAGTAGACTGAAAAGTTATGTGGCCAAAGCCTACTCAATGTTCTGGTGGCCATACGCATCCTAACTCATTTTTGGTGAGCATACGTAAAATCTTTAGAAGTATAGGTGGGTAAAAGTCTAGGTTACTGTTGTAACCTCTGTTCCCTGATGTAAGGAACGAGACGTTGTGTCGAAGAAGCAACACTAAGGGTCTTTCTTGAGAGCCTTTCGCATCTCTGAACTTTGAGAAAAGGCCAATGAGAAATTGGCAGACACAATTTGCATGTCCCGCCCCCGGACATATGGGTATAAAGGGAGGGAAATGCATCTGTTTCATTCAGGATTTGTCTGAGGAGCCGACAATGAGGTTCAGCGATGTGGCCGGGAGGATACAACATCAGGTTCCCTCCATCAGGGAACGGAGGTTACAACAGTAACCTAGACGTTCCCCGTCTGCCGCTCACTTCGACGTTGTGTCGAAGAAGCAACACTAGGGGTCCAATTTAAATCACGCCATGCGCTGAACTGTGTACGTGCACTGCTGACACAGGTGCGGGCAGGTAGCTTGCATGCCAAAACGACAGGCTGTGTCAGACTGCACGTACCCTTCACCAACACCCCATAAAATCGTCAAAACCTGTTTTTTTACACCCCAATAGGGGGACCAAGGTGACGTGCCAAGCATGGGAGCAAGCTGTGCCAGCCGCGCCTTTTCTCTCTCCATGTTTCTTGCATAGTGTTAAAGCGGCTGGGGCCAACTTAACGCTATCACACGCATCGGGGAAGGTGTTCTTTCCCAGTTTTCCTATTCTTTCAGGGGGGAAAGACCCTGCAGAGACCACACCTGCCCAGACTGGGGGAGGTAAAGGGTGGTGAAATACATCACATGGGCTTTTAGGTCACAGCGATCGGGGGTTCATGAGGACTGCCCAAGGGAGATGCGGGTCCGCGGAAAATACACACAGGGGGATAAGTCCACGTAGGAGCCCGTCCTGTGGAGCACCTATTCCAGTATAGGATAAATTGAGTACCCGCATTGGTCTTGGTTGGCGAATTCCTCCGCTGGAGCCGAGTTAGTGGGATCTCCTGGGGTAAGAGCGCACAGTATTACCTCAGTGGAGGGAAAAGGTGGTAGGTGCATGTGATCCACCCGGTCAGTTGTCACCGTGTTACCGAGTTCTACCGGCTCGGACCAGAGAAAACACGGGACGAAACCGACTCAACCCTGAGATTATAAAATCTTGTAACAGTATTGGGTGTTGCCCAACCCACTGCTCTGCATATGTCTGCTAGGGAGGCGACTTTGGCCAGTGCCCATGAGGACACCACACTTATCGTCAGGTGTGATCAAACCCTCAAGGGGGCGGGCACGGCCTGGGTGTGATAGGCCCATGCTATGCAACCACCCAGTGGGAGAGCCTCTGGTTGGAGACAGCCTTCCCTTTTCGCTGTCCACCAAAGCAGACAAAGAGCTGCTCAGAACATCTAAAGCTCTGTGTTGATAAAAATTGATACGCAAAGCACGTACCGGACACAGCAACGAAGGGGCTGGGCACTTGCAGGTTCATTACCTGGTCTCTGAAGGGAGTCGTAGGAACCTTGAGCACGTAGCCCGGTCATGGTTTTAGGATTACATGAGTGTCTGCCGGACCGAATGCGAGGCAGGTGTCGCTGACAGAGAACACTTGCAGGTCCCCGACTCTCTTGATGGAGGCGAGCACGATCAGGAAGGCAGTCTTCAGGGAGAGGGCCTTCAGTTCAACTGATTCTAGCGGCTTGAAGGTGGATCTCTGAAGGCCCTAGAGGACCACTGAGAGACCCCAGGAGGGGAACAGGCTTGTCCGGGAGGGATTCAATCTCCGGGCACCTCTTAGGAACCTGATAACTAAGTCGTGCTTACCCAAAGACTTGCCGTCTACTGCATCATGGTGGGCCGCGATAGCAGCTACATATACCTTCAAGGTTGAGGGGGACAGGCTCCCTTCCAACCTCTCCTGCGGAATGAGAGCACTGACCTAACTGCGCACTTCTGTGGGTCTTCAGCATGGGAAGAACACCAAACTTCAGGCCATAAAGTTGCCTGGTAGAGGGAGCTCTGGCATCCTGTCCAGGGGCCAGACGTGGAGGTTCCAGAGGTGTGGGCGTGGATGCCAGAGTATGCCCCGTCCCTGAGAAAGAAGTTCCTTCCTCGTGGTAATTTGCCAGGGAGGGGCTGTCGCGAGGAGCACTAGATCCGAGATTCAAGTTCGAGAGGGCCAGTAAGGGGCCACCAGAGTGACCTGTTCCTCGTCCTCCCTGACCTTGCATAGCACCTGTGCAAAAGGCTTACTGGGGAAATGCGTACTTGCGCAGCCCCGTGGGCCAGCTATGTGCCAGTGTGTCTGTCCCGAGTCGAGCCTCCATTCGGGCGTACCAGAGCGGGCAGTGGGAGGTCTCTTGGGAGGCGAATAGGTCTACCTGTGCCTTGACGAACCGTTCCCAAATCAGCTGGACCGACTGGGGGTGAAGCCTCCACTCTTCGCTGGGCAAGTGTTGTCGCGATAGCGCATCCGCTACAACGTTGAGGTTGCCCAGGATGTGAGTGGCACGCAGCGACTTGAGTTGCTGCTGGCTCAAAAGGAGGAGACGACGGGTAAGTTGTGACATGTGGCGGGAGTGTACACCACCTTGGCGATTTATGTACGCTATCGTGGTGGTGCTGTCTGACTGGATCAAGATGTGCTTGCCCTGAATTAGCGGGAGAAACCTCCGCAGGGCAAAAATTACAGCCAATAACTCTAGGCAATTGATGTGCCAGCGCAGCGGGGCCCCTTTCCAACGGCCCGCAGCTGCATGCCCGTTGCACACGCCACCCCAACCCAGTTTGGAGGCATCTGTGGTGACCAGGACGCATCAGGACACCTGCTGCAAAGGGACTCCTGTCCGTAGAAAGCAGAGGTCTGTTCAGGGTTTAATAGTTTGGCAGCAGGCGGGGGTGATAAACACATGGTGCGCCATGCTCGACTCGAGTCTGGAGCCAGCGCTGAAGTGGTCTCATATGCATCAACCCCAGCAGCGTGACCGCTGCGGAGGATGCCATGTGTCCCAGGAGCCTCTGGAAATGTTTTAAGAGGACCGCCTTGCCCGGCCTGTACGTGGTGAGGCATTTCAGCACTGACAATGCGCTCGTTTGTGAGGCGTGCTAACATTGAGACTGTGTCTGAAATCCATGCCGAGAAAAGAGATGCTCTGAACAGGGTGAGCTTGCTCTTTTCCCAGTTGACCTGAAGCCCTAAACGGCTGAGGTGCCTGAGCACCTGGTCCCTGTGGGCGCATAGTAACTCTCGGGAATGGGCCAGGATGAGCCAGCTGTTGAGGTAGTTGAGAATGCGGATGCCTGCTTGTCCTGCTTCGGACCTGCGGAAGGGGAGGAACTTGTACTGATATGCTTGGCCTTCGAACGCGAACCGTAGAAAGGGTCGATGTCGAGGCAATATTGAGATGTGGATGTACGCGTCCTTCAGGTCTACCGCTGCAAACCAATCTAGATTCCACTTCTTTGACACAACGTCGAAGTGAGCGACAGACGGCGAACAGCATATGTTTGTGTATGCTCTAGATAACACTACTGCACTAGTCTCATGTTAATATCAATAAAGTCTCATGGCTTTACTTTTTAAACTTTGTTTATTTTATTCCAGTGTGATGCCTTGCCCTATTGTAATTGTATTACTGTAGACGTGATTAATGCTTGCTTATATTATAAACTCAGAGACAAACAAAATCACTGTCTGTGGTAATACAGCATGCCACAGATACCATCCATAGTGCATAACTTGTAATGAATAGGGACCATTCCTTTCAAAGTGAAATGTGTCATTTCTAAATGTGTAGTTTCTTGCTGAAGTTCATTATGAAAATATGAAGAATTTGAGCATTTACACTGCAAGAAGAAACAACACTGCTGCCATGGTAGAAAAAAAAACTGAATATGAAGTGTAATTAATTTATAGCCTAAAGGTTCACAAATAGAACTTACAGGCACTTTGTTTTTAAAAGCAAAAATCTATATATTTATCTAAAATGCAAAAGATTTTATATTCATTTAAATAAAAGCATAATAGATTTGAATGAAGTGTAAGCCATGTCAATTTGATAGTCTGAAATATAACTGTATCAGTATATATGTTCAGGTGCAAAGACTCATCAAAGTATAAATGTGTCTTAAAGTGTGAAATTAACCTTACAATGTTTTCTGTAAACAGGTATAGTATATAAAGAAATGCAAAGAAACTCAAAAATACATTTAATGTGCTGTTCAAAATATACAAGGTTCCTGGATCTCTCAAATAAACTATTTAATATATAAATCTAAATAAATTAAATACATTTCCCCATGAATCACCATGCAGAGGGAGTGACTTATTGCTGACTATATTTACTTTATCAAAGATGTCACTTTACTCACATCTGATTGGTCCAGTATGTGTTTGCGAACTGTAACCCATAATTAAACCTCCTCTGGAGCAGGTTAGCTGTGTAGCATAAGTTTCTATGGTGATGAACACTGGTAAAAATTGACCTGCTTTTGTGAGGCCTGAAAAACCAGGGTTTGCTTAAACCTGGTTAGCCACTGAAACCAGCTTTGTGCAACACACATCTGAACACCAAGTCAAACCATGTCACGCCCAATACTCACGCTATTGGTTGAGCGTGATGTTGACATTTCGGACAAACTGGTATTCCCAAAAATAGCCGACCTAACAATTATTTATTGTGAAATTAGATTTTTTTTTTCTAGTTTTATTTGATGTAATGAAAGTTTTAGTCTATTGATGGGCACAGCTGCACGGGAATATGGCTAATGTTATTATAGTTCTGATTAAGTTTTGTGCTGGATATGTTGGAGGCAGTTGAGGCTGATCTTGCAGGGCAAAGTTAAATTGTCCTTGAATGATGAGGGCTGTGTGTATGTGAAAGAGGGTCTGGCACAGGTGCTGTGGCTTGACGAGAAAATCACCTGCCTCCAGAGAAACACCAAACTAATGAGCATGTTGAAGACTGCTGCCACAAATGTCCACATAATCCAGTGAACACAGCCAAACCCAGCACTGACTGCCCACTGTTACATATGAACACACTTCAAATACCCTTACACATGAAGAACAACAACAATTAATTTAAATAAAAAAATATGACAGACAGACAGACAGACAGACAGACAGATAGATAGATAGATAGATAGATAGATAGATAGATAGATAGATAGATAGATAGATAGATAGATAGATAGATAGACAGACTTGTTTTTGATTGATTGATTTAGTTGTCCTTTCAAAGGTCATGAGCAAACTTTGAGTCCAGACCTCCAGAGCATTTATTGAGTGGCTCTGGCAGGTTTCAGTGACAGGGTTCAGATGCAGAATACAGTGACTAAAGCAGCAGGTATCAAGGTGACACGACTCACTCTACCAGAGCTTACTTTCACAGATACTCTCACTGCCAATTCTACCTCAAGTTTAGATGAATAGAGGAGAATAGATGGCTGCAATGTGATTCCTTAAGCAATACCATTTGTTGGTCCAAGAAAAACATTCCTATAAAACTATTACAGACCTAAACATAGCCATAAATTTCACCCAAAAATTTAAGTGTTGCTATTATTTACTGACCCTTATTTTTCTAGATCCATATAGCTTTCTTTTTTCAGCAAATCGCTAAAGGAGGTATTTTAAAGGACCTTACAATTTATGTTTTTTTCACACATTAGCAGTTGATAGTGACTTACAGTATACTGTATCTTAAAACAAACATATTTTGGATGGATGGCTGGATGGATGGATGGATACACTGTAAAACTATTTATCAGTTAATGCAGCACATCTAAAATAACAGAGAGCTGCTGCTGTGTATGGATTCATGGATATTTGTGTCTGTTTCTGTTGTATTTCTTCTGTAGACTCATTAGATTGTAGTCAAAAATCAGTACTGTGTGTAAAGGACCGGATCATAAATTAGACCTGTGATCAGTGAACTCGATGAAAGTGAGCTGCACCCGATATTTCATGTTAATCAGATGATATATAGCAGGATCAGTCATAAGACTCTCTACTCTTTAGAACTGAAAGAGATGGAGCGATTTCACACCATGACCAGCCATATATTAATAAACTTTTATCTTTCAAGTGATTATGTACATCATGTCAAGATCATTTGAAGATGCCAAAGTATTAATGCCACAGGGTTTATCTTAGCACAGGGGTCTTCAACCTTTTTCAGACAAAGGACCCCTTGTTACATACTGTTACATTTTTCTGTGCCATACTTGTACCAAAATGATGGATGGATGGATGGATGGATGGATGGATGGATGGATAGATAGATAGATAGTTAGATATTTTAAGATATTTTATTTCCATATATTTGTTGTTCCTCTGTTGTTGTTCTTTTAATCTACTCTCTTTACACCACCTTTCTTTCACTTATTCTCTGTTTACCTCTTTTTTTGTGTTCACTTCCTTTAAACATCCCCACATGTTTCATTGTTTTTTTAATTCAAACTAAAGCACCAAACCTCTGAAACATTTCAATATTTCTAAATATTATTCTCATGGTGTATACTTCTCTGTGTAGGACAGAGCTTCAGTGGCAAGGCAATGTATGTGTAATATTTTAGTGCTTCATTGCATTTCCTGTGGTTTGATTGGCTGTCAGAGGCAAATGTCACAATTATTCATGGGAGGAAGACACAGTGACCAGGAAGCAACGTCAAGCTTTCAGCTTCAACATGACAATGAGCTCTGAGCGAGTTCATTAAGCAGACACCATACCTAACTCTCTCTCTTTCGCTCTTCACCTTCACCTGCGTTTATTTGTCTGAGCCTGTCAGTGTCCAAGTGTAGCCACTTCACTCCATTAATGAGGAGCAAATTAAGGCAGCCCGTCCTGGCACTTTGCCATCAGACATTCAAAAGCACAAACTCATCTTATGCCACTCACTCAACAACAGACATCTGTTTATCGAGAAATGTCATTATACAAGTAACTCACTAAAGAATACCTGTAGATAGCACTTTACATTAAAGGAATATTCCAGGTTCAATACAAGTTCATCTCAGTCGTCAACGTTTGTTGTATAATATTGATTACCACAAAAATGTATTTTGACTCGTCTCTCCTTTTCTTTAAAACAAGCAAAAATCTTGGTTCTATTGAGGCACTTACAATGGAAGTGAATGGGGCCAATTATTGCATGTTAAAATACTCACTGATTCAAAAGTATCGCCACAAGACATAAACTAAATGTGTGTTAACATGATTTTAGTGTGATAAAATCACTTATAAAAATTTTCTGTGAAAAGTTATAACCAATTTTCAGTTAAATTTTACTTTGTTGCCATGACGATGTAATGTCAACAAACCCTAAAACCCTACAATGACTGTAAAAATGATCATTTAAACAACTTTACAAATCAAATAATACACAGAAGATTCAATGCAAGTGACTTTATAAAATGATAAGCTTCACATTTCTGCCTTTAAACCTCCACATTCACTTTGATTATAAATGCCTCACTGTAACCTTGATTTTTGCTTTTTTTTTAAATAAAAGGAGGGAATAATCAAAATTCATTTTTGTGGTTATCAATATTATAAATAATATCAATATTATTATATTAATAAAGTTATCAATATTATGCCACAAATGCTGTCGATTGAGCTTAACTTTTCATGAACCCGGAACATTACCTTAATGTTCTCTTTGTTAAAGGTTTATAAAGGGGTTCATTAATGACTAATAATTAATTTACAGATACATTATAAATTATTAAGATACAGTTAATGCATGAATAAAAAGAGGACTTTCATGCAGTACTTGCCAAATAGTGAGCTTTTTTTTTTTATTTGCATGTTATAAATGTGTAATAAATACAATCATTTATACATCTATTAATTAAAGAATTCCTTAATTTATGATTTATGTCACAATACAGCAAAGTGAGATTAAAAGGAGGGATTGTGTAATTTTGATACAGTTTGCTTTGAATTTATTAATTTCTGTAATCTCTTGATTTACTTTTCTTGTTACGTTGATGACAAAAGAATGGTGCTGCTCCGTGTGCTGTCCCAATATAACTAGTCAGAGTTACCTAAAGTCCTCTGCAGACACACTATTCAGCTCTTCATGCTCATTCACAACAGATATCATATAATAAAGCCTGATGACCATTAATCAGTACTGAACATTATATACAGCTTTCTAATGGAGGCAACTTCTTAATAAATGCTTCATATGTGTCCACTTTGTATGAAGCTACATTGTCATAGATCACTAATGTTGCAGTGTATTTATTAAGCATTTACAGTATAACATGTATGTTTTTAAAATGCTCACTATTTCGCAGTTGTTGTATTTAAGTCCTGTTGTTGTAACTGCATTTCAATTATTTAAAATGCATTTGTAAATTAATTATTAGTCTTAATGAACCCCTTTATAAACCATAAATAAATCAAAAATTTTCAAGGTCTCTATCTACAGATTAATATGTGTAGGGCACTAACCAACATAAATATACCTGCATACACTAACAAGGCCCATGCATTTTCTTCTGTGTATGTTATTGGTGTATGGGTTTTCCTGCGGCATCAATAAGTTTATGATGTCTGTCTTTCTCTTTTTTTACTCTCATACCCTTTTCTTCATTATAACTGTTCCTGCATTTGATTTGTCTTCCACCCTCTCTATATATTTCCCTCTGACATTTGTCCCGTCTGCTCACGCTATCTCTCTCTGTCTCATCCCCCTCTCACTCTCTCTGAGTTATAGCTGCTCATACTGTTCATCCCCCCCACTGCCGTCCTTCCTCTACGATCACGGCCCTTCTTTCTTTCACCTCCTCTCTGTACCTCTCTGGTCAGATTGGATCACATATATCTTTTATATTGTTTGAATAAATATTGCTATTATATACAAATATAATTAATGTCTCACCATTCTAAATATATTATATGGCTGATTTTCAAACCTGGTCTCATATAGAATCACGTTACTGTACCTACATGTTTGCAAACTGATATTTACATTACTCATTGTACGTATTACGGCAGATTCCTGGTGAAATAAAGATTAAAGGTGCTAAAACAACAATGACTTATATTCACTTTCATACAAATGACCAGTAAAACAGCAGATTTTCTGGTCATGCCACCAGTCACATGAAGTTTGTTAAATTTTTCCTGAGACACAAAACCATGAGTCAGCAGTATGTCGGCTCGTAGACAATATGATATCAGGTACATTTAGTCTCCAGGGTAAAGTCAATATTAAAAACAATATTACTGATGTGCAAAAATGTGTAGATAGTTTTCAATGTAAATTATATTTAAATTAATAATACATTGACTCTCACACAATTCTGCAGAAATATATGAAGTTTTTTTTGTGACAGGGAAATAAAAATGACATATAAATCATATAATATAAATAGACTGCACCAGCTTTCACACATTGATTCATGTTCATGAATAATTACATTCATTCTAAATCAAGATCACAGAGAAGTTTACCTTTATTAATATACAGTATAATAACATGGCACACAGTACATATATGGATTTAACTCCACTCTTTGCAGAAACCCTTCTGAAAGGTTCAGTTCTGCAAACTCTATTCTGTTTACCTGTGCTGTGCCCACTGTAAATTATTCATAAATCAAGAAATCTTTGTGTAATGAGTTTTTACGCATGCATGCTTAAGCAACAACATTCTGAAGCAGAGTTTGATTTCATCACTATGTGATGTATTTTTTATTTATTCAATCATAAGTGTTGGATCACACAGTTGTGGATGATAATTTCAGACTGTGCTATGATTCTGGCATGCCATTTAAATGTGGGATTAGAATTTTTGGTAGCACTTTCTATGAAGCTCATATTTATAATGGATTGTAAATAAATAACTACAGTTATAAGTAAATTTAAGCAACAACCAAATTTTAACGCTACTAAATGTTAATAAATGTAATGATATAAGTGCTGTAAAACGACCAGCTGTATCAGACTGCACGTACCCTTCCCCAATGCCCCATAAAGTCGTCAGAATCCTTATAGTTACCCTAGACAGGCGAACAAGGCGATGCTTGCCAACCTGGCAACCAAGGGAAAGGCCTGGGTGCGATAGGCCAATGAAATGGCGTCAACTACCCAGTGGGAGAGCCTCTTGTTTGAGCAGCTGCTGGCTCCAAAGGAGGAGACTACGGGCAAGTTGTGACATGTGGCGGGAGCGTACGCCGCCTTGCTGATTTATGTACGCTCCCGCGTTGGTGCTGTCTGATCTGATCAAGACTCATTTGCCCTGAACCAGCGGAAGAAACCTCTGCAGGGCAAAGAATACAGTCAACAACTCTAGGCAGTTGATGTGCCAGCGCAGCGGGGCCCCTTTCCAACGTCCCAACCCAATTTGGAGGCATTGGTCGGGACAACTGCTGCAAGGGGACTCCTGCCCGCAAAAAGCATAGGTCTGTCCAGGGTTTGAATGTTTGGTGGCAGGCGGGGGTGACCATCACACAGTGCGTGCTGCGGCGCCATGCTCGTCTCTGGACTCGAGTCTGGAGCCAGTGCTGAAACGGTCTCATATGCATCAACCCCAGCAGCCCGACCACCACGGTGGACGCCATATGCCCCAGGAGCCTCAGGAAAAGTTTTAAGGCAGGCCTGAAGGCTGCGAGACATTCCAGCACCTACTGTGCGTGCTCGTTGGTGAGGCACGCTGACATTGAGACTGAGTCTAATTCCATGTCAAGAAAAGAGATGCTCTGAACCAGGGTGAGCTTGCTCTTTTCCAAGTTGACCTGAAGCCCTAATTGGCTGAGGTGCCTGAGCACCTGGTCCCTGTGGGCACATAGTAACTCACGGGAGTGGGCCAGGATAAGCCAGTCTTCGAGGTAGCTGAGATTCGGATGCCGGCTTCTCGGAGCAGGGTAAGGAGGCAAAGGTGCGTCCCGAGGCTCTGGTGCTGAGAAAAGACTTGAAGCACTTACCTTGCTCTGCACATCCGGCAGGGGGCAGGTTAGTGACTGAGGAGGAGGTCCGGTGGAGGCGTTCTCTAGACTCGTAAGAGCCGGCCGGCAGTCATGGGAACAGTCGTGGGGCTGAAGGCGGGGGTTCCGCATCCAGCATGCTGGAACTGTTGAGGTGTGGTGGCAGAGTGCCGTGAGAATGGCAATTGTGGCCCAGGTGACCCAGAGACAAAGGAAATAGCTCTTTTATTGAGAATGTGCGTACCGCAGGCCCAAGGGGGTGCGGCAAATGAAATAAATTCAAACAAGGATTCTCTTCCCAGCCCTCCACCGGGGGACGGAGTGGTCTGCTTACCAGCTCCGGAACGGACGTCTGGTTCGATCATCTCAGTAGTGCCTGGGAGCCTTCCGGATCATCGAGGGGGTCCATAAGACAGGGGGCGTGTCTTCCTGTGGGCTGCTCGACGCAGGGGCTGAGAGCTGGGCCCGGGT
Source organism: Moxostoma hubbsi (assembly GCA_032164185.1). Lineage (NCBI taxonomy): Eukaryota > Metazoa > Chordata > Actinopteri > Cypriniformes > Catostomidae > Moxostoma > Moxostoma hubbsi. The sequence continues at coordinate 40,371,929 of JAVLUX010000016.1, read as the reverse complement.
TGAGGCAGAGCTGCACATTTCTTAGCTGCAGGAGGACGCCCTCGGCGAGCAGACGGGGCATGGCCCGTGGTGGCAGGTTTGCGGCGGGCAGAATTTGTGAGATGGCCTCTGTCTGCCTTTTCACCGCTGAGAACTGCTGGGTGAAGGTGTTCGGCCTCGATGGTGTCACCGATGAGGCCGAACTGGCAGACAGGGGGTTTGAGGAAGCGTGTCTTGTCCGTCTTGCGCATCTCAGCCAAGTTCAGCAACAGATAATGGTCCTGAACCACAATTGTGGCCATCATCTGCCCGAGTGACTGCACTGTGGCCTTTGTGGCCCTGAGGGCGAGGTCGGTTGCTGAACGCAGTTCCTGCAGCATGTCGGGATCAGGACTACCCACGTGCAGATCTTTGAGTGCCTTGGCCTGGTGGACTTGCAGGAGGTTCATGGCATGCTGGGTGGGAGCGGCCTGTCCGGTTGCACTGTAGGCTTTGGCAGCCAGTGACGACGATGTCCTACAGGCCTTGGAGGGGAGCACAGGGCGACCCCGCCAGGTGGAGGCATTCTCGGGGCATAGGTGGATCGCAAATGTCCTATCCTATCCACAGCATGGCTGTGAGCGGCGCGCAGACCCAAGGAACCAGTCATCCAGCCGCGACGGCTGTGGGGAGGACGGAGGGTTCCAGTCCAACCCCACGCTGGCGGCGGCCTGGGCAAGTATGTCGGACATCTGGGCATCAAGAGAAGATCACTCTTTATAAACTATTTTAGTTTGCGCTGCCATAGATCCAACAACAGATCGCTCAGAGGTAAGAGGAACAGGTGTGTGATTCGCAGCTCGCTGCATACACGACCATCGGCTCCGAATAAAATTTCCCCACCTTTATACCCGTATGTCCGGGGGCAGGACATGCAAATTCTGTCCGCCAACTTCTCATTGGACTTTTTATATAGATCAGAGGTATATTCGGTATTCAAGAAAGACCCCTAGTGTCGCTTCTTCGACACAACGTTGAAGTGAGCGAAAGACAGGGAACTTGTATCATGCAGTACTTTAAAAGATAAACTTATATAATGGAAGATATTTATAAAATAAGTCTCCATATAAGATGCGCAAACATTCAAGTTTATTGAATTAAGTTCAATATAGAATCAATTTGAATTTGAGTGTTTTTACACCCAAGGAGATTGGCTACATGTGTGATCAACATAAAAAATCTCTTTCTCTCTCTATTAGACAGTTTTTGATATATTTAAAAAAGTTACATCATAATATCTAAAAATGAATGGGTGTTATTTTGTATTTAGTGCATGTGTAATTTATAGCATTTCCAGCATAAATTCCACTTAAATATTGTATGGACATTTATAAGGCATTGCTTTTGACACTTTACTTAAATAATGGCAATTATATATATCTACTGTATATAATACATTATAACTTCTGCAGATACAATTGGATGTTGCTAATTTTACAATGCATTATACTCTTAAGATATATCTATGAATAGGAAAGTATTATAATTGCGGTTACAATTATTTATGAGAAGTTATAACATATTAAATTGTGTATTATGAGACATTGCTTATTAATTATAATGACTTCACATCACATTTTATATATGGGCTTCATAGAAAGTGTTACCGAATTTTGGGGGGGGGGGGGGGGGGTGTACAAGGATAGGGTTTTTTATCTTCTTCTTCAGTATGTAAATATCTAAAGTATTTACAAAATCAAATGTTGATTAATTTGTTAGAAATAAGGTTTGCTTAGTATCACAGCAGTATAAGAATTTTTGATTACTTTAATAAATCTCTTCAGTTTACTGCAACTTCCATATCTCTGAATTGTGTGAAGTGCTGTAAAGTTTATCACCTGTGCTTATATAAACACAACACACCCTCCTATAGCAGCACCTGTGGTCTTTATCTCCTATCACAAAATGAGTCACGTAAAAATAGCTCTTAAATGAGGCTTAGGTCAGTTATGTAGGTGTGCCTCAAGCAATGACACCGTACCATCAACCAATTAAACACACACTTGATTAAGAAAAGATCATGACCACCTTCTAGCAAAATATTTGTGTAATACTTCTGAGTCTGCACGTGAGATGTATAGATGATATGGCATAAGGATGAGATGTTCAAATTGTGAATAGCTGTCTAATCATGACCGGGCCAAAGGGGGGGCCTAGAGGTGGCATTGCCTCTGCAAGATTTTTCTTTTTTCCCTGAGAGAATTGCGAGTTCCTGAAAAGGGCATGCGTATCAATATATATTAAACCAAGATCAGCAATACAGTAATTGGTTGGCAACAAGACAAAGCAACGTGATATCATAATAAACTCATGATCTGAGCTAAGGAAGCTGAATTCATGATACCATTATTGCCAGATTTTAATGCTAATTTTAAACATGTTATTTGATCATAATCTTGACCAACCATTTTGGAGATTTTGGTCTTTTTCCATTCAAGTAGATAGGACTTGTACTTACAGTATATGCTGCTTGAATCAATAGAAAATAGCTCCCAAGATGGCTGCTGACTTAAATGGACTGACTTGCCTTGAAAGGGATTTGGTACAAATTAAAATCCTGTAAACGGAGGCTGTATACAAGTAAATGCTTTATATATCAGAGCTCATGGACAGCTACAGCTCACAGGAAAGTTCACACTGAAATGTATACCATAACGAAGCACATAGATCTCCTCCAGGGAGAGATCAATAGCAGCAGTATTCTGAGGGCTTCACCTCACCAAGTGCCTCTGGTGGGCCCATGTTCCCTGTCTGGATGACCTCATGATCCCCCAGTTTCTAAAAGAAGCTCAACATACAGGAGACAAACACACATTCTTCTCTCTGTGTTAAACGCAACACCATCTTCAGACCTTTAAAAATCATTTGAGTGGCTTGGAATACAGCATCAGCATTTTTAATAAGATTCATTGACACCTTCAGAATATTATTCATGTCCTAAGAATTTAGTTTAGCTTGACACAAACTTTCATAAACCTCTGCATTGCAAATGAGCGCCACCTAGAGGTGATGACATAGAAATATGCATGTAAATCTAAATGTTTTAGATTTAGACTTTTAATCTAAAAGTCATATATCAATTTTTTTTTTAATTGCCGAATATTTTCAGCGTAAACAAATGCTTGAAAAGTTTGACGTAATCAAGACATCTCCAATTGCACAGCCCCCATTCTATTATCTCGACACAGGGTTGCCAGCTGTCCCGTCTTCGCCAGGACATCCCGTATTTTGGCAGAAGTTTCGAGGATGTCGGAAAGTCTATCGGGATGTCTATTGTCCATCGGGATGGTATTGTAGTACTTAGACACTCAAGGGGGATCCTTTAGCATTCACTATCAAAATTCTCGTCTTAAAGTTTGCGGGACCACACACGCCACATGTACATCACAGCTTTCATTTAATCTTCACGCACTCTTGAGGAGCTGCTCAGAGTGCAGTGCTCACATAATACTATGCAATGTTGCACCGGAAAATGACACATATTGTTTAAAAATTTTCAGTGGATATATGACATCACTAATTACACTTTAAAGTGCTTAATGTTTGCAGTAATCTCAAATAATCACATTTAGATCAAGTGATTGCTATCAGACAATCTATTAAGCGCAACAGGTGTAATTATTAATATATCTGTGTTTTTAGGTTACAGTTTTGTTGTACCATACCAAATGTTACTTTCATTGTTTGAATCAGAAAATGTTAATCTAGAAAAAATGGAATCTAGAATGTCTTTCATTCAACTCGTATTGGCCATATCATGGGTTTCACCTATTAAATGTATTATATATTTTTGAGGATATATTATTATTACCCCCCCCCCCTGCTAACTGCATATTCAGTTATTATGCACTAAAATATTTGCATGTTATTGCACTTACACCATCATTGACACAAATGAGATGAGAATAAAAGGAGTTTTTGTGACTACTGCAAAACAACAACAAAAATGCTGCAAATGACATCACTATTCTTAAGAAAAGCTGCAACAAATGATCAAGATAAAATCTTGGTGGGACTGCTTAGAAGACAGTACAATAATGCTAGAATGATATTCTATGATGCCGTCCAGGTAGACAGCTCTCGAGTTAGAAGTCTGATTAGATTACTGCAAAGATGTATGAAATGCATTGTTATTATGTTTGCACAAATGTTAAAATGGAAATAATGTGATACCCTGACCGAATCTCACATATAGTGAGAGTCTTTATGGCAATGACAGGGTGAGAATAAATCAGTTTGAGGTAAATTGGGTCAGCCACACGACAGTCCATTTATATCAAATGGCCTACGACTTTCACACATACAGGTGCAATCACCCGAGCAGGACCATAACCCTCCGCGCATTTCCATATTGATTTGTCTTTGATAAGATGGTGAACGGCCTCCATTTACACCTCCCTAAAGATACATGTCTACTACAAGCTATTCATTCACACTTTAGAGGAATTATAAACAAGCTATCAGACGCAAGTCAGCAATGAAATTGCATATCAGCACAAAGTATTTGGTGGACTGGCGCTCCAATATTGACTTTTTGTACCTCTTCAGCTTTCATAGCTGAAATTGCTGTACTGCTTCTTAATAGAGTGAGCCGCTGTGCCGTAAGCAGGTCAGGCAATTATTATTGCAGGCGCAGGGCTTTCCAATGGATTTCACAATGGATTTCATATTAGGATCTGAAAATCACAGTGTGAATAAAATCAAAAAAGTCAAAGCTGTGAATAAGCAAAAAAACAAATGACGTGAGTGGAAAACTGAAAAAAATTATCAATTAAAGGAACTGTTCATACAAAACATGAAAATTCGGTCATTATTTACGTCTTCGTGTTGTTCCAAACACATATGCTGTTTTTTTCCCTAGCGTGCGTAAAAATAATAAGAATAATTTTCCCAATAATCGCAATCTTCATTTTAACAATTGTGGTATCGATTGTTACTATCCCAAGACTGATCTTTTCCTCAGTGCACAATCCTCGACCATGCAAGTAAATACTTGCACATGCAACCAAGTTTCATGCAATGTTACTTCAAATGTCTTTGATTAGCCATTGGCTGGTAAATGTTCAGATTTTACTCATCAGTGACTTGAGTAGTATTGTGGCGAAGAAGTTCAGCAATAACATCCTGTTCTATCCAATCCAGGCAATCCACTTGTCATTCAATAATGTCTCTTTTAATATCCTTTCTGTGCCTTACAGTCAGTTGTTGATTAAAAACAACAAAAATAGAATCTTCATAATGTTGCAAAGACAGCGTTGGTGGAAGCCTTCCAGATGGTCAAGGTGCCTCGTGTAGGTGACTCAGTTTTCTGATCCATATTAAAGTGTGGACAAGACAACTGTCTTGTATACAATGATTCTGAAAGCTACGTCTTCTTAGACGTCCAAAAGCTGCTGCGGCACATTTCAGATGATGCTGTATCTCACAGTCAATGTCAGCAGTAGTGGAGAGGAAACTTCCCAGGTAGCCAGAGCTGGTAACATTTTGGAGTACTTGGCTTTGTAGCTCCATAACAGGTGGTCGTAGGTTGTTCTTCCCTTCTCACATGTCCCCTCCACATATTTGAAAATACGTGTTGTGTTAGGTTACAACACATGCAAGAACCAAAGAAATTTGGCATCAGTGAGGTCAAACTAGGTGTTGTATTTTAATTTCTTTTTTTTTATTGACTTTTATCTGAATACAGATGCAAATAAGATTTCAGAGTTTCAGCAGAGAGGTATATTCAGTGAATAACAACTTAAGTTTGGTCTGTCACACAAAAATATTGTTTGAATGTAGTACATGAGTGTGTTGATACTTTTATGGTGTTTTTTTTAATCCTTTCTGATCTTGACATATGTGGTGGTCACTATGAATGAAAGAGCTGTGTGTAGATTCTTTTAAAATGATCATCTAAAAAAATAGATGAAATGACAGCTATGGCTTCAGTGTTCTATGGACTGGCTGATGTTGATTCAAACGTAATTTCTAGATATTATCACAAGTTATGAATTAGCTATATATTTATACATAATAAAAAATAATTATTTGTAAAATTGTAGCATTAAAAAAAACACTTGTGTTGAAGTATCAGATTTTGCAATGATGCTCTTATATGCTTTCAAACCTGACCATGCTGCCATAGTCAAATCTGATTGTGCTACAAAGAAAAGATAGAGTATGTATTATTTTGTTGCTTGTCATTTATTTCAAACATTATAATTCTAGCATATCTAGCAATTCTAGCAACTTTGTCACAGAGCAGTCAAACTCAGACCTACAGTAGACCTGTGTGGTATGTGTGGACAGGTTTGTCTTAACTTGTGAGGCCCAAATGTCCTCACTAGGAATATAATACAAATAAAGGCTCCTAAATGTGTCAGATGATGTGATCTTCAAATCTAGTGATGTGCACATGTTTGTGCTATGGTGAGGTTTACTGTAGGTTTAGGGCTAGTGTTGTGAAATAGAAAATGTCATTAGCCTGATAAGAAATCATTTACATTTACATTTACGCATTTTATCCAAAGCGACTTACAGTGCCCTTATTACAGGGAGAATCCCCCCAGAGCAACCTGGAGTTAAGTGTCTTGCTCAAGAACACAATGGTGGTGACTGTGGGGATCAAACCAGCAACCCTCTGATTACCAGTTATGTGCTTTAGCCCACTACGCCACCACCGCTCAATGGAAGTCTATGAGATGTTCTCACAAATATAGTCAAACAAATCTGTGTGTGTTTGTGTGTGTGCATGTGTTTTCTGCATTGTGGATGTTTAAAGTCTCACCTCTTTACTGATGTGTGATTATGTTCTGCATTGAACCTGATACTATATATTTGTATTTTTTTTTTATTTAAAAAACTTGAAAATTATATGACTGGCGACATATTTTTTAAATGATATTACGCAGTTTGTTACAAATTTCGCCACAGTTCTGATGTGAAATGTCGGCTGTGTGACTCAAAAAGCGAGTTTAATGTTCTCCCAAACAGATGAGGTTTTAAAGGTTAATGCTATCGAGTTTTAAATCAGCAAAACTGACCTCTCTACCCTAAACCTTAAACATAAACCTAACAGATAGTGTCAGAAAGAGCAAATGTTAGATGAAAAACACAATTGTTGAAGTAACCACATCATTATATGTTCCTTCCATGACACTTTTGGTTCACGTGTCAACTTGTACCCCGATCATTTGCATCTCAAGTGCAACGCTCCATCAGTTGAACTACCACAGCATTTAATTGTGTCAAAAATGCTTGCAAATGCAGTTGGTTTTGTAATGAAAATTTAAAAATGTGTCATATTACAAGTCATGCGCTATAGTAAAAGTGTTTATATTTCATAATATAGCATTTTGTGGGGAACGGGTGGAAAGTAAGTGTTTATGACCTGATAATCTGCCATTTTACTGGTGATTTGTATGAAAGTGAATAGAAGTCATTGTTGTTTTGTTTTTTGTTTTTAAATGAAAATTCAGTCATTATTTAGTCAGCCCAGTTTTGGAGAAGCTATAGTACTTTGAAACTGTAGCTTCCCAAGCTTCTCATAACTTAATGTAGTTAAACTATAGTAAAGCTGCTACTCTTTATAAAAACAGTTAGCTGTACTACAAGCTAGTAAAAAAACACATGGTAGCTAACCACATTGAAGCTATTTAACGCTGAGTATGTAATTTATACGCCACTTGAGCCAACAAACAGAATTGCAAAAATAAATATAGTTTTTGAAATAGCTGTCTAAATAAACCTGTTTGCCATTGGTCAAACAAAGATAGTCCTGTGGATCTCTCAAAATAAACAGAACAATTTTCAAAGTGTTGCAGAAACAAAGAGCTTGGAGTTTGAGAAAATGAGCATATGTATGGCTTACTAATAGTTGTCTCTGCATATTAAACAGGGATTGGAGAAAGTATTTCAACACTGAAAAAGTTACATCACTCTAAATCTTAGTGTCTTGTTTGTTTTTGATCACATGTTGTTGCTTTTCATCAACCATCTTTGGTTTCTGTGATGCTGTGAGAAATAACTTTAACTCGATTTAGTGTTTTGTTGAAAAGTTCACTAATACCCTCTGTGTTTGCATGCATAATGTGTGCTCTTTTGTGACAGACCCTGCTTTTAGGAGCTATTTTTGACAAACTTTGGTGTGTCTCATACATATGCAAACAATCAGGATTCGGTACAAAGCTTTGTTCTGTCACGTGCTTCCATGTGTTTTGCATTTTAACGGGAATTGGCATGGCAAGTAAGGCATATCCTGTCCAAATTTGCCATTATGCTGCACCTAATAACCAATAAATTAATCATTTTTGACAAGCGCATTGTCTGCATAATGGCTCGGGGCAACATATGGCTGCCTGTTTACGTAACATGTAACCTTTGCACTCGGCACGCTGTTTCTGCCTTAGATGCATCACATAAACACAGTAGACCAATCAAATACACTGCACTTCTGTGCATCTAGTGTGCATACAAGTGTGTGTGATTTCATGCCCTTAAATGGACACACTTTTCCTGTCTAGTCATGTGTGATATCACTTTCTCCTCTCTGGCTTTCATAGCAGGTTTTATTTCAAAAAAGCTCCACAAAATTCATCAGACCGAGTGTATATAACAAAATCCATGCCATAAATGTGTGATTGTGACAGCGTTTGATATAAATCAAAACAGGCAGCTTTTGAATGTCAGGGATATTTATGTGGCGGGAGGCGGGCTGTGTGATGAGTCAGGGTTCGCGCACAAACACCTCTGTAATTGCTCATAAATTACAGTGTTTCATGCTGATATGTGGCCATGACTGTGATGAGCTCCACCGGTCTATCAGTGTGAAATACTGGAGTGCAGTAAAATTGCAGCTAATGCCAGTGAGAGAGTTATATGACTGGGTTGCTAGTGACTCTTTTGAGATAGATGTGCAATTACAGGAGTTTTGCTCATGTTTCAGAAGTTGTTTTACTGTGATGATTGCCATTACAAACTCATTTAGACTCAATTTAAATGGATTGTTGAATTTTCTTTCCTGTTTGTAATCTATTTCCTGTTAAAACAGGAAGTTCAGGGAGACATACGGGAAAGGCTCACCCCTGTTTTTAAATAGCATTAGGCTTAGTTGCATCACAGACATGATCCCTGATTTGATACTTTCTTTTGCTAGTCAGTTACAGGTGTGATTTGGGGTAGGGACATTTCCATTCTAGAGAGGATTGGATTGAACAAACATCTGTGAAGTGCAAGATAAATCATCAATATTTATTTATTTATTCATTTTATGAATTTATTATTTATTTTTAAGCAGATTTTCCATTCTGTACGCTGCATGCTCTATTGTTATTTTCAAGGCAAGTATAACTAATGTTGCACATACTAGAGGTCGATTAATTTTGGATTTTATCTATACCAATAACTAAGGTAATGGAAAAAGCAGATAAGTGATAATTAATTGGCTGATGGTTTTTGAAATGTATTTTTTTAATGTGATCTTTGTAAGAAGATGTCCTTAGCAGAGGTTTTGTTATATATAATAAGAAAAAATCATACCTGTCACTCAGATAAGTGGTTCACACAGTGTGAGGCGAGCCTCCCAGGGAGACGGTGGGATAGAAGAAAGTCCATTAACAAAAACAGGTATATAATTATAATTAGTATTATTAAGCATAAACGTTTATGCTTCCAAAACGTTTATGAGTATCAATTGTGCAGTTGATTGATATGTTTCAGCTGGACTGTGAATCTGTAGAGGACAGTGTCTCAGTGAGGAGAGATGGCTGTTTTGCCAGTTTGTTTTCTTGTTGTACATTTGAAAGTATTAAATCCATGGTTAAATCCTCTGCTTTTGAGAGAACAGGGTTTTTCCTGCATTGTAAATTTTTTGCCGTAATGTCAAATTCGTCTTGCTTTTGCCGTTTTATAAGTGCTAACTATGCTTCTCATCTGGAACGTGGATGAGCGTGGGGTGCTTACAGATAGTTTCGCGTGAGTGTTGTGGGATTCACAGAGAATCACACGCGAGACACACTCTGCACTATCCTACTGTATCTCTGGAGCACGCAGGTGCAGGTGCAGGTGAAGGTGTACACGCGACGCGCATCAACCAGGCTTAACTCGATACTTGAGCTTCAGTGACAGGATAGTGCAGAGCGAATCACATGACTGTCTCATTACACTGGGCTTCTCTGAATATTGGGGTGCAGATAATCAAACTTATGTGACCCATTTAAATTCTTGATGAGAATGTTCTATTTTAAAGTGGTGTTAAATGTGTTTAGGCTATTATTGTTTAACAAATAAATGGTTTGATTTAAGAAAGACTAACTACCTAAATAACCACTGTAATGAGGAGCCATCCATGGTCTTTCTTGTGGTTATGGCATTACAGATGCAAATGTAGAATAAACATCTGAACCTTTATGAATTATTGACAAACACATGTGTACTATTTGAATTAATTTCCTGTTCTGATGATGTTTGAGATTAGGAAACAAACTGGTCTGGTTTGGCGTCAGATATTTCTAGAATCAGAATAATTCACAAATCATTAATAGTCTGATAAAAGGAAAACAAAAGATGTTTTGGAGTAGGAAACAAACATTTCCCAGCTCCCAAATCAGAAAATTTAATTTTTCGATTAGTAAAGGGGGGCTTGACTGAAAAAGTTTGGAGCCACTGTTCTGACAGATTGAGTTTGCATCATGGTATATTATTATCCGTCATACTTTTTTTGATTTTAAAAGTACTAGGGCTTCATTCATGAGTGTAGCATCCATTATAATGGCATACATGACAATGGATGATTTCATATGATAGATAATTATTATTATTATTTTATTATTTTTACCCCAAGTGAGAGTCTGGTGAAACCAAGGAGTTCTAGTGTAAAATGTATTGTCATTTAACCACTGCACTAAAACAAGTGTTTAAACGTTGCTGGTTATGTGAGGCTTTAAAATAAATTAACCATCGATCTGAACAATTGAAAACACACACATATGCACAAGGTTCAAGGTACAATTTTCAGTGTGCTGATATCAACATAAATTGTCACTGATGAGAAGCACATACATATCTAATGCTCAGTAGATGCTCTAAAAATAATAGTATTACAAACAGTATAATGCAGAAACGATGCACTTCTTTTCTAACACTGGCTTTTATTTGACATTTTTCACACTTTATTATTACAGAAACACACGGATATAATAAATTATGTATGCATTTATGAAATCAGAGACCCTCTTCTAGAAATCTTAACACAATTGGTCAAAAGAGATGCAAATAACAAGGTGTAAATGGTGATGGCACATCTTAATGCCAGGCAGTAAATAAACTCAGTAGGAGTGAGAGAGAGAGAGAGAGAGAGAGAGAGAGAGAGAGAGAGAAAGAGAGAGAGAGAGAGAGTCAAAACTGATGCACTAGCTTAAAATGATTTTCTTGTTTCTTTTTTTTTATCTGTCAAAATGATGGTCAAGGGCTTCTCCGGTCTGGATGTACAGAATAAGGAGGATTTGGGAATGTCTAGCCTCCTGTTCCAACCTGTATCAAGCGTTTCTGTCAGGAGAGCACATCGGTTCAATCTGCGGTTGTTTGTCCCTTTTTCAAAAAGGGAAAAAAGTCTCATTCAGGCTGTCTACTTCTATTGGGTCTAATGGCCTCAACGGTGTCAGTCATTCCATTGGGACCACTGCAAATGAGAGAATTTCAGCATTGGATAGCAGAGCAGCGCTCAAGTCCCTGGCTTTTCACCCGCCCCCTTTTTCTTCATTGGAAGACAAGCGGCTTCATTGTTTGTGTCCAGTTTGTACTCTACGTTTGTACGTGGAAAGAATGGAGGCATTAAGCAGGAGTAATCAGTTTTTTATTTCATGGGCTGATTCTCGTAAAGGCAGACGTATATAATGACTCTTTGGGTAGTGGAGGCCATTATATTGAGTTGTAATTGCCTGGGGTTAAGAACTCCAGAGGGCTTGAGAGCTCATTCTACCAGAGGCATATCTAGTGGACACTGTTTTGGGACATTTCAGTCCAGGACATTTGTGCAGCTTTGAGCTAGGCATTGCCTCACAATTTTATAGACTGGATGTTACAGTGCCACCATGGGCTTATTCAGTCCTTGGTGAGGGTAGTCAATTTGCCGGTATGTAAAAAAAAAAAAAAAAAACAGTAAAAGCACAAGTGAGTTTTGTTGGCTTTCCCCTTCCATTCTATGAGAATTTGATTGGGTCCTTGTACACTGGACACTACAAATCATTTGAATTGTCTGCTTCAGGCGTTGTTGGTTTCTTGATTTTGGTGGTGGCTTTCAATTTGGTCGGGGTCAAAATTGCCTAGTTCGCATATGCCTAGAACCTGCCCTGTAAAAACCCTTCATCTAGTGAATATATAGCCAATAAATACCAAAAAATACAAATATTGAAAGGACACATATGAAGCATGTTGATCATTTGGTAACATTTGTTTAGGTGAAAAATGCTAGTATCTATCTATATTGTTGCTCATCGGGCCTCCGCTACTGTTGTTAAAATAGCCTCTTCTGCAACTCCACTTACTAGGGTTTATGTGGAGAGAGAGTCAACATATGCAGAGTGGGGGGTGGGAATGAAGTGTGTCCAGCAGTTGAGAATAGTATTAATTAGTGTGTTGTGTACAGCTCCGTAGTTTTGTTGCTCACTTAAACTGTAGAAATGATAAGTCGGGCCAACCGTTGTCATGATCCCTTACAGTCCGGATGAAACCAAGCTGGGGCCCGGACCATGGTCCGCTAATTGGTGACCGCTGAAATAGTAGGTTCATAATCAGCCATTTAAGTCATGATTTGAGTGAAAGTGAATAAAGCTCAGTTGTTGTAGTGCCTCAAGTGTTCATTTCTCCTGGAAACTGCAGGGAATTGTACCTGGAGACACATTTAACAAGTTTTGCAAAAATGTAGATAGAGACATGTTTTCACTATGAGACCAGGTTGCTGTCTTTGCATGGAGGATGAAAAGAAAGAGTGGAATAACATTTTCGCTCATGCATTTTTCATTTATGCATTTATGCATTTTCTATTCGCACTTTTAACCAAAGCGACTTACAGTACATTTAATGTATACATTTTATCATATTGTGTGTTTCCTGGAAATCAGTCTTGGCATTGCTAGGTCCATGCTCTACTACAGAAACTCTACAGTGAACAAAAGTAGATAACAGTCCTCTAACATAACAAAGCATTGGTGGTCGTATGGTACAGCATAAACGCACACACACAAAAAATAAAATCTCTTTTTTACTTAACGAGATTTACATTAAGTAAAAAAAGTAAAAGTACAACATTCCCATTAACCAAGCAATATGTTTTAATTGCATAAACAAACATATTACCACATAAATATTTGTTTGTGTTATAATTTTGTGTGAACTTGTTTGCAATTTTTTTTACCATTTTATTAATCTTATTGTACAGCACTTTAGTCAGTACTTTTTGTTTTTAAATAGGCTTTAGAAATAAATTATTGATTGATCAATATTACTATTAGATATAGATTACTTAAAAGTTAAGTACAAAGTTCAAAACAAATGCAAAGTCATTTTTTTTAGCATTGCATGTTTTTTATTTGCATATCCTTTTACAAACAGCAGGTTTGCATCACAGCTGCTGCTGAAACTGTGTCTTGTAAGATCGTTGTTGGTCATTTGGTCTTGGTTTAGTGTTATATCTTATCAACATGGTATTTGGTCTTGTACTTTTATGTGTTTAACATGTTTCACACATGTGTCTCCACAAAATCCTTTGAAATATTATATATTAATGTTTATTAATAGAAAATGTCTGTCTTTGCTGACATGAGATGGGGATGAGAAGAAGTGTGGGATGGGGTCAGAATAAGGCAGATTTGAACTCGGGTCACTCATAAAAGCAACACCATAGTCAGACTTCTTTAGTTTTAATGTTGTGTTTTTCCCAACACATTTACGAAACGGCATCTTGAAAAAGACTGCTTATGTATAAACACACACAAACCACAAATATGCAATATTGTTGATGCGTTCAATCAATGGATACACTTTAGTTTAAACACAACAGGAAGCTGAAATAGTCAATTCGCTGATAGGCGAAGCGTAGTGTAGCTTATTCGTCAGAATACCACAGGGAAGCAGAAAACGTCAAACTCGCTGTGAAGGTGTGCAATAATCAAAGACCAAAGCGAAGATTCGGGCATCCAGAGTACAAGAGATGATATTGACACCCTGAAGGAAAAAAATGTAATCATCTGTACCTTAAATGCTCTGCAATGGGGTCAGAGCATTAGGTGTTATTTTACAATGAAATTGGCTTGATTCTAAAGGGCTTCAGTGATCGTAAATACTGGGCAGACATACTCATAGCGTCAGCAACTGATGCAGCATCGAAGTGACCGACTTTATAGGGAACAACCATATTTTACTCCGTCACCCCATACCTAAATCAAATCCTTCTTTGTGCAGCCAGATGCTCATTGAGCCCCTCTGATCACTGCGAGAACCATGCAATTATAACTCCCTCCCTTTAGACTCCCTTTAAAATCTCTTTAGATTTTATTTCCACATTAAAAATACTTAATAATGCACTCGTCATGCCACTTCATTGATTAAATGCAGGTGGTTTCCTATTTTTTTTTGTCTGGCTCTCCCTGATTTTGAGTGCAAATGGTCAGACAATGTAGGCAGTTAGTGCTATTTACATTTAGTGAACATAGTCATATTTAATTAATCATATTATAATCAATAGTTCCAAAAGTATATAAATAATATATCGGTCAATTTCTAGTGAATATGTAGGTCTAGTGATTTGAACTCTAACCCTAAATATTGAGCTTGATGTTTTGATCAAGTGTCACAGATGGTTAACTATAATTGTGTCTTAATATAAATTTGGAAAAGAGAAAATATTTTAACATCCCAAAAATCACATATCACCTTCAAGGAGTTCAGAAATACAGAATACATAACTTTCATTATGTCCCCAGGGTTTTATGTCTTTGGAAATGTTAATTGGTTATTTTTTTCTGTTCTACAGTTGATGGCTGTATAGACTGGTCAGTGGATCTGAAGACATATCGTGTGTTGGCCGGAGAGCCATTGAGGGTGAAGTGTGCTCTCTTCTACAGCTACATCCGTACAAACTACAGCATTGCACAAAATGCGAAGCTGCGGCTCATCTGGTACAGGAACAAGGGCGACTCTGAGGAGCCAATCATCTTCTCCGGTCACCGGCTCAGTAAGGAGGGAGATTCCATTTGGTTTCGCTCAGCCGAGATGGAGGACAACGGATTTTACACTTGTGTGCTCAGGTGGGTCATTAGCAATTCAAACTACACATCAATGAGCACGTGTGCTCCAGAAAAACAACACAAAACAGAGCACAGTCAGAGACATCCTGTAACATATTCAGACTATACAGGGGCAGATTTGGGGTGAGTTAGATCTGCTGTGTTTGTAATTAGAACACGTGTTTATTATTTATTTATTTATTTATATATTACATTGATTTTACCACATGATGTTTGAAGCTGTTAAAATAGCTTGTAAACATGCACATCTGTGACAGCACTTTAATTTAATTCTATATTAATGCATCAAATACAGTGCCTAGACTTTTGGGGGCCCTAAGCAAAACTTTGTGTTGGGGCCCCTTTAGTGATCCCCCCATAGCTTTTCTTGCAAGAGCAGTTTCACTGTACACAAATAACATACAGTGAGTTATTTTAAAGAACAGATGTATTACTTTTTATACTGAAAATAGTCTTATGGTGTATTAGGTGCCATATTAAAAAATAAAAGGAAAAGGAACATAAGGAAAATCATGAAAATCTTTGAAATTGTTATGAAGGGGAGGCAGACAAGGAGTGAGGATCCCCATGCAGCTTTATTTAGATGGTGCAAGGGGTCAAGCAAACGGTGAAAGCATGAACAAATAAAACATCCACGAGGGGAAAACAAAGGTACAAACACAAGATATAAACACGGGGAATCTTCCAAGGAGGGCACAGGCAGGAACACGGTCGAAGGCAGGATTAACATGCAACATCACCAAACAATAACCAACAAAGGACAAGGTAAACATGAGGGCTTAAATACAAAACCAAAGGGGAAACAAAAGCCAATGGGCAAACAGAACTCAAAACAAGATAATAAGGCAATTAACTAAAACCAATGACAAAACTAGAACTGATAATAAAGCAATCAAACAATGAACCAATGAAAACCAGACACATGAACATGGAGGGAAAACAGGACATGACAAGACTGGGAAACAGGAACATAAGAGTGATTTCAAAATAAGAGTGCATAAACAAAAGACAATATGGAACGTAACAGGTGCCAGAACTTCAAAATAAGAGTGCATAAACAAAAGAGGATATGGAACGTAACAGAAATCATGACAGGTGAAAAAGTGGCTATAACTGAGATCACAGAGCCTGTGCTAATGTAGGAAGACAGACTTTAAGAAGTACACTGCTCAGTATGGATTTTATTCACACATACAGAAGGACAGTTGGAATCCTATGGCTGTGGGCATCCACTGTTACATAAACAATAAATTATATTAATTCACATTATCTAAAATAAGAGAACACACATCACTAATTCTTAGTTGCTGTTAGGAATATGTGTGGAAAGCAAAAGCGATACTTGCAGTACATTATAAATATCTTTTAAATCCTATTAAGCATTTTAAAGATATAATATTTCAAATGAGTCATACAATTTTTATTTCATAACTAGTGCTACAATTGCCCCAACTTCGCATCCATGATTGTACAACATTAGGAAGATTAGTCCGTTGGTGCTTGCATATAGAATATGTTCTCTCCAGAGCCCTGTGTAAGCCAAAATCACTTTCCCAAACTTTAACTTCCACTGTTCCCCACTGGGGGAGCGACATTCCCAACTCCTTCAAGCAGCTGGTAACTTTAAGAGACATGCTATACAGTACATGCAACACAATGACTTATAGAGTTTGTACGTAATTTTGTAGCTATAAACTGAATTATATGAATATATCATCCTGAAATAATAAATTAACGCAAAAGTTTTTTAGTGTATGTAACCTTAATTTTCCCCAAAACATCCCCTGGGCATGTGATTGACACCCCTCATTTAATTGTTTATTGCAATTGTTTAAAGGAAATAAAGGTGATTATATCCAAAATAAAAATGTATTCCTGCATTTTTTTACATGCTAAATGGCAGAGGATTCAAATAGAGAAATTTGTATTAAATGAATGATAATGAATGTCTGGAGATCCGATTAACAAACATTACTGTCCCAACCCAATACATTTTAATCAATGCTACCAAATAAACAGTGGAATTTTATATAGACTAAAAAACCACAAACAATCACATATAACACATTTCTGATGTTTACGTCACTTTTATAGTGTTTGATAAATGAATACAAGAAAAATACCGTGTGCGACTCAGAGGGGGAACCTTGGGCCAGTGTGGCCATCTCCCTGCATGTTTATTTGCACAACATATAACCTGTTTCATGTGTCGTTACTGTATGACCGCATAACGTTTGTGATCAACATTCCATATACTGTGCCTTCTATGTGCTGTGGGATGTGACAAAAGCCTCCTTCTGGAGATAAAAGCAGCTCTTATATTCATACAGACGGGATCATCACAGATGTTTTGAATTATTGTGACCAAATCAGACTTGAAAACACACACAAAACATGTATAACTTCTGAATGAGAAATGTTTGCGGTGATGTACCGGTGGGCATGTGTACTCATTTGGTCACACATCAGACTCGCTGGTATACAGAGATGAATCATATTTAACTGAATGTGAAAGTCCAATTTGGCAATATTTGTGCTGTCTTCAAACCTGTATTAACTTTTCCTGGGACTTGGCATGGATCAAAATAAATTTTTGATGTTTTTCTTGATATCGTTTCATGGGTGTTTTTCGATTTACTGCCATTGTTTCCTCCCACTTATGGTGACAAATATTGTGGAACTTTGTTTGGCAGATGAGAATTGTTGCCTCTTGCTGAGGACAGGATAAGTAACACATGTTTCCAAGTATAGAGTATGCATTTTTTTAAGTCTAATGAAATCATAAGTGCCCTGAATAAACACATTTCCTTTAGATTTAACTTTTCCAGTATTTTCATTATTATGAATTTCTTTATTTTTAATATAAAGATGACTTTTGTTTGTAAGACTTGTTTTTAACCTTTATCACAAGAATCAGTGTTTTATGATAATTGAAATCATTGGGTTATCCTCTGCTTTTGATGTCAAAATGTAATCAGGCATGCACACAACACTAGAGCACATTGGATAAGCCGGTTAGTGTGGCAGTAAAGTGTTTAAATACAGAGTGACATCAGGGTAATGGGCAAAATGATAAATGTGCTGGTAGGTTATTGCTTAAACTGTTTATGACTTTACCACAATAAAGAACACTCTTTAACATGTTTACATAGCCTTACACGTTGTTGGTTTATTAAGTTGCATATAAACACACTCAGTCATTCATATCAACTTTTAACCAACAAGCTATAGTGATAAAATAGCCCATTAAAGGCATCAAGACTTCAGATCGGAGAACAAAATCAAAGGACATCCAAAAAATTCATTTTATATCTTCAAATATTTTTCTTGTTGTTGAAAGTGTTTCACAAAGTGAAACAATTACATGTTTCTCAAGCAGAGAGTTAGAGAACTTTACTGAGAATGTGCTGAATAATTGTCATCGCTCAACCTTGTTTTTGATTAAAGAAGTTAAGTGCGAGACAATTACCCCCAATCTTATTGACCATTTCAAGGATTTTAACATTAACAAAGGAATTAGAATGCTACAGCCCTGGGAGAACTTCTGATATCATTAACAAATCCTGTAAACAAGGCTCAGAGTTAGCGTATGTTCTCAAAGAACATCAAAAGTTTAACTGAAGTGACTTATCTAGACCAGTTGTTAATACTAGCATCCAGGGCTGGACTGGCAATCTGGCATACCACGAAATGTGCCGAATTGGCCGCGATAAGCAAAAATGAGCAACCGCGTTATGCAGAATGGACCACAAAATGGCGGCGCGATATGCAGAACCCCCCCCCCCCAAACCTCACCCCCCCCCCCCCCCCCCCCCAATTTTGGGCCAATTGCCACGTAAAATCCCAGGCCAATTTTTCTTCCCATTCCAGCCCTTCTACCATCTATGTGAGAGATGCAATGTAATAATTGTAACAATTGGTCATAATTGTTTCCTCAGTGGAGCCATCAGGATTCTGGCAAACATGATGCCTGAAACAGAAAGCAAATAATGATTGCTTTATGTTACTTTACTGCTGTTGTGACAGGGCGGAGGGCAGGGCCAGGTCGTGATTCTACACACCCAGTCCCTTATAAGGCTAATCAAGCCTCCGAAAGGGATAAAGGCCGACTGCAGACGGTGGTGCGAGAGAGAGAGAGCGAGAGAGAGAGAGAGAGAGAGAGAGAGAGAGAGAGAGAGATGGTTAACGGGCATGACTGTCATGTGTGTGTGTTTTGTCTTTGGTTAAGTTTCTCATTAAACTATTATTTATATCGTCAAGCTGGTTCTCGCCTCCTCCTTTCCATTGAACCCCTTTACAGTTGTCTACAGATGTCCAGTCCATTCTCTCTCAATTAGCTAGACATGATCTGTATTTGTTTAGAAATAGTTTGAAGATATTTCTCTACTTGTCAAAGTGGATTCATTAGTGTATGATAGCTGAATTCAGTGTTTAACTTTGCAGTGACTTTAAAAACACTTTCCAGTATCCTAATTTCTTCCATTGTTGTAAAATGATCGTATTCTTTCAGGTAATTGTCCAAAATCTTTTCCTTTTTTTTATTAGATGCAAATCTCATATGCCAGCTGGCAGTGTTTGAAGAAGTAATTCCCTCTAATTAAATCAACCCTATTAAGAGTATAATTAGAGTCAGCTGATTAAACACAGACAAGCTTGATTACCAGCCTTGTTCAATATCAACTTTATTTATTTTGACACTCTCCTTTAGAGTCAATTTGATCAGTTTGATCTGACATAGACAAGATAAAAACAGACTTAATCAGAGCAGAAAGGTGCAAGTCATTGCATTCTAACAGAAAATGTCCCAATTGCATACTTTCCACCCTAAGTAGAGCAGTATGTGAATAAAACAAGTCACAGTGATTTTACCACAGATAAGACCTGAGTACGTCACCGTAGCGATCATCATCCATATTTCTTTTTCCATAGAAGTTGCAGATTTAATTTATGCGAATAACCAATATATTACCAAATAAATATGTGATTAAATCCATGTTTCCATCACATGTGTTAAAAAGAACAAAATTGTCACTTCTGGAGAAATTGTACCCACTGCGAATCTTTTACTAAAGCTACACTATGTACGAGATGTAATCTAAGTCGCAGGTGTCCCCAGAATGTGTCTGTGAATTTTCAGCTCAAATTACCCCATGGATCATTTATTATATCATGTTATAAATGCCTATTTTTGTGTGGAATCAAAAACATGCTGTTTTCTTGTGTCTCTTTAAATGCAAATGAGCTGCTGCTCCCCGCCCCCTTTCCGGAAGAGGGTTGTGCCTTTACAGCTTATGCTTCGGATACTACAGCAACAACAAATCAGAACGGAGTTCAGCCATATATCGTCACCTTACTTAAAAAAAGCTGGAACACAAACAGTTGGAACTGATCCATGCTTGAGAATCACATTTTTAGAAAATCTTACTTTATATTGACACTCATTTACAAAGCAGTCCGGTGTAAAATGATTTGCACAAACAAACACACATTTTTGTATGTTTTGGGGCACATTTCCTTCAAAAACAAAATTTGTCCACTGCGTCTTCAGTAGCTCTGATGCCGGGAGTACATGAAGACTCTTATGTTCACTTTTACAGCAACAACAGAACACTTATGAAGCTGAGACATTATTCTTCTCATTGTTTCTGCTCCAGCGAACTGTGTGTAGATCACTCAGGAGAGGATCTTTGATAATATGGTGGAGTCTGTCACCAGTCGTGGGCGAGGCCTGCTCTAATGTCACATCACGTTGAGGCAGTTTAGGACTAGGAAATGTTAACGGGGAAGACAATCGTGTTACAGTATAAGAATGCAAAAAAATTAAAATACAAAAACACTAGACCTGTCTCAGTTGTTCTGGAGCATATTGCAATCATCTGAGCTGAAATTAATGTGTATAAATAAATTTGTGTATAAAAAAAATTCAAAAAATGCATTGTTTAAGTGCTATTAATATAGCAAAGGGTGACTAAAATTTACAAATCACTCCTTTTTTTTATAGAATTTTTCATACTGTCCCAACTTTTTCAGAGTTTGGGTTGTACAATGTTTCCTAATTAAATGAAAGCTGCAATATGTATGAATTTTCTGTTTACAGTTAACAAAAGTTCATTATTGAGTGAGTACATAAAAAAAATCCATGTTTAAAACCCTGTCCTTTCATTCTTGCATTTTAACATCACATCTGTTAGCTCAGAAAGATGGACCGGCTGTGTTGCATGAGTGTCGGTGAAGCAAATACGACAGCTGTTCTGTCAAAACATGAAATCATCACAGGCAAAGCCGGTAACTTCAAACCATGAGATTCATCAGCCAGAAGCAGTGCCGAATCAAATGGTCCTCCGCAATGTGCTTGTTATGATTGCTTTTAACTTTACTAAAGAGCCCAAAGTTCTGTAGTGCAGCTTATACAAGGAAAAGTTTTTGAAAATCGCTCGCTTACCAGTTACCAACAATTATCCTACCTCTTGTGCTCGATACCCCGTATACCAGCTGTCATTTAATCCGGCGATGTTATCGGACGAGCTGATTCCTCTGCAATGCTTTCTGTCCAGTGTGTTTATGTTATAGTCTTGTTCATTACAATGTTCAGTGTTCAATCACCTTTTATTTAGTATGGTCTATTTGTTAACAGGGGATCAGAAAGTGCGCAAGCGTGTGATGAGTCTGAGGCATAGGTTGAGTTATGGCAAAGGTTGTTTGAAAACACTTTATTTTTGTAATTCGGTTTGGTGCCACTAGTAGTGCAGTAGTGCACACTTCATCTTTAAATGTTCATCCAGGAGTTCATTAATGACTAATAAGTCAATTACAAATGCATTAGAAATGATTTATACATGGTTATTATAACATAGAAAAAGGATGACTTTCATGTAATACCTGTCAAATGGTGAGTCATTTTACATGTTATAAATGCTTAATAACACTCATGCAACATTAGTAACCTATGCAAATGTACCTAAATGTAAAGTGGACTCAAATGAAGAAGAGTAGCCAAAATTAGAAACTAATGGACAAATGTTCAGTATAGTTTAATGGTCATCAGGCTTTATTATATGATATCTGCTATGAATGAACATGACGATCTTAAAATTGTTTAGGCAGAGGACTTTAGGCAACTCGGACTAGTTGGGACTGCACTCATTAGCACCATTCTTTTTACATGAATGTGACATGAAAAGTGACAACACAAGTGAGTCAAGACAGTAATGAAAATAAACATAAGATGACATAATCCCTACTTTTAATCTCACTATAATAATTTATTCTTGCTATAATGTGTCATAAATCATGAATTGGGGGATTTTAAGTTTTTGATTAATATAAGTATGAATAAGTGCATATGAAGCTTTTATAACATGGAATTTAAAATGCTCACTACTGGACAAGTATTGCATGAAAGTCATTTATTCATGTTGTTATAACTGCATATCAATGATTTATAATGCAATTGTTAATGACTTTGTAGTCATTAATGAAGTGCTTTATAAACCCTTAACAAAGGGAACATTAATGTAAAGTGCTACAAGTGGTGCCTACAGATGTAAAGCTTTGTGCACTGTGTGTAACGTGAGCTGCGACTTTTCTGAGACACATTTTTCCTGACAGTGAGAATGATTCCTGTATTCCTGTTGGCTGTTTGAAAGCACTAATGTTTGATTCAGAAATTGTTCATTCTTTTAAGTCAGTTCTTTCAGTGAATTGGTCAAATGGGTTATCAAAATGATTTTGATTCGGAATTCAGTCTGATTTGTGCAATTTAACGTTGAAAAAACCTTGAAGTTACTGAGATATAACCTTAGTTCTATCCGGAAGACTCGCAGACTTGATTGAAAGTTAAGATAACATTTATTTGATGAATATAAAAGAGAAAATTAATGTCTCTCTTTGGCGTTAACCCCGTCTGGCGGTCCGAAGAAATTGTACTCAGAACGTCATATCCTGCCAGATATAGGAGGCAGGGGTGAGGAGCCTATCCCTGTGCAGGATGGGACTCAACTGGTGGTGGTGGGGTGGTGGAGGTAGCCGTGTTTCAGCACACTGAAACATCAATGTGGTATTGTGAGCAGACTCATATAAATGTGATTGGCTAGGAGTTACCAAGCTAATGGTACGATGATATACAGCTGCTAGTCTTCCTGCTAGAACTACATTGCGCTTACATTGACAACTAATCTGTGTATCAACTAGCCCCAGTTTCCCCTATATAGAGCAATCTTTGTGATAGCTAAATGACTAACTGAAATTATCCAAGATCCAAAAGGGACGTGCAGAGGTTCACCAGCTTAATTGAGCTATTTTACATGTGAAGGGTGAGATTTTTTACTTCACTGATGGAGGTGGTCCTTTTAGCCATTATGCTTCTTGTAAATGTATCTACAGGGACAATGGATGAAAATTACTTGCATAGCTAAAAGTGACACGTTTATATTAAAGCACTAATTAAGTGATTAGTTAATTAAGCCAATGAACTTTAGTATATTCTTAGACTCTCACACATAATGATTGACTGACAGAATGACAGATTGGTGCTGATGTTCTAATAATATACTGTAAGATCACAGGAACCTACACATCTCTTTTCCTAATGTATATGTATAGTTGACATATCATACATCCGTGTACTTATTTTATTATTTTAAACCACGTTTCTAATTCATTTCGAATTATTATGCATGCAGCTTTATTACCCTATTTAATTTAGAGAATATAAAGCAGAATGTGATTGGTATTGTGATATGTCTTAACTAATTTAAAACAACACTTTTACACATTATTAGACAAACTAAATGCCTGAATATTTGTAATAACAAGAATCTCCACATTTCAACTCCTGATGAAGAGACTTGCATGAGTGTCAGTGTCTTCAAATAAAATACAAAAAAATCTACAAAGAATGAGAAACAAGTGTTGTTGAGTCATTCTGGTCTCTTGTTTGGATTCTCTTATCTCATTCAAAGTATGACAATTAAGACACACCCAATTTCATAGTTAATGTGCCTCAGATAGACATTTACTAACACAACCTGCTGGATAAATTGTATTGGTGGTAGCATTGATGAGTATATGAGTAATCCAGGAAGTCGGAAACACAATGTTCCCCATCTGTCGCTCACTTCGACATTGTGTCGAAGAAGCAACACTAGGGGTCTCTCTTGAGCGCCGAATATGCCTCTGATCTATGAAAAAAGACCAATGAGAAGTTGGCAGACAGTATTTGCATACCACACCCCCCCAGACATACGGGTATAAAGGCGGGGAAATACGTCTAACTCATTCCGAAATTTTCTTCGGAGCCGATGGTCGTGTATGCAGTGACCTGCAAGTCACACACCTGTTCCTCTTCCTCTGAGATGATTCTGCTGTTGGATCTATGGCGCACTTCAGCGGCTTTCTCCTTCTCTGCATGGCAGTGCAGTTTCCCCTGGGCTCTTCGACAGCACAAAACTTAAAACAGTTTATTGTTAAAAGAGTGATTTTCTCAGTAAAAGAGTATTTTCCTCTAAAAGAGCAATACACAACGGCGTTTAATGTCCTTTTCAGGAGGCGTCTTTATAAAGATGCCCTTCCGCCCCTGTGTAGTTGCTAGATGCGGTAGAGTGCACTCTGCTTCAGACGGCCACAGGCGTTGTCTTGTGTGTCTGGGCTGCGATCACACCAAGGCAGCGTTTGTGGATGGTTCATGTTCTCACTGCGAGAACATGACCATGGCAACGTTGCGGTCCATGGCGAAGGAACGCCACTCCAGCCGCCCTGCACGTCGCTCCTTCTTCCCACAGGATTGAGGACGATGCGGCTGGCGATGGAGACGATCTGGGGACGGCAGTGGGTGCAGTTCCACCGGGTACGCCCCCTCCGAACACCCGCCCCCCAGCACACTCGTTGACTCCCGTCCGTGCTCGAGGCAACAGCGGCTCGCCTCACAGCCAGCTAGCTATCCTCTAGAGCTCCAGGTGGATGAGCTTGCCGCTGCATCGGAGAGCAGTCAGGCGTCTGACGCGGACGACTCCCCTGGGCTGCCGCCTTCGGGCTGGCACTCCCAGGCTGAGGCTGACGCGCAGATGTCCAACATGCTTACCCGGGCTGCCGCTGGCATGGGGCTGGACTGGAACCCTCTGTCCTCCCCACAGCCGTCGCGGCTGGATGACTGGTTCCTGGGGTCTGCATGCCGCTCACAGAGGGCATCCCTTTCCACTCGTCACAAAGCCACACGTTCATCCGCTCTCACTGCCCTCGATGGCGCAGCAGCCCGCGGGTACACGGTGATTCCCCAGGTGGGCAGGGCAGTTGCGATCCACCTATGCCCTGAGAACGGCGGCACCTGGCGCCCTGTGCTACCCTCCAAGGCCTGTAGGACAACGTCATCACTGACTGCCAAAGCCTACAGCGCCACCGGACAGGCTGCTTCCGCCCTGCATGCCATGGCCCTCCTGCAAGTCCACCAGGCCAAGGCACTTAAAGAGCTACACATGGTGTTAACCCCGCGCTCAGTGACCGACCTCACCCTCAGGGCCACGAAGGCCGCAGCACAGTCACTCGGGCACGCGATGGCGACACTCGTGGTTCAGGAATGTCATCTGTGGCTGAACTTGGTCAAGATGCGTGAGACAGATAAGACACGCTTCCTCAACGCCCCTGTCTCCCAGTTCGGCCTCTTCAGTGACACCATCGAGGACTTCGCCCAGCAGTTCTCCGCGGTGAAGAAGCAGATGGAGGCCATTTCACACATCCTGCCACGCCACAAACCTGCCGCCATGGGCCATGCCCCATCTGCTCGCCAAGGGCGTCCTCCTGCGGCTAAGAAACACCCTGCTCCACCTCAACCCGGGCCCAGCTCTCAGCCCGTGCGTCAAGCACCCGGCAGGAAGCACATGCCCCCCATCTCACGGACCCCCTCAAGGACCCGAAAGGCTCCCAGGCGCTCCTGAGATGATCGACCCTGGGACCAAGACGTTAGCTCCGTAGCTGGTAAGCAGACCACTCCATCCCCCTGTGGAGGGCCGGGAGGAGAATCTTTTGTTGAATTCATATCATTTGCCCATATTACCCATATTCTCAGTAAAAGAGAATACTTTGTCTCTGGGTCACCTGGCCCGCAAATGCCGTTCTCACCTCACTCTGCCGCCACACCTCAACAGTCCCGGCACGCTGGACGCGGACCCCCCACCCTCAGCCCCACGACTGTTCCCCAGCCAGCCAGTTCTGACAAGTCTAGAGGACGTCTCCACCGGACCTCCACCTCAGTCACTATCCTGCCCCCTGCCGGGGGTGCAGAGCAAGGTAAGTGCTTCGAGTCTTTTCTCAGCACCAGAGCCTCGGGACACACCCTCGCATTACCTGCTCTGCCCCGCTGCGAAGCAACTGGGAAAAGAGCAAGCTCGACCCGGTTCAGAGCATCTCTTTTCTCAGCATGGAGTTAGACTCAGTCTCAATTTCAGCGCACCTCACCAATGAGCATGCGCAGTCAGTGCTGGAATGCCTTGCCGCCTTCAGGCCGGGCACAGTGGTCCCTTTAAAATTTTTCCAGAAGCTCCTGGGGCATATGGCATCCTCCGCGGCAGTCGCACCTGCTGGGGTTGATGCATATGAGACCGCTTCAGCACTGTCTCCAGACTCGAATCCCGAGATAAGCATGGCGCCGCGGCATGCACCATGTGATGGTCTCCCCCACCTGCCGCCAAACATTCAGATCCTGGACAGACCTCTGCTTTCTGCGGGCAGGAGTCCCCTTGCAGCAGGTGTCCCTATGTGTCCTGGTCACGACTCCTCCAAATTGGGTTGGGGCCAATTGGGTTAAGCCCCGCTGCGCTGGCACATCAATTGCTTACAGTTGTTGACTGTATTCTTTGCCCTGTGGAGGTTTCTCCCATTAGTTCAGGAAAAACACGTCTTGATCAGGTCTGACAGCACCACAGTGGTAGCGTACATAAATCGCCAAGGCGGCGTATGCTCCCGCCACATGTCACAACTCGCCAGTCTTCTCCTCCTTTAGCCAGTAGCGACTCATGTGGCTGCATGCCACCCAGGCAACCTCAATGTGGTAGCGGACGCGCTGTCACCACAACGCTTGCCCAGTGGAGAGTGGAGGCTTCACCCCCAGTCGGTTCAGCTGATTTGGGAACAGTTCGTAAAGGCTCAGGTAGACCTGTTCGCCTCCCGAGAGACCTCCCATTGCCCGCTCTGGTATACCCAAACAGAGGCTCCCCTCTGGGCAGACACACTGGCACACAGCTGGCCCTCGGGGCTGCGCAAGTACGCATTTCCCCCAGTGAGCCTTCTTGCACAGGTGCTGTGAAAGGTCAGGGAGGACGAGGAACAAGTCACCCTAGTGGCTCCTTACTGGCTTGGTTCTCGGACCTCGTACTCCTCGCGACAGCCCCTCCCTGGCAAATTCCCCTGAGGAAGGACCTTCTTTCTCAGGGACGGGGCACACTCTGGCATCTGCACCCAGACCTCTGGAACCTCCATGTCTGGCCCCTGGACGGGATCTACCACCTGCTGTCATAGACACGATCAACCAAGCCAGAGATCCCTCTACCAGGCAACTTTACACCCTGAAGTGGCACTTGTTCACGAATTGGTGTTCTTCCCAGGCTGAAGAACCACAGAGATGCACAGTTAGGTCAGTGCTATCATTTCTGCTGGAGAGGTTGGAGGGGAGGCCGTTCCCTTCCACCTTGAAGGTGTACGTAGCTGTTATCGCGGC
This sequence comes from Moxostoma hubbsi, assembly GCA_032164185.1. Lineage (NCBI taxonomy): Eukaryota > Metazoa > Chordata > Actinopteri > Cypriniformes > Catostomidae > Moxostoma > Moxostoma hubbsi. Next base: position 40,343,921 of record JAVLUX010000016.1, on the reverse strand, counting down.
CCACCACGACGCAGTAGATGGCAAGTCTTTGGGAAAGCACGACTTAATTATCAGATCCCTCCCGGCCAAGCCTGTTCCCCTCCTTGGATTTCTCAGTGGTCCTCTTGGGCATTCAGAGATCTCCCTTTGAGCTGCTAGAATCAGTTGGACTCAGGGCCCTCTCCCTGAAGACATCCCTGATGATCGCGCTCACCTCCATCAAGAGGGTCAGGGACCTGCAAGCGTTCTCTGTTAGCAACACTTGCCTGGAGTTCGGTCCGGCAGACACTCATGTGATCCTAAGTCCGCGGCCGGGCTACGTGCCCAAGGTTCCTACGACTCCCTTCAGAGACCAAGTAGTGAACCTGCAAGCGCTACCCCGGGAGGAGACAAACCCAGCCCCTTCGTTGCCATGTCCGGTACGTGCTTTTTGTACCTACTTGGACCGCACGCAGAGCTTTAGACATTCTGAGTAGCTCTTTGCTGGTCCGAGCACACTCAACAAGGAGTGTTGTGTCCTCATGGGCACTGGCCAGAGGCACCTCCCGGGCAGACATATGCAGAGCAGTGGGTTGGGCAACACCTAATACCTTTGCGAGATTCTACAATCTCAGGGTTGAGTCAGTATCGTCCTGTGTTTTCTCAGGTCCGAGCTGGTAGAACTCGGTACATGCTGACGGACTGACCGGGTGGATCGCCCTTTCCCTTGGCCGAGGTAAAACTGTGCGCTTTCTCTCCCAGGAGATCCCACTCATTCGGATCCCTGGATGACTCCTCCCTAGCCCTTTGGGTCAGCATTTCAGCAGAGGAACCCACCGACCCAATCCACTGTGGGTACTTAATCTACCCTATACTGAAATAGGTGCTCCACAGCTCAGGACTCCTACATGAACTCCCCCTGTATGTATTTTCCTTGGTACGGTCCTCCCTTGTGCAGTTCCCACTTTCCCCTGGTCGCCGTGTTTGTAGTAACTCCCCCCTCTGGAGAGGTGGGATCTACCACTGCGCCACTTTCCACATGTCGCCTAAAAACCAATGTGATGTATTCGCCACTCTTACCTCCCCCTCTCTGGGCAGGTGTGGTCTCCGCGGGGTCATTTCCCCCTGAAAAACAGGAAAGCGGGTAATACCACCTTCTCACGATGCGTGTAAAGGCCCCAGCTGTTTTGCTCTATGCGAGAAACTTAGAGAGAAAAGAGGTCCATCTAGGCTCGGCCCATTCCCAGGTTGGCAAGCTTCGCCTTGTTCCCCTGTCTAGGGTAACCAGAAGGATTCCGACGAAATACACAGCTCAGCACATGGCTGATTTAAATTGGATTTAAATTTTCTGTCGCTTCTTCTACACAACGTCGAAGTGAGCGACAGATGGGGGAACGTCTAGGTTACGTATGTAACCTCCGTTCCCTGATGGAGGGAACGAGACGTTGAGTCCTCCCGGCCACGTCGCTGAGCCAAGCCACTGTTGTGGCCAGACCATTTCCGGCTCCTCAGAAAAATCCTGAATGCACTAGACATATTTTCCCGCCTTTATACCCATATGTGCGGGGTTGTGGTATGCAAATACTGTCTGCCAACTTCTCATTGGCCTTTTTTCATAGATCAGAGGCATATTCGGCGCTCAAGAGAGACCCCTAGTGTCGCTTCTTCGACACAACCATCAGGGATAAGAGGTTACATACGTAACCAAGACAACTACATGATACTGATATAGCAGCACAAACTTTATTTGTTGGATACACAGGGTGAAATGACAGACAAACAGTATATGCATGTAAATCCAAAAATGTATACAGTTAAAGTCAGAAGTTTACATACACTTAGGTTGTAAAACTATTTTATTTACCACTCCACAGATTTCATATTAGCAAACTAGTGAAAACTAGCAAAAAGTGGCTAGAGCACAGGGCTGCTAATCAGAAGGTCGCTGGTTCGAACCCCACAGCCACCACCATTGTGCCCTTGAGCAAGGCACTTAACTCCAGGTTGCTCCGGGGGGATTGTCCCTGTAATAAGTGCACTGTAAGTCGCTTTGGATAAAAGCGTCTGCCAAATGCATAAATGTAAATGTACAAGAAAAAACATTAGAGCCCCATATCAAAAAAAGACACTGTGCCGTTACCAGGGTAATAACATTATACTGAATGATTATTATATTCATTGATGATACTAACATGTTACTCCAAAGTACTTTAAAAAAATACCATGGTATTAATAAAACACATGTCATTAACATGGGGTTATCACAGACCATGTCTGGAAATCATCTTGGTTACTGTTGTAACCTCCGTTCCCTGATGGAGGGAACAAGACGTTGTGTCGATGTAATGACACTAGGGGTCGCTCTTGGGAGCCCCCAAGACCTCTGCAGGTCCCCAACCCTCTTGATGGAAGTGAGTACGGTCAGGAGGGTTGTCTTCAACGAGAGAGCCTTTAACTCAACTGACTCTACAGGCTCAAACGGGGCTCCCCGCAGGACCACGGAGAGATCCCACAAGGGAACGAGGCACGGCCTAGGAGGATTCCACCTTCTAGCGCCTCTAAGGAACCTAATGATCAGGTTGTGCTTCCCCAGGGACTTACCGTCCACCACATCATGGTGTGCCTCTATAGCGGCCTCTCCTGCAGGAAGGAAAGCACAGACCTATCTGCGCATCTCTGGGGGTCTTCACCTCTGGAAGGTCACTAATTTGCAATCAAAGGCCACTTCAAGGCATACAGCTGCCTCGTAGAGGGAGCCCTAGCCTGAGTCATAGTGCTTAGGTCTTCCACGTTCCCTCCAGGGACCAGATGTTGAGATTCCAGATGTATGAGTCCGGTCAAGTCCGCCAGGTGGTTGTGTTTTGGTGGCACAAGTGCACCCCAACCACCTTATCCACCTGAGGAATCTCCGTGTACCCCCTGGCCGTCCCACCGTCGAGAGGTTTGAGAGCGAAGGAACCCAGAAGTTAGGTCTGGACAGTAAAAGGTGCCCGCCATGACTTTGTGAGTCCCTCATGCATCTCCGGGAAGAATGGAACCGGGGTGGGGCGCAGCCGTGAGCGGCACTCCAAACCCAGGAAACAGTCATCAAGCCACGAGGGCTCAGGGCAGGTTGGAGGTTTCCATTCTAACCCTACACGCACGGCAGCCTGGGCAAGTGTGGCCATCAGCTCTGCATCGGCCTCAGACTGGGCGACCACACCCGAAGGTGGGAACCCAGTCAGGTCCTCCATGTCCGACTGTGCCTACCCGCTCTCCAATGCTGCGACTGAGAGCTCATCCTGTTCTCGAGCCCTGAATGAGACATTAAACTACCTCATCCCAGAACTCGACCGAGGCAAACGAACGTACTGGGGAATGGGAGGTCTGTGGGGATCACCCAGGAGAACCACTCCCATTGGAGTCCCCAAATTGCCCCCAGCGCTAACCATCATGGCCATATGCCCGTAGGTAGAAGGACCGGGTGGGGAGAGGCTGGAGTGTTTTCCACGGAAGAAGGAATGCCTCAACTGAAATGTTGCCATGGTCATGCTCTCACAGTGTGGACATGAACCATCCACAAATGCTGTCTCAGTGTGACTATGGCCCAGACATGTGATGCAGCAATCATGGTCGCCAGAGTCGGAAAGGTAGCGACCACATCCAGGAACTACACACAGACATGAAGTCTGTGTCACAGGAAAGGCATTTATATATATAACTGACTCTTTATATATAAAATATACTCTTTTATCAGAATATATACTCTCTCAGCAGTCGAAGTGCCCAGGGGCGTATTCTGCTCTTATCATGCACGAAGGGGAGAAAACCGCTGCAATGCGCCATATATCCAACAGCAAATACTCACAAGGAGAAAGGAATGGCAGTGGAACTCGCTGATCAACACCGCTCGGAACAAATCTGAATGAGTGGTTGCGAGCCAGCTCCTTTTATACCTGTATGTCCGGGGGAGTGGCATGTAATTTCCACTCGCCAATTCACACTGGCCTTTTCTCAAAGATCAGAGGTGTTTGGGGATCCCAAGTGCAACCCCTAGTGTCATTACATCGACAATGTAGAGTTATTGACAGATAGAGAAATGTAAATAAACAAGTGTAATACCATGGAGCTTTTTGTGTGAAATATAACAGAATAGGCTATTACTTGTGATTTAAAAAAAAAAAAAAAAAGTCTAATACACATTTTACACTTTGTTCTAACCTTAATGAATTTACTACACAATACATGGAGTGTTTTTTTAATCTGACTAGTTACTCATCTGAGGGAACAGCACTTCAATGATCGGGGGGGAATTCAAAACTGCATTTTTGCTTCCTTGAAGGGCTATGCTATGGGAGGGGATGCCACTCAAATGCTTGTCTAAATCGAAAGTGGAAAAACGAATCTTTTCTCGTAAGGGCCCTTCCACAAGTCTGTTAGCAAGGGGTACATTCATACAGTGATGCCATGTTTCCTTCAGAGTACCCACTTCAAGGGCTCTGTACTTCAAAGTGATTATAGAGCATAGGGAGGATCACTTGCAATTGGAAACTGCCCCCGTTCTGCTGTAGCACTCATTCTTAAAGGCACATCTGCATAATTTTCTTTAATACACTTGTGATTTACAAATAAGTCTCATAATAACACATATTTACTTTTATTGTGAGATTATGATGAGATTTAATTGTATCATTTAATTATTTTAATTTAATTATTAAAATGTCTTCCACAGCCCCTGCTGCCCCCCTTCTGTGCATGTCACAGCCACAGTCATTATAGACGTATGTCTCTCCCTACGTTTGTGATCTGTGCTGACCAGTGCATCATTACTGATGAAAAATTCCCCTATTGTACTAGTTAGTGTGCAGGTAGGGTGACTGGGACTTCTTTTTCTGTGTTAGTACACAGGACTCATGATAACAACTCAAATCACTTCTCAATAGCAATGATTCACTGGATGAAAGACACAGCAGTGTCAGCAGCTTTAATGTTCGACAGACACTATTTCCATTGTCCAGTCTCAATGTCATGTGAGACACGAGCAGACACATTCACAGCGACCTCTCTGCAGCCGCAGGCCTGAAATGATTACATTGATCAGTACACATGCACGTTTCATTAGTAATAGCACTCTTTACCACACTACATCCAGACATGCACTTGATCAGAAATAATTCTGATTGTGTTGTGTATTTAAAACTGAAGGCATTTTCATGTCATTAAAAGTGGTACTCGAGGCACGCTCAGTGAAACCATTAACTCATGTACCTAATCTTCAGACCAAGTCTGCAAAACTGCAAGCGCATTATCTGCTTAACATTTATTTGCAATTGCTAAACACAGTTCTCTACATTAGACACATAATTAAAAACTAACAGCTCTTGTATTTTGTTTGGAAAACACTGCCATTCAAAATGCCACACTCATTTATTGATTACCTACACCAAGTGCTCACATGTGAAAATAATAATAGCTCATTTCAGCACTTAGAAATCTGTGCATCCTGAAGTCCCCCCTTGCATTTCTGTTTATAGTGTAAATATATACTGAATATGCATATATACTGTAAATTTCTGTGTATGTTGTGTCTGTGTTTTGGGGTTTAAAAAAAGGAGCCATAGTTTCAGAAATTGTAAACAATTGTCAAAGACTGTAAATAGTCTCATCCTTTGAGATTTGCTGGAAATGTCATTTGTTTGTTCAGAAATATGAGCAAAAAATCTCCTGTGATCCACATATTTCCACATTGTTAACAGTCATTTAAAATGAAATAGACAAGGTGTGAAAAAATGTGTTTAAAGTGTTTTCTAAAACTACACAGTGCTCCTGTGGCCATAAAAAGCCCCATGCCCTGATTTTTAGATCATTTCAAAATGTCATGATGCTTAATGTGAAATTTATACAGTACATTGCTTTTCTGTATGTTAAATGGATCAATGGAATAGTCCTGACTCATTAGAATTTAAACATCTGTTTGAGGTACCACTTTCAGTTGAAATACTGCCATCTAGGAAAAATAGTTTTACATATTTTAATAATTGGCATCATATAAATGTTTTATGATATATTTCCTCTCTCTCACGCGCGCGTGTGTGTGTGTGTGTGTGCGTGCATGTGTGTGTGTGTGCATGTGTGTGTGTGTGTGCATGTGTGTGTGTGTGTGTGTGTGTGTGTGTGTGTGTGTATGTGTGTGTTTGTGGGTGTGTGTGTGTGTGTGTGTGTGTGTGTGTGCATGTGTGTGTTTGTGTGCATGCATGTGTGTGTGTGGGGGGGGGGGGTGTGGAGGATCAGTAGAATGTTCTCAGAAGAGCTCTTGATAAAAATTAGCTAATTTACATATGTATGCAGTTGTGTTCTCTTTCCGTTTTTTAAATCAGTTTTTATTTTTTTAATTTATTGATTCATTTGAAAATTTTGACATGAGTTATTAGAAACTTTCACATTCACATTCACAGTCACATTCACAATGACATTCTGGAATAAAACAAGAAACAAGGATTGAGCTGTAGTGGTGGGGTATATATAGTAAGTTAACATTCATTACCAGAAGCATCTCTGCATGTTAACATGTAGGACCCTATGAAATCTGCTTTATTTTTTTCCAAATTCTGTTTTATTTTTCACAAATTCTACGTTTTCCATTTTATTTATTCTGAATTCCTTTTTCGAGTTGTATTAATTTTATTTTCATCAAAAAGGTGTCTAAATAAATGAATTAATTAAAACTTAAATCAAATGCAAATAGAAAAATTACATTATTTTGACTTAACATAGCATTATTTAAATGATATTTTATGATACTTTTTTTACAGATGCTCACCACACAATCTAAAATATAACATTGGAGTTATTTTTATCACATTAATTGCTACACTGTAATACACATGTTGCTGATTATTATTACAGTGAATATTACATAACTATTCAGTAGTTATATATTTCTGTCATAATTATCATATTTATGAGAGCGAGAACCACATTATAGTGACCATGAAGGGGTTACCCCATGTGACTCTACCCTCCCTAGCAACCGGGCCAATTGGTTGCTTAGGAAGCCTGACTGGTGTCACTCAACACGCCCTGGATTCAAACTCATGACTTTTTAAGGTGTGGTAGTCAGCGTCTTTACTTGCTGAGATACCCAGGCCCCCTGACATATTGTGATTTAAATTTGTGTGCTGAATGGTAACACAATAACATTCGTATGTCAGATGGTATAGTTTTTTGGTATTAGAGCATTCTTACGAGTACGAGCACAAGTATAGAGTGCACTATAGGACATCCATACTTTTTATGCAAAGAACACTAAACTGTGTGACGGTTGACCCTACATAGCTGTGCTAGTTTCATGTCTATGAACACTCTCTTTTTTTTTCACAAAATAAAATCAGTTAAACTTAAATCAATATTTCATGTCCATGAATTTTTTATTAGTGGTAGATGCATAATGAGCAGGATAACACGTATTGCCCCTTCTATCTGAATTAGTAACAGCAGCTTGGGTTGTTTCTAAGCAACTTCATTAGCAGAAAGGAAGTATTTCTACTCACAACAGAATTTTAGGGATGAATAATGTCTTTAGACATTTCAAAAGTTTGGAATAATGTACAGATGTTGCTCTTATGGAAAGAAATTGGTACTTTTATTCACCAAAGTGGCATTCAGCTGATCACAAAGTATAGTCAGGACATTAATAATGTGAAAAATTACTATTATAATTTGAAATTTTTTTTCAGAAAGTCTTAAATTACTTCAAAGAGTTCTCATAAAAAATCCTCCATGTGCAGCAATAACTGCTTTGCAGATCCTTGACATACCAGCTGTCAGATTGTCCAGATACTCCGGTGACATTTCACCCCACACTTCCTGTAACACTTGCCATAGATGTGTCTGTCTTGTCGGGCACTTCTCACGCACCTTACAGTCTAGCTGATCCCACAAAAGCTCAATGGGGTTAAGATCCATAACACTCTTTTCCAATTATCTGTTGTCCAATGTCTGTGTTTCTTTGCCCACTCTAAACTTTTCTTTTTGTTTTTCTGTTTCAAAAGTGTCTTTTTCTTTGCAATTCTTCCCATAAGTCCTGCACCCCTGAGTCTTCTCTTTACTGTTGTACATGAAACTGGTGTTGAGCGGGTAGAATTCAATGAAGCTGTCAGCTGAGGACATGTGAGGCATCTATTTCTCATACTAGACTCTCTGATGTACTTATACTCTTGTTTAGTTGTTCATCTGACCTTCCACATCTCTTTCTGTCCTTGTTAGAGCCAGTTGTCATTTGTCTTTGAAGACTGCAGTGTAGACTGGAGTGTAAAATGTTCAGTTTTTTGGCAATTTTAAGCATTGTATAGCCTTCATTCCTCAAAACAATGATTGACTGTTGAGTTTCTAGAGAAAGATGTTTCTTTTTTGCCATAATATTTGGCAAATATTATATACAATATTTGACCTAATATTAAGACATGCCAGTCTATTGCATACTGTGGCAACTAAAAAAAAAACACACAAAGACAACTTTAATCTTTATTTAACGAATCAAATAACTTTCAACTGTGTTTGATATAATGGCAAGTGATTTTCTAGAACTAAACGATCAATTTAGCATGATTACTCAAGGATAAGGTGTTGGAGTGATGACTGCTGTCTAGATTTGATCAAAATTACTTTTTCAAATAGTGATGGTGTTGTTTTTTTACATCAGTAATGTCCTGACTATACTTTGTGATCAGTTGAATGCCACTTTGGTGAATTAAAGTGTCAATTTCTTTCCCAAACATCTAAATCTGTGCATTATTCCAAACTTTTGGCCATCAATGTATATTTGATAACCATGGTGCAAGTAAGGGATAATTTACAGTCAGCCAATCATTATCACATCATGATCATTATCAACACAATGTGTAGGGTTGTTGACTAGACAGGGAAGAATGTGTAATACTGAAATGCAACTGTAACATGGTCTACAAATCTGGAACAACTTCATAGCTGTGCAGTAAAACAAATGCATTCAAAACAACTTTGAAAACTGCATCAGCCAAACAGACTCAGGAAATCAGCAATGCTGTGGTATAGATTTTAGTCATTGTTCTGTTTTGCATCTCTTGAGATGTTCTCTTATGGCGCAAAATAATGTGGACATTTTTTGTGTCAAGAGCTTTTCAAGTTTGAAATGAAAGAATGCCAATGATGTGTCTTCACAGAAACTCAACGTACTGTATGAAGGTGTCCATGTCCCTGACGGTGGAGGAGAGTGAAGAAGGGCTCTGCTTCAGCAGTCGAATACGTTACCTTGAGAGAGCAGAGATCACCAAGAGTAAAATGATCACCTGCCCAGACATTGACGACTATCTCGCCCCATACAAGCAGCCAATCATGACCTGGTACAAGGTACAGAAATATAACTTTAACTCTGTTTGATGTACAGTGTAATGCAGGGTCGGATTGGTCATCAGGAGGGTCGAGACTTTTCATAGTCTGGACCACTAGCAGGACAATGTATCATATATATATATATATATATATATATATATATATATATATATATATATATAAATGGCAATTTATTTTCAAGAATGGAAACAGCCTCCAAAATGCATCATTTTTGAATGTTTCACATGGCCAGTTTAGATGTCACTTAAACACGTTGGATCGCAGAAAGAGAAAGGGGACATTCACACCAAACACGTCCATATACTAAAAAACCTAGATGCACCTCTACGAATAGGGCAGAGCACAGTTAGTTGACAGCTTGACACGGCATAAAAAAAAGTGGCGCTCCTGTATGAGACACTGGAAAAACAGCAGGACAACGTTGAAATATGTTTATCCAGCATGTTTACACAAAAACAATTGAATAAAGGCGTGGAAAGACACAAAAACACATTCAGTGTGTACGGCTTCAAATGATGGTTCACTCTAAAATTAATATTCTTCCATCATTTACTCCCCCTCATGCCATCCCAGATGTGTATGACTTTCTTTCTTCTACAGAACACAAATGAAGAACAGAACACATATTTTGAAAAATAGCTCAGTTCTGTAGGTCCTTACAATGCAAGTAAATGGTGACCAGATCTCAGAAGGTCCAAAAATGACAAAGGCAGCATAAAAGTAATCCATATGACACCAGTGTTTAAATCCAAATCTTCTCAAGCGAAAATTATAGGTGTGGGTGGGAAACAGATCAATATTTAAGTCCTTTTCAATATCAGTATCAATATCCAATTTCGACCAGCCCCAACCAGTAAGTGGCAGAATGTGAAAGTCACTTCCACATCAGAGAATTAAAGTGTAGATTTACAGTTAAAAAATTACTTAAAAATTGATCTGTTTCTTACCCACACCTAGCATATTGCTTCAGAAGATTTGGATTTAACCAGTGGGGTCTTATGGATTACTTTTATTCTGCCTTTTGGACCTTCTGAGTTCTGGTCACAATTCACTTGCATTGTGAGGACCAACAGAGCTGAAATATTATTTTAAAAATCTTTGTTTGTGCTCTGCTGAAGAAGGAAAGTCATACACATCTGGGGTGGAATGAGGTTGAGTAATAGATGAGAGAATTTTCAGTTTGTGTGAACTATCCCTTTAAAAGGTTTCCACGTGGCATATGAGAGGATTTTCTTTTTTCCACCATTATTTTGTTTTTTAAATTGACTTGATCTGACAAAGCAAGAACTATATCAGAAGCTAAGATTCATTGCAAAGGCAATTCATTGGTCATCAAGCATATTATACTTGCCTGTGACCCAAGAAATCTTTTACAATTTACAAATATTTTCTCAACAGCATAATTGTGGCAAAATTTTTTAGTGTGCATGAGGCTTTAGTTATACAGAGAACAGAGAACTCCAGAACAATGTGAAGAATGATTGTTTGATGTTTGTATAGGAGTGTCAGAGGAAAGACTGGAGAAGCTCCATCATCATCAACACCACCAGTCTGTGGATCCCTGTGGTGCAGGAAGATGATGGAGGAAACTATACCTGTGAACTCAAGTATGGCAGTAAAGTCGTCAGACGCACTACTGAACTCAAAGTCACAGGTAACTTCACTAACCTAAGCCTCACCTAACCTAAATCTAAACCTGATGCTGTACAATATGGATATTATGCCACACCTTACGCTGGTTACCTGTACGTCTTAGCCCCAGATGGCATCTTCACTGTCTGATGCAAGTTAATCATGCTGGAACAAGTGTATATATGTAGGTGGGTCTGTAATACAAATATTAAAATGTATAATTAAAAAAAAAAAAATGTGTTAGTAAAAGTGTGTTGATATCATAAAATTATTATTATTAAATACATTTAACCTTGAAACGGCAGGGAATTGTACCCGAAGACATGTATAACAAGTTTTGCAAAAATGTACTGTATATAGAGTCACGTTTTCACTATGAGACCAGGTTGTGACCATCTGATGCACATTGCACAAAACAATGGCAAAAGCTTGTTGAAATGGCCAGTTTATTCTGATTGGCTGGCAAGTCTCAACTTCCAGGATTCAGGGTGCACAGGCTTTTATCTGTCCATCATAAAGTTGTTTTTAAAAGGTATTTGGTTGATTAATTAGGTATCTTTAAAGGACAAACTCATCACTATAGATTTGCAAAAGATTGCTATGTTAATGTCAGATTAATCAAATATTTCAAAGGGGGTTGGTGGAGGGTGTGATGTGTAGTGCATTGGCGTTAATTTTGTTGTGCTATGCATACCTACATTAACGTGGTTACGTTTTTTTTGCGACAGAATTATCTAAAAAAGAATGTTGAGAGAGGTTGATGGCTAGCTTTTAGAGAAAAGCTTCGCTACGAATGAAAAATAAATACATCATCATATCACAACTGAGGGATTTACAGCATTGTGTTCAGTTGACAATTTTTCTGAATGGCACAGTGTAACACGGTTCAGAATGGACAAGGAGGAGGCGGGAACCAGCAGAACAGTCAACATAACTTTAATGACATAAATCAACTTAAAGAAACATAAACACACAGACACACACACACAGCGGCCACATGTGTCTCTCTCTCTCTTTCGAACTGGTGCTTCTGGCTCGTCTTTATCCCCCTCCCGGCTGATTAGGACAATTCAGGGCCAGGCATGCACTTCCTCATGGCCCGGCCATGCCCTTCCTCGTCACACTTCTCCACTGCCTGATTCAGGCCGGGGAAACCTCCGGCGTGACTTTCTTGGTGTTGCCCTTCTGGCCGTATTTCTGCCAGTAGGTCTTCCCTGCCTCTCTGGAGCCCTAGGAGAGACGAGGGGAGGGAGAGGGGAGAGGGAAAGAGTGAGGTGGAGAGACAGAGAGAGAGAGAGAGAGAGAGAGAGAGAGAGAGAGAGAGAGAGAGAGAGAGAACTCACTTGCCGGTCCCCTGACACACCGTCACCTGGTCCTCAGCCACTCCTCTGCCCTCTGGCATATGACAGTTGCTCCTCCCCTGGTGGATGGCAGTGAGTCCTCTGACCCCTGGCGAATGGTCACAGCTCCTCCCCTTGCTGGTGGATGGCAGTGGTTCCTCCATCTCCCGGCGGCCAGCAGTGACTCCTCCGTCCCCTGGCGGACGGCTGATGCTCCTCCGCTTCCCGGTGGGAGATGAACAGAACATCCCTCCTCCTACACAGGTTTTGGCACCAATGTAATGCAGTTTAGGATGGGTAAGGAGTAGGCGGGAACCAGCAGAACAGTCAACATAACTTTACTGATATAAATCAACTTAAACAAACTCTCTCTCTCTCTCTCTCTCTCTCTCTCTCTCTCTCTTTTGAACTGGCACCTCCCAGCTGATTAGGACAATTCGGCACCAGTCGTGTGCTTCCTCACAGCCCGGCCATGCCCTCCTACCATCACACACAACTATGCAATCTTGCAACTGAGAAGAATAACTCTGTATACAGTATGAAGGGCACATAGGTTAGTAGACAGGTACTGCGAGACTTGTCTCCAGCCCTTCAAAAACAACTGATTGCATTACGTGCTGCATTTAAAAGACAAATCTTAGAGATTACAACAGTTCAAGAGATTATTAATTATTGAGAACAACAGTAGGCCCATAAATTCTAGCTGTCACTGTGGCTTCAGAAAAGCGCTCGTTTTCAAAGCTATGAATCTAATAAATTTAAATGAAGAGCGCTATGGGTGACAGCAGACTTGATAAGTCAAGTCTTTCAATTGATAATGTCCATGGCCTCAAACACTTAGGACATTATAGAAGAGTTTGCTGAACACAGTGGAGTGCAGTGAGTGACTGATATCTTTTCACATTTTTATGTCTATTTGCTTATTTAATAGCCTATTGAGCCTCAGTGTCAATGTGGTTGTTTGCTTGTTTGTTTGGTCACTTGCTTCCAGTACGTTATTGTATTGACTTTGCCAAGTGCTTTGTTTATATTGAGCTGAGCATAGTAGGCTGTTTAGTAGGTTGCTGGTAGATCAGTAATTGTACTGGTTGTGAAAAGTTATTGTGAATTAAAATAACTTGTGGATGTGTTTTACCGTCTTGGTCTTGCTGCGATATGTACCAGTTGCACCGCCCTAAAGATGACCCTGTGAGCTCTGCTACACGACAGTGTTTAGCTTACATTTATGAGAGAGAGCATCATCTGAATAACTGACTTAACAGCTCTTTAGCACAAAACTGCTCTAAAAAGAGCACGTTTATGATGTGCGTCACCTGGTATCATTTGTGAATGCCTGTTTTCTACACAAATTAATAAATGAATGAATAAATGTAAAATTGTCCAGTTTGTGTATATAAGTATTATATAGTATTTACTTCCCCAAATAACAGTAATTTTAGATAGATCCAGTTCCTGAATATGTATGATATACTTATTTAAATATACTATTTATATTTCATGATTATATTTTAATGGAAATGTAATTTCTTACGGTTATACTTGAGGCAAAACAGTTTGAAATATCACCGTAACAAAATAACATTAAAATGAATGGCTTTTCTACACTTCTGTTTATAAAGTGACTATTTGCATCCCAGTAGTCTGGTGGAACCACAGAAATATACAACTAACTAGATATATATGTTGCTGCAGTGGCGTGGGGTGTAAAGATGGAGTGTGTATTGTTGTCCTAGTGACTGCGGTTCAAATCCGTGTTTTGTCCCACTCTTTTCCCATCTGATTTCTGTTTCCAATCTTAATATTTTACTTTAATACTACTTCCAAAAATAAATGAAAATGTATGTAAAGGTTGATTTAATCACAGTGATTTGTTCACGGGCAATGTCGGGGAGTGCTGAGAAGGGTTTTATATGGAGGCGGAATCTGTTGATCGCACTCGTTCCCACAGCACGTCATCACTTGTCTGTCACTGACATTACTATAGTAATATTGTAGTCACCATGTTTTTACAAAAAAAAAATAGTTTTAATGCACTTAACTATGGTGTTGTAAGCAGGGCTGGACTGGTAAACTGGCATACCGGGCATTTTCCCGGTGGGCCGACACACTTTGGGGCCGATCAGGGGCGGACTGGTCATCAGGAGAACCGAGCGGGCTGGTGGGTCGGATGCGAAATGGGACGCGATAAGCTAAAATGAGCCACTGCATTATGCAGAATGGACCAGAAAATGGCGCCGTGATATGCAGAAAAGGACAGCGACTTTTGGGCCAGTTGCTATGTAAAATCCCAGGCCGATTTCTCTTCCCAGTCCAGCCGTGGTTCTTAGTACAGTAATATGGTGGTAATATAGTTACCATGGTTCATTTTGTGGTTACTATGATTTTACTACAAAATTCCATGCTGAAACCATGGTTCCTGTTATAAAACCAATGTTATTTTTTCTAAGGTATGGTTAAGGTTAGGTTTGGGGTAGAGGTTAATGTAGTGTGTCTTTGGAACTCTTAATAAACACAAACACTGCAGTGATGCCCCTATACTGTATGTTAGTATTTACTGTAAATATGGGTGCAAATATTATCTGCCACTATTTGCAAAGGGGTGTAAATAGCATATACCATTATTTGCGCCAGGGTGCAAATAGCATTTGAAGATTGCTTATTGGATCAATAATGGTCAATGTCATATTTTGGGACTAGGCAGTACTTTACTCATTGTTTACAGCCTAATAACAAAGTCTTGCCTTAAGAACAAGTGGTGAAACCAAACTGAGAACAGAGTGTAAACTTTACATCCTAGTGTAACTTTAACCCTA
Source organism: Moxostoma hubbsi (assembly GCA_032164185.1). Lineage (NCBI taxonomy): Eukaryota > Metazoa > Chordata > Actinopteri > Cypriniformes > Catostomidae > Moxostoma > Moxostoma hubbsi. Next base: position 40,328,809 of record JAVLUX010000016.1, on the reverse strand, counting down.
CATTGTAAACGTTGCATCCTAGTTTAAGTAAGACCTAATAAACAGCTGGTCCAACCTTACAATGGTCATGGATCATTATTGAGCAGTTACTATATTTTCCATGGAAATCTGTTATTACTGTGTCAAGTGCTCGGAGCATTGGTTGGTCGCTTTTTATATTAGTTAGACTGTCTCTTCCTGTCTAAGTGGGCGGATCTTAGTCAGAATAAGCTACATAGTGGACCATAGTTTATTCTGATAGTGAAAAGTCTGGTTTGGTAAGACTAGGCACATGCAAACTGTAGGACGAATATTACTATTTTAGACATTGTGCATGTATTTTGAGATTTATACACTGAAAATTAGTTGTATGTGATATCAAATGCCATACTGGCCATGTGTGCCATATCAATACCTCGTTTTAAGTAGAAAACAGGGATATTCTCAAGCCCATTTGGGCATTTGTTTGACCCATTTATAAATAACCAGCCTGTATAAGAGTGCTGCTAGCAGTTCCAGATGTCTAGGGTCAGCAAGTTTATTTCTGGAGGTTTTTCCAAGTTTTGCTTTTATTGTCAGTCCTGTGCCTCAGGCCACATGTAGGGGAAACCCGAGTGGACTGATGTGAGGAGTGTGTGCGGTGTGTGCGGTGTGTGTAGTGTGAAATGAAGCCCTCGGCTCAACCCTCCAGCCCCACTGTCCCCTTCTCAACACAAATCCTGACTAATGCAAGAATGATCTGGAACAGCATAGAGCTTTTACACAACACACTCTGGTGGTATCAAGATAAAATGCAAAGAAAAACTGGTTTCACTTGTGTCTAGATAATGCAACGCCACTATGTCTTGGGCTAGCACTGAGCTTATATTTGCTTTCTCATCTATGCTCCCATTACCGATCTGCTTGTTTGAACATTTTTGCTTGACATGCTTTATTTTGTAGGTGCTTCAAAAATGTTTGTAGGGCCCTATAGCATTTTCTTGTTCGAAACAATAGCAATTACGAACACCGCACTAATTTTGTTCTTATACATCATACTAAGTGCCTGACCATGAAAACTCTACTGAAATTAGCATATGCGTTCAACATTTAGCTGTGCAATTATAGTCTAACATAAGCAGTTTATGTTGCTTCTATGATTGATTATAGCACAGACAATAAGTACAACCTATTTAAACATACATCTAAAACAAATGTACAATTTCACAAACCACTGGACTAAAACACTACTGGAAGAACAGAGTGTTGAGCTCAATGAATTGAAAACAATGAACTTATATCAGGGCTAATTGAGAGAGCTGTTACATGACACAGTCCTATTGAATGTGAGTTTAAAACAGCCTGATCTCACTTAAAAATTGGCAAGTGTGTGCCGATTTTTCTTTAGCGAAATTGGTATACGCTAGCCAAATTTTAAAACACTGCCCACAGAGGCTCAAGCGGTAAATGTAATATAGCATAAAACGAGAATAGGAGAATTGTTTTCAGCTGTACAGGGTGTAAAACAGTGAAGAGAAATGCTTATTTAATTTAATCAATATGTCAGTGTCAGTGAGTCGGCATACTGTTGCCGATCTTAGGGTAACGGAACTTTCGGAAACAGCATGCCACTCCCCGTGCGATCATATCAGTATGTATACAATGTATACAATTTAAAAATCAATAAAATGTAAAGAGGAAAACTATTTTCACAGCATTATATTTAAGAATCTTTGGTAATCGCATATCATTCCTATATGAGTTTCACCCTTCTGTGGAACAGAAGTTAGTTAGTCACCATTCAATGTCATTGCTTTTTAATTGACAATGAAAGTGAATGGTGACTGATGCTAACATTCCTCCAAATCTCCTTTTGTATTTCATGGAATGTACCTTAATGTTAAAAAACCTATAAAAGGAGTTGCTTCCATTAGAAAGCTGTATATGAAGTTCAGTATAGTTTAATGATCATCACATTGTATTATATAATGTATGTTGCGAATGAGCATGAAGAGCTGAAAAGTGTTTTTGCAGAGGACTTTAGGTAACTAGGACTATACTGGGGCAGCACTCGCAGTAGCACAATTCTTTAAAAACATCAACGTGACAAGGAAAGTGAAAACACAAGCAGGTCAAGACATTGCAGTCATGAATATTAACAAAGTGGACTGTAGCAAAATGAGATAATCCCTCTTTTCAATCTCACTATAAGAGTCTATTATTGCTGCATTGTGTCATTAATCATGAATTAAGGTATTTTATGTTTTTGTAAGTAGTGTATTAAGCATTTTTATTACATGGCTATCTGGAATACTCAATTCTGATTGGTCAATGGCACTATCCAGCAGTCAGATATTGCTCTGTATCAACCGCACATTCTGGGATTTAGACGTATCAGACCATCATCAAGGTTTTGCGAGCCATCTCTCCTGCTTCTCAGATCAATGTGCAATCTCTACAAGTAAGCTAATAAAATAATTTCAACTCAAATCAATGTTTCATTTGCATTTATTATTCATTTGGCTAGCAGTCTTGTAATAGGCAGAATATTGAAAAGTCTGACTGTCATCTTTACAAAATAAACACCAACAGAACTCTGAAGCAAACCAATTATTACATAATTTCAACACAACTCAATATTATATGTCTATGTATTTACTTATTTGGTTAGTAGCTGTGTAATAAGCAGGATAATGAACAGTCAGCCAGTTGTTATCACAAAATAATCCCCTTCAGGGTGATACAAGAGTCCTGATCACCCTGTCAGGGTATATTGTTAAACGTCTTTATCTTTAACAGGTTTATAAGTTAAACTGCTCACTATTTGGTAAGTATTGCGTGAACCCCACACCCTTGGTTCATGTAATATCTACTGCATATTAATTATATATAATAAGATGGCTGCTTCAGTGTGGAGCTCTCTAGCATTTTTGTTACTTTGGTTTGTTTGTCATATTTTTTATAACTCTTTTCCAATCAGTTTCACAAGGGATGAACTGCTGAATATTCACCAGGGATGAACTGCTGAATATTCAGCAGCGCATACCTGATAATTAGCGCAGCTGCGTTCTACAATTGCTCCAAGAAACACTAGCGAGACTTTGTCAATGCGGCTTTAGGACTCCACTGCCGAGTATTCATTTGGCGAATGTCCGCTCCCTCGCCAACAAAACAGACAAACTGCTTCTGCTCACTCAAACAAAGGACTTTTCTAAATCCACTGCTCTGTGTTTTATGGAAACCTCTGCCTGGCTTCAGGTTGTTGAGAGCGGATTGTGTTGCAGAAACATTAGGGTAAATGAGAGGTGGTGGAACATGCTTTTACATCAACGTACAGATGTAACAGCATTGAAAAAAATGTGCTGTCCTAATTTAAAAGTGCCCTTCATAATTTCTACTTACACAAGTTTTCCTCGTTTATTCTGGTGAGTGTGTATATCCCGCCACAAGCATGTGTGAATGCAGCGTTACAACAGCTTTCTCTGATTGGAGTGTTTTTGAAGCCCAGCCATAGACCTGGATGAGCTCACAGATATTGTGACATCATATATCAGTTTCTGTGAGGATATGTTGGACATTTTTATCATGGACATTTTTATCATTCAATAATGATAAACCATGGTTTACAGGAAAACTCAGACAGCTTCATCATGCCAAAGAGGATGCTTACAGAAGTGGGGATAAAATATTGTATAACCAGGCCAGAAACACACTGACTATGGAAATCAGAGTGGCTAAAGGAAGCTACTCTGAAAAGCTGATTTTTTTTTCCAGAGATCCTGCATCTGTGTAGAAAGGCTTGAAAAGCATTACCAAGTATTAGAAATCTCCCCCTCGCTCTGTAGAGAATCAACAAATGGCTGATGAACTGAATGTGTTTTACTGCAGTTTTGAAAAGCCCAGTCTCACACCCCTCCCCCACTCTGATCTTCACTTCACTTCACACACACACCAACACCTCCTGCAACCCCCCCCCCCCCCCCTCCTTCTACTCAAGCTGCACTTATGGTCTGTGAGGAGGATGTGTGCTGTGTCTTCTTGAAACAAAAGACTAGGAAAGCTTTAGGCCCAGATGGTGTCTCACCTGCCTGTCTGAAAGTCTGCACTGATCAGCTGGCCCCCATCTTCACACAGATCTTCTGTAGATCACTGGTGCAGTGTGAAGTTCCCTGATGTTTCAAATGCTTCACCATCATTCCGGCCCCTAAAAATCCCAAATCACAGGACTTACTGACTACAGAACTGTCACCCTCATGTATGTGGTCATTAAGTAATTTGAGAGACTAGTTTTGGCCTACCTGAAGGGCATCACTGGATCCAACAGCTGGCTGTCTGGTGCAGTCACGACAACCTTGAGCTGAACATACTCAAAACGGTGGAAATGATAGTGGACTTCAGGAGAAATTCCTCTGCAATCGAGTCAAGTGGGACACCCACATAGACTCAACTCTGAAGAAGACTCATTAGAGATTGTACTTCCTTCATCAGCTGAGCTGACTCAGCCATCACTGAGTCTGTCCTGTGTACATATCTATAACTGTGTGGTATGGTTCAGCCACCAAATCAGAGAGAAGGAAACTACAATGGATAGTCAGGACTGCTGAGAGGATTATTGGAGCCCCCCTGCCCACCCTCCAAAACCTGTACGTCTTCAGCGTGAGGAAATGTGCAGGTAGACTCACTCTGGACCCTACAAACCCTGCCCACTCCCTTTTTTAATTGTTACCCTCTGGCCAGAGCTACAGAGCACTCTGCACAATTGGCATTAAAGCTCATTCTGTTTCTGATCTGATTCTGTTTTATAATGAATTTAAAAATAACATATTAGTCATTAATGAACCCCTTTATAAACCCTTTACAAAGGAGAAATTCTTGTGTTCCCATATTTTCTTGTTATCAATTAAAACAAAACTTGCACCCATTATAAAAGCTGAAATGTACATGTCAAATAAGGCTGTGCATATTATATGACATAAGTGAGTGGGTGTGTGAGGACGTAAGAGGTTTGCTAATGAGCTTCATCATGGATGAATTGATGGGCTGTGATGAGATCTTTTTTGTCTTCATACAGCAAATGAAAGCAGCATAACATGTTTGAAGTTTCCTTATGCCAGTTTTTGTTTTTTAAAAACACTACACTTTTGGGAATTAATTAATGTGTGTGTGTGTGTGTGTAGTTGGCATTTTTTATTAATATTACACTACTTATTAGAGAAATGTTGATGAATATTAAAAGTGGGGGGCATAACTCCATAAAGAAGGTGGAATGAGGTTTTGGGTCACTGAAGACCGTGTAAGATATTCATTTAAGGCATAAAATATGTTGTAATTGCTGATTTCCATACAAATGCAGAATATACCAAAATTATATTCACTCGGTAATAATATTAAAAAATTGATAAACTCATCTATACAGAGCAAAAATCAAATATGATGACCTGTCAAGAGCTTAATTGGTTCTTGTGCCAGTGAGGTTTCATTTTATTGACATGTCGGCATATTATTGGGTTCAATGATCACTGATTTGATCGAATTTCAGAGTGAATCACAATCTGTTCATTATATAAAGTGATTGTATGCTTCGAAAGACTTGAACTAGTTGAGTTGCACAAATCGCACAGACTACTTTAACAACACTTTTGGGTGTTATTTTAAGCTTTAACCCTCTGGGGTCTGAGCCCTGGAGAAGTTTTGACATGCCTTGACATTTGTGCTTTTTTCAGTTGCTTAAAAACATATTAATGGCTAAGTCTGATAACACTGTACTCGTCAACTATGTCAACTAAAGAAAACGTCTCGGTTACGTATGTAACCTCCGTTCCCTGATGGAGGGAACGAGACGTCGCGTCGAAGAAGCGACACTAGGGGTCCACTTCAAAACTCGCCATGCGCTGTACTGCTTACACAGAAGCGGGCAGGTATTTCTACGTGCACAAGCCAAGTCAAGTCAAGTCTATTTTATTTGTATAGCGCCTTTCACAACACAGATCGTTTCAAAGCAGCTTTACAGAAGTTCAGCATTAACAGACGATAAAAATGTAATGTCTATAAAGTCGATAAATCATCATCATTGTGCAGGGCTCCAAACTGCGACTAAAAATGGTCGCATTTGCGACCAAATAAATTTATTTGCGAGTGTAATTTCTGTCAAGGTCGCCATTGGCGACAGTAAAAATTTACTCCCTTTGATTTTAAAATTTGCATTACATTTCCCGAGATACATTACAAAAGTTTATATCAAAGAAATAGCGGGGAAAACGGAGTTCATTGCAGGAAATAACCATTTCAAAAAAGAGTGTGAGAAAACACGGTGACAGTAACAAGCATAAAAAATGCACGTGATCACATAATTGCGAAGAATGCTCCACAGACTACTACACTGTTAGCACGTGCAGTTTTTCTTGCATGCGAGCTGCGGGACGAAAAGGAATGGAAGGAGTTAAAAATGAAAATATTTGGCGCCTGTTTTTCCCCCTATAGGAGCCAATGGCTCCTTAATTGATTTTTTGTTTGGAGCCTTGTTGTGGAATTAGATAAGATATGATTCTTTATCGTGTTTAAAAATAATTAAATAATAATTGTATTAATAACCCCAGTGAGCAAGCCGAATGCGACTGTGGCAAGGAACACAAAACTCCAAAAGATGATGGTTAATGGAGAAAAATAACCTTGGGAGAAACCAGACTCACTGTGGGGGGCCAGTTCCCCTCTGGCTAACATCATGAATAATGTAAATAAGAATTATTTATAGTTAAAAAACATGATTTAAAAAATTATTAAACTTATTAAGTGTTAAGGGTCAGTATTTAGACAGTGATTGTGTTTGAACTGCAAGATTAGTGACCAGTGTCTTTGAAGTCCATCCTTGATTAAATTCCAGAAGTTCACTTAGATGCAATTGTCCTTGTTTGGCTGATGAAGGCTTTTGTTGGCAATAGTTAGTCTATGTATCCCATTTCAAGATCGTAGTCTATGGTGATGGGGCATCTGAAGTCTCCGTGAGAGGCTGGATACAAACTGGAGCTGACGAACGCTATTTACCTCGGGACTAGCGTCCCGAGATAACAGCAGAAAAGCAGATGGGAAATAATTAGTATAGCTGATGTTCATAATATTAATGCATTATAACTGATTCAGCAGTAGTATAAAAAGTAAGCATTATGTGAATGCTTGGTTAAAGAGATGCGTCTTTAATCTAGATTTAAACTGGGACAGCGAGTCTGAGCCTCGAACAATATCAGGAAGGCTATTCCAGAGTTTAGGAGCTAAATGTGAGAACGCCCTCCCTCCATTAGTGGACTTAGATATCCTAGGTATGACCAGAAGCCTCAAATTTAGTGATCTTAAAGAGCGCGATGGATTGGATAGCGATAGAAGATCCCTTAAATACACAGGAGCTAAACCATTTAGGGCTTTATAGGTCAGTAGTAATACTTTGTAATTGATACGGAACTTAATAGGTAGCCAGTGTAGAGATGATAAAATCGGTGTTATATGATCATATTTTCTTGACCTAGTAAGAACTCTAGCGGCTGCATTTTGGACTAACTGTAGCTTGTTTATTGAGGATGCAGGGCAACCAGCTAATAAAGCATTACAGTAATCTAGTCTCGAGGTCATGAATGCATGAACTAACTTTTCTGCATCAGAAACAGATAGCATGTTACGTAGCTTAGCAATGTTTCTAAGGTGGAAAAAGGCTGTTCTCGTAACAGATGAAATATGATTTTCGAAAGTCAAGTTGCGGTCTAGTATAACACCCAGGTCTTTTACTGTAGTGGATAATGTAACAGGACATCCTTCTAAATTAAAGTTGTATTGAAAGGGATTTTGTGGGTAGTTTTTTGGACCAATAAGTAATACCTCCGTTTTATCGGAATTTAATAACAGGAAATTACGCGTCATCCAGCATTTTATATCTTTAAGACACTCTGTCAAGTTAGATAAGTTAGTGTTTTCATCTGGTCGTGATGAGATATATAATTGAGTGTCATCAGCATAACAGTGGAAATTAATTCCATGTTTTCTTATAATTTTATCAAGTGGCAGCATATATATTGAGAATAATAGAGGGCCTAACACAGATCCTTGTGGCACTCCATAGTCTACTGACGTTATCTTCGATTTTTCCCCATTTAAACAGACAAAATGGTAACGGTCTGATAAGTACGATCTAAACCAGCTTAATGCCTGTCCCTGAACACCAGTGTAGATTTGTAGTCGATCCAAGAGTATTTTATGATCTATAGTGTCGAACGCAGCGCTAAGATCGAGTATAACTAATATTGAGATGCAGCCTTGGTCAGAAGCTAAAAGTAAATCATTTATAATTTTAACTAGCGCAGTTTCTGTGCTATGATGCGGTCTGAATCCTGACTGAAATTTTTCATAGATATCATTTTCTTGCAAGAAAGAGCACAATTGAGCGGACACAACTTTTTCTAATATTTTAGACATAAATGGAAGATTTGAGATGGGTCTGTAATTTGCTAGGTTATTTGGATCTAATTGTGGTTTCTTAATGAGAGGTTTTATAACTGCCAGCTTAAATATTCTTGGAACATGACCTAAAAATAAAGACGAGTTAATAATATTGAGAAGAGGCTCTTCCACTACAGGTAACACTTCTTTCAGTAGTTTAGTGGGTATTGGATCTAGTAAACATGTTGTTGTTTTAGATGCAATGATAAGTTTATTTAGCTCTTCCTGTCCTATAGTTGTAAAGCTGTGTAGTTGTTCTTGAGGGGCGATAATTGAGGCTGAATCATAAGACACCATAAAAGATTGTACATTAACAATTGTGTTTACAATTGTGTTTCTGATGTTTTCTATTTTCTCAGTGAAGAAATTCATAAAATCATTACTACTAAACTGTAACGGAATATTTTGCTCAGGTGATCTCAGTTTATTTGTTAGTCTAGCCACGGTGTTAAATAAGAACCTTGGAATATTTTGGTTATTTTCTATTAGTTTGCGGTGCTCAGCCCTGGCTGTTTTTAGAGCCTTTTTGTAACGTGACATACTGTCTATCCATGCGATTCTAAAGACCTCTAAATTAGTTTGTTTCCATTTACGCTCCAAGTTATGAGTTTCTCTCTTGATAGCATGCGTAGCACTGTTGTACCATGGTGCTCTAGTTTTTTCTCTAAACTTTTTTAATCTAATTGGTGCAACAATTTCTAATGTACCAGAGAAAATGGTGCTCAAACTGCTAGTCATTTCCTCTAGTTCATCTGTTTGTTTGGGTTCACTGAGCAGCTGAGATAGATCAGGTAAGCTATTTGAGAATCTATATATTGTGGTTGGAAGGATTGTTCTGCTTGGTCGATAACGTGATGCAATATGACAGATTTCAGTGGTACGTAGTATGCAAGTTACCATGTAATGATCAGTGACATCATCATTTTGCGGTATAATATCTATATCGGTTGGATTGGTTCCATATGATATAATTAAATCTAGCGTATGATTTAGGCGATGAGTGGGACCACTGACGTTTTGCGTGACCCCGAAGGAGTTTAACAAATCTGTAAACCCAGTCCCTAACGCATCATTTGTGTTATCTACGTGTATGTTAAAATCTCCAACAATTATTGCTTTATCGACATTGACCAATAGATCTGATAGAAAGTCTGCAAACTCTTTTAGGAAATCAGCGTAAGGCCCTGGAGGTCTATATATGGTAGCCAAGGCTAGAGATAATAGGGATTTTTTTCTTACATCTGAGAGTGTAACATTTAGCACAAGTACTTCAAACGAATTAAACCTGTGACCTATTTTCTGAGTAACATTAAGAATATCTCTATAGATTGTTGTAACACCGCCGCCACGACCAATCAGACGGGGCTCATGCTTATAACAGTATCCTGGCGGAGTAGACTCATTTAGACTGAAATAATCATTTGGTTTAAGCCAGGTTTCAGTAAGGCAAAATACATCAAAACTATTATCTGAGACCATTTCATTTACAATAACCGCCTTAGGTGTGAGCGATCTAATGTTTAGAAGACCTAGCTTTAGAAATTGTTTTTGTTCACTGATATTGAGATTTTCTGGTTTAATTACAATTAGATTTTTCCTAGATCCTACAGTAGATGTATTGTTTGGCTTTACTAAACGAGGAATAGACACAGTTTCTATATAATGTTCTACATTGGTACTTATATCAATTAAGTTGGGACAGCAAATACTGTGATTTGGACTTTGACTTACTAGTCATATGGTGTGTAGCGTCTTGGAGATGTTGTCCGACAGAACAGCCGCTCCGACTCTGCTGGGGTGAAGGCCATCAGCACGGAAGAGCCTAGGTCGCTCCCAAAACAGATTCCAATTATTAACAAAGAGCAGTCCTAGTCTGTACATGGGAAGCGGTCCAGACACGACGATCGTTGTTTCTGGCGAAGTGCTGCGTACCGTCTCGATCAGGCTCCTGTAGTCCTTCTTCAGTACCTCCGTCTTCCGCAGCCTGGTGTCGTTCTTTCCCACGTGCAGCACGACAGCTCCGACGTGCTCGTCACCATTCAGGATCTCGGGAACCTGCGTAGAGACATCAAGAACACGAGCACCAGGAAAGCAGTGAGTGCGCACCTTACCTTTGCCAGAGATAGCGCGGACATGACGGACGGTGGAATCGCCGATGATCACGGCGTCGTCGCGCTCCGACTCACGAAGAGGTGAGAAGCGGTTCCGGGTGGAGATCTCGAAAGCCGGGAGGGGCGGGGAGGTCCTTGGTCTGGTCCTGGCTCGCGTCTTCCGCCGTGGAATCACCCAGGGTCCGTGGTGATGTGTCGGTGCCGGAGTGAATGAAGCCAGGGATGATCGCGTCCTGGTTGCTCGGGACCTGTGCAGAGAAACACACGGAGTAGACGAGGTCGGAGTCAAAAAATTATTAACCACTGACCTGTGAGCATCGGCGCGTGATGTTTCAAGCGCGGACCGCCGATCTCGCAGCTCGGCCTGTCTCTCTAGCAGGTCGTGGATCTGCCTCTCGACGGATTTGAGCTCCAACTGCACCGAATGTAGTTCAAAGGTGTCTTCACCTGCACACAGAGGTAGCGTTAGACACACATCCGCTATATTCGCCATTATAGCAGATGTGCTATAATGGCGAACTATAGCTTTCAGTTATACAGGTGTAAGTAAGACGATCGATAGGCGAGAGACCACGCGTGCAGTGCTAGCGGGCTAAGACTAGTAGCGGAAGTTCGGAAAGTTGGATATAAGTAGCGATATCAAAGAAATCGGATTGTTTTTTATAAAGAGTAGTATCGGAGATATGTTCACACGTTTGTAAAGTTTAAAATTTAGGTTTATGAACAAATGTGAAAGAAGAAAATCAAGGATTGGGGATCCCAAGCGACCAACTGTGTTCAGGCTGCACGTACTCTTCCCCAATGCCCCAAAAAAGTCGTCAGAATCCTTTTGGTTACCCTAGGGGGGAACAAGGTGACGCTCCCAACTAGGGAACGGGCCAAGCCTGACTGGGCCTCTTTTCTCTGTATGTTTTCTCGGCATAGAGCAAGAGCAGCCGGGGCCTTTACAGCATCGAGGGAAGGGGGTCTTACCCGAATTCCTATTCTTTTAGGGGGAAAAGACCCTGCGAAGGCCACACCCACCCAGAAGGGGAGGTAGAGGTGGCAAAATACATCACATGGCCTCTTGGGTCACATGTGGGAAGAATGGCGTGGTGGTAGATCCAACCTCAAGGAGGGGGGAGTTGCTACAACACGGCGACCGGAGGGCAGCAAAGGACTGCCTAAGGGAGACGCGGGTCAGCTCGTAAGGTGACCGTACCGCGGAAGTACACACAGGAGGACTCCCGTAGGAGGCCTGATCTGTGGAGCACCTATTCCAGTAGGGGTAGCCTGGGGTACCCGTAGTGGACTGGGCCGGCAAGTTCCTCCGCTGAACTGCTGCGGGCCCAAAGGGCTAGGGAGGAATCAACCAGGGACCTAGGTCTTCTGGGAAAGAAGCGCACTGTTTTGCCTCGGCAGAGGGAAACGGCGCTGGAGACAAGCGATTCACCCAGTCAGATTGTCGACGTGTACCAAGTTCTACGGGCTCCTAGTAGAGTGGGCTCGAACCCGTAAAGGGGGTGGCACGGCCTGGGTATGATAGGCCAACTGAATGGCATCCACTACCCAGTGAGACAACCTCTGTTTGGAGACAGCGTTCCCTTTCTGCTGTCCTCCAAAGCAGACAAAGAGCTGCTCAGAGCACCTGAAGCTCTGGGTGCGTTTCAGGTAGGCATGCAAGGCACGTACCGGAAACAAAAGTGAGAGGGCTGGGTCTGCCTCCTCCTGGGGCAGCGCTTGTAGGTTCAATACCTGATCTCTGAAGGGCGTGGTAGGAACCTTGGGCACATAGCCCAGACGAGGTCTTAGGATCACATGAGTGTCTGCCGGACCGAACTCCAGGCAACTGTCGTTAGTAGAGAACGCTTGCAGGTCCCCGACCCTCTTGATGGAGGCAAGCGCGATCAGCAGGGCCGTCTTTAGAGAGAGAGCCCTGAGTCCAGCTGATTCTAGCGGCTCGAAAGGGGATCTCTGAAGACCGGCGAGGACCACCGAGAGATCCCAGGAGGGGAACAGGTTTGGCCAGGAGGGGTTTAACCTTCGGGCACCACCTTAAGTCGTGCTTACCCAGAGACTTGCCATCTACTGGGTCATGGTGAGCTGCGATAGCGGCAACATACACCTTCAAGGTGGACAGGGACAGCCTCCCCTCCAACCTCTCCTGTAGGAACAGGAGCACCGACCTAACTGCGCACCTCTGTGGGTCTTCTGCCCGGGAAGAACACCAATTCATGAACAGACGCCATTTCAGGGCATAGAGTTGCCTGGTAGAAGGGGCTCTGGTTTGGTTGATCGTGGCTATGACTGTGGGTGGTAGACCAGCTAGATCTTCCGCATCCTGTCCAGGGGCCAGACGTGGAGGTTTAGACGTAGAGGTCTGGGTGCGGATGCCAGAGCGTGCCCCGTCCCTGAGAAAGAAGGTCCTTCCTCAGGGGAATTCACCAGGGAGGGGCTGTCGCGAGGAGTACGAGGTCCGAGAACCAGGCCCAGGTGGGCCAGTAAGGAGCCACGAGAGTGACTTGCTCCTCGTCCTCCCTGACCTTGCACAGCACCTGTGCAAGAAGGCTCACTGGGGGGAATGCGTACTTGCGCAGCCCCACCGGCCAGCTGTGTGCCTGTGCATCTGCCCCGAGGGGAGCCTCTGAATGGGCGTACCAGAGCGGGCAGTGGGAGGTCTCTCGGGAGGCAAACAGGTCTACCTGGGCCTTGCCGAACCGTTCCCAAATCAGCTGAACCGAGTGAGGGTGAAGCCTCCACTCTCCGCCAGCCAAGCGTTGTCGTGACAGCGCATCCGCTATCACATTGAGGTTGCCGGGGATGGGAGTGGTGCGCAGCGACTTGGCGGAGGAGACGACGGGCGAGTTGTGACATGTGGCGGGAGCATACGCCGCCTTGGTGATTTATGTACGCGACCACAGTGGTGCTGTCCGACCTGTCTAGGATATGTTCATCCTGAATTAATGGGAGAAACTTCCGCAGGGCCAAAAGGACGGTCAACAAGGCAGTTGATGTGCCAACGCAGCTGGGCCCCTTTCCAACGGCCTGAGGCTGCGTGCCTGTTGCAAACGGCGCCCCAACCCAATCTGGAGGCGTCGGTCGTAACCAGGACGCGTCTGGACACCTGCTGTAGGGGTACTCCTGCCCGTAAGAAACAGAGGTCTGTCCAGGGGTTGAATGTTTGGCGGCAGGCGGGGGTGATTGTTACCTGGTGCGTGCTGTGGCGCCATGCTCATCTCGGGACTTGGGTCTGAAGCCAGTGTTGGAGCGGTCTCGTATGCATCAACCCCTTTGCAAACGGCGCCCCAACCCAATCTGGAGGCGTCGGTCGTAACCAGGACGCGTCTGGACACCTGCTGTAGGGGTACTCCTGCCCGTAAGAAACAGAGGTCTGTCCAGGGGTTGAATGTTTGGCGGCAGGCGGGGGTGATTGTTACCTGGTGCGTGCTGTGGCACCATGCTCATCTCGGGACTTGGGTCTGAAGCCAGTGTTGGAGCGGTCTCGTATGCATCAACCCCAGTGGCGCGACCGCTGCGGAGGACGCCATATGCCCCAGGAGCCTCTGGAAAAGTTTTAAAGGGACTGCTGTGCCCGGCCTGAAGGCAGCGAGGCAGTTCAAAACTGACTGGGCACGCTCGTTGGTGAGATGTGCCGACATTGAGACTGAGTCTAACTCCATCCCGAGAAAAGAGATGCTCTGAACTGGAGTAAGCTTGCTCTTTTCCCAGTTGACCTGAAGCCCCAAACGGCTGAGGTGCCTGAGCACCTGGTCTCTGTAGGCGCATAGTAACTCTTTCGAGTGGGCCAGAATGAGCCAGTCATTGAGGTAGTTGAGTATGCGGATGCTGGCTTCTCGGAGCGGGGCAAGAGCTGCCTCTGCGACTTTCGTGAAGACGCGAGGGGACAGAGACAGGCCGAAGGGGAGGACTTTGTACTGATACGCCTGACCATCGAACGCAAACCGCAGGAAGGGGTGGTGACGAGGCAGGATGGAGACGTGGAAGTACGCGTCCTTTAGGTCTACCGCTGCGAACCAATCTAGATGCCGGACGCAGGTTAAGATGTGCTTCTGCGTGAGCATTTTGAACGGGAGTTTGTGCAACGCTTGGTTGAGAACTCGCAGGTCCAAGATTGGTTGTAAGCCGCCGCCTTTCTTGGGCACGATGAAGTACGGGCTGTAGAAACCCTTCTTCATCTCGGTTGGAGGGACAGGCTCTATCGCGTCTTTGGCCAGAAGAGTCGCGATTTCCGCAAGCAGGGACTAGGCATGTTCGCCGTGTACTGCGGAAAAGCGGACACCCATGAAGGGGGGCGGGGGCCTGGCAAACTGAATTGCGTAACCAAGTCGGATGGTCCGGGCCAACACGCGTCCAACCTCTGCACTAGGGGCACCAAAGGGATGATCAATTTGGACGTACCCAGCGGGGCTTCGCAGCGGGGCGGAGCAGGTAGGGCAGCGTTGGGCGGCAACGGGGCGACCCGTGGCTGAGGTGCTGAGAAAAGACTCTTACCTTGCTCCGCACACCCGGCAGGGGGCGGGTTAGCGACTGAGGAGGAGGTCCTGGGTAGGCGTCCTCTAGACTCATCGGAACCGGCTGGCCGGGGGACAGTTGTGGGGCTGAAGACGGGTGGTCCATGTCCAGGAAGCCAGGACTGTTGAAATCTGGGGGCAAAGTGCCGTGAGAACGGCATTTGTGGGCCAGGTGACCCAGAGACATAGGAAATAGCTCTTTTATTGAGAATGTGGGTACCGCAACCCCATCTAAGGGGGGGCGGCAAATTAAATTTTTCTTTTCAAATGAAAAGATTCTCCTCCCGGCCCTCCACCGGGGGACGGAGCGGTCTTACCACATCCGGAGCTAACATCTGTGTCGCTGGGTCGTCCGTCTCAGGACCGACTGGGAGCATTCCGGGTCCTCGAGGGAGTCCGGGAGACGGGAGGCGTCTGCTTCCTGCGGTGTGCTCGACGCAGGGGCTGAGAGCTGGGCCCGGGTTGAGGCGGAGCAGGTTTCTTAGCCGCATGGGGACGCCCTCGGCGAGCAGACGAGGCAGTGGCCTTGGCGGCAGGTTTGCGGCGAGGCAGGATGTGAGAAAACGGCTGTTTTTTCACCGTGGAGAACTGCTGGGCAAAGTCCTCGATGGTGTCGCCAAAGAGGCCAAGCTGGGAGACAGGGGCGTTGAGGAAGCGAACTTTGTTGGCCTCACGCATCTAGACTAGGTTGAGCCAAAGGTGACTTTCCTGGACCACAAGGGTGGCCATCGCCTGCCCGAGTGCCTGCACGGTGACCTTCGTGGCTCTGAGGGCGAGGTCTGTCGCTGAGCGCAGTTCCTGCAGCACATCGGGGTCAGGGCTACCCTCGTGCAGATCCCTGAGCACCTTGGCCTGGTGGACTTGCAGGATGGCCATGGCGTGCAAGGCGGAGGCGGCCTGTCCCGCGGCGCTGTAGGCTTTGTTGTTCAGCGAGGATGAAGTCCTACAGGCCTTGGAAGAGGGTACAGGGCGCCCGCGCCAGGTGGTAGGGTCACCGGGACAAAGATGGAGCGCAACTGCCCTATCCACCTGGGGAATCATCGCCATGTACTCGTGGGCCTCTCTGCCGTTGAGGGTAGCGAGAGCGGATGACCAGGACTTTTGACGAATGGAGAGCGGCGCTCTCCATGAAGACGTCAGCTCGTCATGCACCTCCGGGAAAAATGGGACCGGGGGGGGGGGGGGGTTTGGGGGGATCATGGCTGTGAGCGGCGCCCAGACCCCAGGAACCAGTCATCCAGCCGTGATGGGTGTGGGGAGGGTGGAGGTTTCCAGTCCAACCCCACCCCGACGGCGGCCCGGGCAAGCATGTCGGACATCTTCGCATCCGCCTCAGCCTGGGCGTGCTGGCCCGAAGGCGGCAGCCCAGGGGAGGAGTCAGCGTCAGATGCCAGCGGTGAGCTCATTGGCTTCAAGCTCCAGAGGATAGGCAGACCGGCTGCCCGCTGCCCTCCCCAAATCGCCTCCATCGCCAGCCGCATCGTCCTCAATCCCGTGGGAAGAAGGAGTGATACGGGGGGCAGCTGGAGTGGCGTGCTTTCTATTGAAAGCAAGCCGCGACCGCAACGTTGCCATGGTCATGTTCTCGCAGTGAGAATATGAACCATCCACAAACGCTGCCTCGGTGTGATCGGCGCCCAGACACATGAGACAGCGCCTGTGGCCGTCAGAAGCGGAGAGCACTCTACCGCATCCAGGAACTACACGGGGGTTGAATGGCATCTTTATAAAGACGCGCCCTGAAAAGGGCGTTCAACACGACTGTGTATTGCTCTTTCAGAGAAATAAACTCTTTTATAGAGAAAATTACTCTTTTAAAATGGAACTCTTTTAACTCTGCGCTGTCGAAGCGCCCAGGGGCAAACTGCACACCGGCAGAGAAGAGAAAAAGCCGCTGAAGTGCACCGTAGATCCAACAGCAGCAGAGCATCAGAGGATCAGAAGCAGGATCAGTTGTGTTACTCGCAGCTGGCAGCATACACACAACCATCGGCTCCGAAGAAAATTACTGAATGAGCGTATTTCCCTCGCCTTTATATCCGTATCCGGAGGCAGGGTATGCAAATACTGTTTGCCAACTCTCATTGGCCTTTTTTCATAGATCAGAGGCATCTTTCGGCACTCAAGAGAGACCCCTAGTGTCTCTTCTTTGACACAACGTCGAAGTGAGCGACAGACGGGGAACTAAATGACTTACTCGTCCGAAATTGTATCCTCAGCTGGATCAAGTCTCTCTTCAAAATACAAATGTTCATCGGAGTCCCGCTTTTCTTCTGAGGAAAATGTTAAGTCCTCCTTACTATCCAAGAGTTTCCTCGCCTGTGTATTATTACAAACACGCAGTAAAGTGAATGAATTGTGTTTTCATCAAACCTCTCTGTCGGGGGCGTTCACCATTTGCCTTGATTGCCTCAGCACATTAGCGTATGAATGGCGCGCTCTGCTGGTTGGTGTGATCGCATTACCTATAATGAGATGAGCCTGTAAAAAATGTACATCGCTTTGTTTCATACAGATTACATTGCAGGAAAATATTTGTTTTAAATTTTAATTGTTGTATTTAAAAGTAGAAATCTTAAGCTTTCTTTAGACATATGTTTCATGTTTGTGTGATAAGTATTCACAGAGTTTCAGTTCATTTTTGTGACGTGTTTCAGAAATATGCTGGTGAACATGAGACTGCTGAAAGCTCACCCTTTTTATTTTCTTTATTTTACAAAAGCACAAGGTTTTGTTGTTATTGTGAGTGTACAAAAATAAAAGTAGACCCTTTATAGTCTCTAATGATGTCTTACACTTATCTGTATGGCCAAAAATGACGGAGTCCATCAACCCCAGAGGGTTAAAGTGAGCACGATCAAGTGTTATTGAATGGAATGAAAAAGCAATCATAACATTATTTTCAATTAACATGTTTTTTGATTCATAAATATATACAGTGTCTCACAAAAGTGAGTACACCCCTCACATTTTTGTAAATATTTGATTATATCTTTTCATGTGACAATACTGAAGAAATTACACTTTGCTGCAATGTTAAGTACTGAGTGTACAGCTTGTATAACAGTGTATATTTGCTGTCCCCTCAAAATAACTCAACACACAGCCATTAATGTCTAAACTGCTGGCAACAAAAGTCAGTACACCCCTAAGTGAAAATGTCCAAATTGGGCCCAATAAGCCATTTTACCTCCCCGGTGTCATGTGACTCGTTAGTGTTACAAGGTCTCAGGTGTGAATGGGGAGCAGGTGTGTTAAATTTGGTGTCATCGCTCTCACACTCCCTCATACTGGTCACTGGAAGTTCAACATGGCACCTCATGGCAAAGAACTCTCTGAGGATCTGAAAAAAAGAATTGTTGCTCTACATAAAGATGGCCTAGGCTAAAAGAAGATTGCCAAGACCCTGACACTGAGCTGCAGTATTGTGGCCAAGACCATACAGCGGTTTAACAGGACAGGTTCCACTCAGAACAGGCCTCGCCATGGTCGACCAAAGAAGTTGAGTGCACGTGCTCAGCGTCATATCCAGAGGTTGTCTTTGGGAAATAGACATACATTGGGGGGGTCAACCTGTCAGTGCTCAGACCATATGCCGCACACTGCATCATATTGGTCTGCATGGCTGTCATCCCAGAAGGAAGCCTCTTTTAAAGTTGATGATGGTGCCAAGCGTGTGTGGCGGAAACCAGGTGAGGAGTACAAAGTACAAAGGAAAACTACAGTCAAGCATGGTGGTGGGAGTGTCATGGTCTGGGGCTGCAAGAGTGCTGCCGGCACTGGGGAGCTACAGTTCATTGAGGGAACCATGAATGCCAACATGTACTGTGACATACTGAAGCAGAGCATGATCCCCTCCCTTCGGAGACTGGGCCGCAGGGCAGTATTCCAGCATGATAACGACCCCAAAGACACCTCCAAAATGACCACTGCCTTGCTAAAGAAGCTGAGGGTGAAGATGATGGACTGGTAAAGCATGTCTCCAGACCTAAACCCTATTGAGCATCTGTGAGGCATCCTCAAACGGAAGGTAGAGGAGAACAAGGTCTCTAACATCCACCAGCTCCGTCATCATGGAAGAGTGGAAGAGGACTCCAGTGGCAACCTGTGAAGCTCTGGTGAACTCCATGCCCAAGAGGGTTAAAGCAGTGCTGGAAAATAATGGTGGCCACACAAAATATTGACACTTTGGACCCAATTTGGACATTTTCACTTAGGAGTGTACTTACTTTTGTTGCCAGCAGTTTAGACATTAATGGCTATGTGTTGAGTTATTTTGAGGGGACTGTTATACAAGCTGTACACTCACTACTTAACATTGTAGCAAAGTGTCATTTCTTCAGTGTTGTCACATGAAAAGATATAATCAAATATTTACAAAAAATGTGAGGGGTGTACTCACTTTTGTGAGATACTGTATATATAAAAAAAACACAAAATATATTCACTGAATCAACATTTAACCACCCCTTCACCCCTACCCCTCCCCAATCACCAAACCCACCCTAAACCCCAACGAACACCCCTGTGGTCACAAATAGATACACACACAAAAACAAAAAAAACAAACATAATAATCATATATAAATAAAACAAAACATCTCTCTCCCTAGCCCCTCCCCGAGAGTCCCCCCAGAACACCAATTAATACACCACTTCCTGTCGAACAAATTCTGAACCCCCAACCTTCTGCTTGACATTCCTTCATAAGCAGCCATGCTCCCCATCTCCGCACACCACTCTGGAAATGAGGGTGCCCTATCTGACTTCCATCCTCTTCAAAACTTTGCCTGCCCACCATAATGCTTGTCAGAACCAATGTGTTAATGTGTTTATCCACAAAATGTATGACCGCCCCATTGCCCAAAATGCAAAGTCTGGGGCAGAGTGAAATTCGAGTGCCTAAAACGTCACACAAAAAACTCTGAACTTTCAACCAAAATTCCTGAATCTTAACACACCCCCAAAAAGCATGCGTTGTGTCTCCGTCTTCTGTATTTTGGTATCACCAGCAGGTGGGTGTGTCTTTAAGGCTAAGCCTATCTTAATCTTAAATTACATAAAGCACACCCATGAATATCTAGATGCAGACTTTTTTTTTTAATCCTAGCTCACACTCCCTCTTCCAATACCAAGTTTAAGTCTTTCTCCCATAATCTCTTGATAGAAGTTGAAGCTCTGTCCCCCAGACTCTGAATTAGCATGGAGTAATACACTGATGCTTCATGACCTTTTCCGAAGGCCGTAATCACCTCTCCCAGAGTGGGGGAGGGGGGTGTGTGGCACAAATAAACAATAGTGTAACCAAATTTTCAAAAGATCACAGCACTCCACTCTCATATAGGTCACTAAGTGTTTTAACCCACCCTTTTGTCCATACCGAGTGTAAATGCGAGATAACGGGGTGTAATTTAACTTTTCCCAACTAGTTTGATAGACAGGCTGATAGACACTTTCTTTTTTTGCAAAGAACTTCTTGTTCAATACAAAACCAGGGAGGGGCTCTCTAAGGTGGAAGCGACCAGTGAGCCAAATATCTGAGACCAAATGCCTAATAATAAAACAAAATTTTGGGTAGGCCTAGCCCACCATTGTCAATCGGTCTATGTAATTTATTCAAAATGTAATCTAGGATGTTTACCATTTCAAATGAAGGACTTATCAAATATCAAATTGCTATCAAATTGCTTGAAGTAAGAGAGTGGGACATCTATAGGGAGAGATTATAACAGGTAGTTAAATTTTGGAATACAATTCATATTAATAACATTGATTCCCAATCATAGATCAATGTAATGAAGCCCTTCTGTCCACATCACTTAAAAACCTTTTTAGTAAGGGGTCAAAAATTAACTCTAATTAAATCAGACAAATTTTCCCAAATACTAAATGCTCTGTTTGGGCCACTGGAAGGCACCTGGCTGGAAAGCCGTTACTGGGCAGTTCGCTGTCAGAGACAAAGCTTCAGATTTAAACTCTGTATCCCGACTCTGTATCCCGAGAATTTAAAAAAAGAATGAATAATTCTGTGGAGGCAAGGCATAGATCTAGTAGGGTCTAGAAGACAAATAATAAAATATAATCTACGTAAAGCAAAAGCTCATGTGCCACACCTCCTGGAAAACACCCCTGGAAAATCATCATCCTTTCTTATTCTGGGGCAAGACAGAACAATAATGGGCAAAGAGGGCAACACTGCTGGGTTCCCCTATCAAGAGTAAAATAATCTGAAATTTATCCACTTGTTGTATCGCCACTACCGGGTGTCTATAAAGTAACTTGATCCATCCAATAAAAGTATTCCTGAGCCTGTATATTTCCAAAATCCAGAAAAGATAATCCCATTCTACCATATCAAATGCTTTTTCGGCATCAAGTGAGATGGCAGTGACAGGAGTCTGATCATTCACCACTGACCACATGATATTTGTACATCTAGCTGGATCAGGGAAATTTGATGGTAACTCTTACACGTGCTTGAATATTTGTCCTTTTAAGAATCAGACTGATCCAGGTTTGTGTCGTGGTTGGCAGAAGCTTTCCATTTTTTAATGATTCCATATAAACTTCTAACAAAAGTGGAGCCAGTTCTGTACAATAAGTTAAAAAATGTTTTGAGGCAAAACCATCTGACTCCGGAGCCTTGCCTATGGGCAAGAATCAAGATAATTTTTTTGCTCAGTCATCAGTTTAGGGAGTTTTAATTGTTCCTCAAAATTTCGAATATCTTCATCAGTAGACGGAGATGTGGTACTGTAAAGATCTTTATAGAATTCTTTAAAAGCATTATTAATATCAATGGCTGAGGTCAAAATTTCACCACCAGCAGATTTCACTGAGGGAATGGTAGAAAAAGACTCTCTCTGCTTTATATATTTAGCATAAACATTCCCTGCTTTGTACCCCAACTCAAAATATGGCTGTCTTGCCCTGAATAGCCAATACCCCACCTTCCACAACAAAATAGTATTATATTTGTATTTCATTCGGTTAAATTCTCTGAGGCCATGAGACAAAATTCGGTTCAGCTCTGCCTTGGCACTTTTAATGTGCCCTTCCAA
This sequence comes from Moxostoma hubbsi, assembly GCA_032164185.1. Classification (NCBI taxonomy): domain Eukaryota; kingdom Metazoa; phylum Chordata; class Actinopteri; order Cypriniformes; family Catostomidae; genus Moxostoma; species Moxostoma hubbsi. The sequence continues at coordinate 40,306,687 of JAVLUX010000016.1, read as the reverse complement.
CTCCACGAGTTCTTGTGCTTTGGATTTTTTGATGAATGAGGCAATCCACTCATATTAACATTTGACATTTTTACATATTAGAAAAAATTTATTATTTGTCAAAATAAAATGATAAAGACCACATTCCAACATTACTGCCATAGCACCAACATACCCCGAACTTCTCCCCAAACCAAACAAACAGAAAAAATAAAAACGTGTGCACTAACCCCGTGCATGACAGCGGCAATCGGCGTCCATCCCTCTAAACTCAAAAAGTCCACATATGCCTATGAGAGTCCCTGCGACAACTTTGCTGTCAGATTGCTCAAGTTCGGTTCCTGTACAAATTTTGCGAGACAGAATTAAATAACAGAAAATAATCTATAAAACAAACTCTAGCCAATAGGCAGAATAAACACATGTAGAACATGAAGATTCATTCACAGAACTGCCTTGAAGTGTATTCCTCCACAAAACAAATTCCAGCCACTATCGGAACCATTATGCAAAAAATAAAAAAATATATATATTTTTTTAAATAAATAATAATTAAGCCGTTCAGTTTCCTCGGACAGTCAAACAAATGTTCAGTGAGCCGGCTATTCATGAGTGTTGTAGATAATATAATTATTCCAATGTCCTGCAAAAAATACTCAAAACAAATACACAAAACAAACTCCATCCAATAGGAGGCATAAGCTCAAAGAACGAGCAGATTCATCCACAGCTTTCCCGAAGGAGTGTTAATCCACAAAACAAACTCCAGCCGATAGGCGGAATCAGCACAAAAAGAAACCAAAAATGTGCCTAGATTCCTCAGACAGTCAAGTTCACTTGGAGGCATGTGAGAAACACACCATGGCTTACTCAGTCCATTGATTTTATGAAAGATATCGCTTGTTGTGTGCATGTAAATATTTAGCAGCCATCCTTAGTATCTATTCTCAGTTTGGCCGGGAACTTCAGTGTAAAAGCGACCCTTCATCGATGTAAAAGTTTCTTGAAGGAGTGTTATTCCACAAAACATACTCCTGCTGCTAGGTGGAACCAACACAACAAGAAACAAAAAGGTGCCCAGCTTCCTCAGACAGTCAAGTGTATGCTCAGTGAGTCAATTCACATGGGGACCATATGAAAATTAACTGGTTTACTCAATCAGTTGTCTTAACAAAGACAATGCTTGCTGGGGACATGAAAATATTTTGTGGCCATTCTTAGTATCTATTCTCAATTTGGCCAGGAACATCAGTGCAAGAGCAATCTTCCAGTGATGTAAGAGTTTCTTGCATTCCTTGAATCAATCAAGTTTCTCTCTGGTCGAGAGCTCTGTGAGCTCACTCGATTTCCAACTTATGGGCTGTTATGTCAAGCAGACTAGGGAAGAGCTTGTCTAGGAATATCTCGACTTTCTTCATGCTCAGGAATTCCAACAATTCGGACATTGTTTCTCCAGCTATGATTCTCCAAATCCTCCAGTTTTTCCAAAATGCACTCCAAGTCTGTCTTGGCCACTAGCGGATTAGCAGCTAATTCCCTCTCCGATGACTCCAGATAATCGATCCGTCTCTCGACGTCCCCGATTCTTGTTACCAACTCAGATAATTTTGTTTCCATCACAGTAATCGATCGACTTATTACAACAAGATCCTCTAAGTTAGCAACAATTTTCATCAGCATCATAGACATGTTGGACAGTTGCCGTTGAATTGCTCTCGCCGCACCATCCAAACTGATTCCCTGATCTGTGGCCCTGTCTGAAGTATCAGCTTGAGCACGTAAGTGTCTTTTAATATCTACATAGCCGGAGAATTTTGAATTATTTGTCATGTTGACTTCAAAGAACAGTTATGTAGCAGGGTGTATCGAATCTCAACTGTTTATGACATAAAAATAATTAAAAACTTGCAAAGTGCGCAGAGCTCGCCGTTTACATGTCCGACTCTTGCATGGCATCATGCTACCCCCTCTATTTCCCGATCATGACATCCATTACGACATCTCTTTTAAACCGTATTTCATATCACATACTGCATGGACTGAAAGGTTTGAAGTCATCTCTGCTGAAAGAAAGATGAAAAAAAAACAGCTGAAACCAACCAATGGGGGTTTGCTGCTCTTACTGGTTTAAGATGGTCTCTAAGCCTGGCCAAGCTGGTTCAAGGCTGTTTTTGTTCGTAGGGAAAGTACATGCACTTAGAGTACATGCACTTTTAGGGGTTGATTTTTATTAAAGCAAACAGATTAAAACTTTTATTTTTGTTACATAATGGTCATATTGGACACTTCTCATCCTTTATTTCTGCTACTTTTCAAATGCCTTTAGATTTTATAGCTTTACCCTTGTTCTAGCCCTTCATTATTAAACTATCAAGATCCATCCTAAAAATATGAATTATTGTATTTTAAAACTAATCTAAACAACTAGTGAAATATTCATGAACCGTTTTAATACTTATTATATGAGTGATTTAAATAAATTTTTCACAAAATATTAGTCTCAAATACTTCAAATTTCTTATCATAGCAAATCTATGAATTTATAAATACAGTACAGAGTAGAGTAACATGTAAAGTGCTATGTGCCGTGCATAAAAATAAAAAAAAACTTGAAATGGTTTAAGTGCACTAGATGATTCATTACTGGAGGTTAATTAAGAATTTGATATACTTCCTCTAGAATTTAATCATGTAACTTCACAGTCAAATAAATGTGATGCAGTGACATTTACAGCAGTGCCAGAGATGTGACACATAAGTCTATATATGAGACCCTAAAACAAAGAACTGTCTTCCAGAGAGAAGCTGTCAGTTTGCAGTACACGGCTCATTTTTCATTGGAATCAATACACTGTTACAGGAGCTGCTGCTGCTGTTGTGCAGTTTCTTGTTTTGTCACATTGAGGGTCTGTCATGTCACAGTAATGGGAACATAACATATATTCTGTGTCCCATTAGCTCACACCGTACTCTCATTTATTTAGAGCAGACCTCAAAATGACTTGACATTCACATGTCAAATGTTTCCAGGCTAGACTGATGTCTTATAAGATGTTTTATTTTGCCAGATGTTGATATTTACTCTGCATATTTTTTACCCATTTAGAAGCATTAAATTCTGTATTTTCAGATGTTTAAATATGAACACTAGAGAAGTTAATGAAGATGTGGAGTTCCCTGTCTGTCGCTCACTTCGACGTCGTGTCGAAGAAGCGACACTAGGGGTCTCTCTTGAGCGCCAAAATATGCCTCTGATCTTTGAAAAAAGGCCAATGAGAGTTGGCGAACAGTATTTGCATACTCCGCCCCCGGATACGGATATAAAGGCATGGGAAATACGCTCGTTCATTTAGTAATTTTCTTCGGAGCCGATGGTCGTGTGTGCAGCCAGCTGCGAATGACACAACTGATCCTGCTTCTATCCTCTGACGCACTGCTTTGCTGTTGGATCTACGGCGCACTTCAGCGGCTTTTCTCATCTCTGCACGGCGTGCAGTTTGCCCTGGACGCTTCGAAAGTGCGATTTGGATGGAGGCGATTTGGGGAGGGCAGTGGGTGCAGTTCCGCCGGGTACGCCCCCTCGAACAACCCACCCCCCGACACGCTCGTTGACCTCCATCCAGCCTCGAGGCAACAGCGACTTGCCTCCGGGCCGGTCTGCCTATCCTCTGGAGCTTGAGATGGATGAGCTCGCCACTCCATTGGAGAGCGCGGTGTCTGACACTGACTCCTCCCCTGGGCTGCCGCTTTCGGGCCAGCATGCCCAGGCTGAGGCTGACACGCAGATGTCCGACATGCTTGCCCGGGCCAGCGTCAGTGTGGGGCTGGATTGGAACCCTCCATCCTCCCCACATCTATCACGGTTGGATGACTGGTTCCTGAGGTCTGGGCGCCGCTCACAGCCACACACCCCCCCCCCCCCCCCCCCCCCGGTCCCGTTTTTCCCAGAGGTGCATGACGAGCTGACGTCTTCATGGAGAGCCCCGCTCTCCATTCGTCAAAAGCCCTGCTCGTCCGCTCTCGCTACCCTCGATGGCGGGACGGCCCATGGGTATACGGCAATTCCCCAGGTGGATAGGGCGGTTGCGCTCCATCTTTGTCCCGGTAACCCTACCACCTGGCGCGGGCGCCCTGTACCCCCTTCCAAGGCATGTAGGACGACATCCTCGTTAAACTCCAAAGCCTACAGTGCCGCTGGACAAGCTGCCTCTGCCTTGCATGCCATGGCCATCCTGCAAGTCCACCAGGCCAAGGCGCTTAGGGATCTGCACGAGGGTAGCCCTGACCCTGATGTGCTGCAGGAACTGCGCTCAGCGACCGACCTTGCCCTCAGAGCCACGAAGGTCACCGTGCAGGCACTCAGGCAGGCGATGGCCACCCTTGTGGTCCAGGAACGTCATCTCTGGCTCAACCTGGTCGAGATGCATTAGGCCGACAAAGTTTGCTTCCTCCCAGCAGAATTCACCCAGCAGTTCTCTACGGTGAAAAAGCAGACGGATGCCATCTCTCACATCCTGCCTCGCCGCAAACCTGCCGCCACGGCCACTGCCCCATTTGCTCACCGAGGGCGTCCCCCTGCGGCCAAGAAATCTGCTCCGCCTCAACCCGGGCCCAGTTCTCAGCCCCAGCGTCGAGCACACCGCAGGAAGCAGACGCCCCCCGTCTCTCAGACCCCCTCGAGGACCTGTAAGGCTGCCAGGCGCTCCTGAGACGGATGACCCAGCAACACAGATGTTAGCTCCGGAGGTGGTAAGACTGCTCCGTCCCCTGGTGGAGGGCCGGGAGGAGAATCTTTTGTTCTTAAACAATTTTCCTTTGCCGCCCCCCCTTAGATGGGGTTGCGGTACCCACATTCTCAATGAAAGAGCTATTTCCTGTCTCTGGGTCACCTGGCCTGCAAATGCCGTTCTCACGGCACCAGATCTCAACAGTCCCGGCTTCCTGGACACGGACCACTCGTCTCCAGCCCCACGAATGTCCCCCGGCCGGCCAATTCCGATGAGTCTAGAGGACGCCTACCCTGGACCTCCTCCTCAGTCGCTAACCTGCCCCCTGCCAGGTGTGTGGAGCAAGGTAAGTGCTTTGAGTCTTTTCTCAGCACCCCAGCTGCGGGTCGCCCTGTCGCCGCCAAACGCTGCCCTACCTGCTCCGCCCCGCTGCGAAGCCCCGCCAGGTACATCAAAATTAATTGTCCCTTTGGTGCCCCTAGCACAGAGGTTGGACGTGTGGCTTTCACTTCCCAACCCGTCTCGCTGGCTGGCCCGGACCATCCGACTCGGTTACGCAATTCAGTTTGTCAGGCCCCCGCCCCCCTTCATTGGCATCTGCTTTTCCACAGTACACGGCGAACATGCCCAGTCCCTGCACGCGGAAATCACTACTCTTTTGGCCAAAGACGCGATAGAGCCTGTCCCTCCAACCGAGATGAAGAAGGGTTTCCACAGCCCGTACTTCATCGTACCCAAGAAAGGCGGCGGCTTACGACCAATCTTGGACCTGCGAGTTCTCAACCAAGCATTGCACAAACTCCCATTCAAAATGCTCACGCAGAAGCACATCTTAACCTGCGTCCGGCATCTAGATTGGTTCGCAGTGGTAGACCTGAAGGACGCGTACTTCGGTGGTCGCACCGCTGGGGTTGATGCATATGAGACCGCTCCAACACTGGCTTCAGACCCGAGTCCCGAGACAAGCATGGCGCCACGGCATGCATCGGGTGACAATCACCCCCGCCTGCCACCAAACTTTCAAACCCTGGACAGACCTCTGTTTTTTACGGGCAGGAGTACCCCATACAGCAGGTGTCCCGACGCGTCTTGGTCACAACAGACGCCTCCAGATCGGGTTGGGACGCCGTTTGCAACGGGCATACAGCCGCAGGCCGTTGGAAAGAGGCCTAGCTGCGTTGGCACATCAACTGCCTCGAGTTGTTGACCGTCCTTTTGGCCCTGTGGAAGTTTCTCCCATTAGTTCTAGACAAACATATCCTGGTCAGTTCGGACAGCACCACTGCGGTCGCGTACATAAATCCGCCAAGGCGGCGTATGCTCCCGCCACATGTCACAACTCGCCCGTCGTCTCCTCCTCCAAGTCGCTGCGCACCACTCACATCCCCGGCAAACTCAATGTGATAGCGGATGCGCTGTCACGACAACGCTTGGCTGGCGGAGAGTGGAGGCTTCACCCTCACTCGGTTCAGCTGATTTGGGAACGGTTCGGCAAGGCCCAGGTAGACCTGTTTGCCTCCCGAGAGACCTCCCACTGCCCGCTCTGGTACGCCCGCTCAGAGGCTCCCCTCAGGGCAGATGCACTGGCACACAGCTGGCCGGTGGGGCTGCGCAAGTACGCTTTCCCCCCAGCGAGCCTTCTTGCACAGGTGCTGTGCAAGGTCAGGGAGGACGAGGAGCAAGTCACTCTCGTGGCTCCTTACTGGCCCACCCGGGCCTGGTTCTCGGACCTCGTACTCCTCGTGACAGCACTTCCCTGGCGAATTCCCCTGAGGAAGGACCTTTTTTCTCAGGGACGGGGCACGCTCTGGCATCCGCACCCTGACCTTTGGAACCTCCACATCTGGCCCCTGGACGGGACGCGGAAAATCTAGCTGGTCTACCACCCACGGTCGTAGCCACGATCAACCAAGCCAGAGCCCCTTCTACCAGGCAACTCTACGCCCTGAAATGGCGTCTGTTTGTGAATTGGTGTTCTTCCCGGGCAGAAGACCCAAAGAGTTGCGCAGTTAGGTCGGTGCTCCTGTTCCTACAGGAGAGGTTGGAGGGGAGGCTGTCAGGCCACAAACGTAACCGAGACGTTTTATAGAGCTCTAAAAAAAATATTTACAGAGTGCACAGAAGCAATTGTAAACTTTTAATTAGCCAATATTATTGCATTTAATGGTAAGTAATGAAGTACATGATCTGTGGCTTTTTGATGGACTCTAAAATTCTCAATTGTTGGTTAAGATCTGGTTGTATCATGTTCTAAATAGAAAAACACTCTTCAGTTCAAATGTGTTGTGACTGGTTTCCAAGCCGTTGCTATGCTATTGCTAAGACATTTTGGGTATTTTTTTAAATGTTGTTTTGCAGTTCTGGGTGGTTGCTCACTGGCCCAAGTCAGAAGAGTCAACCCCCAAGTCTGTATAGCAGCATTTCCACCATCGGTTTCTGAACACGGTATGGAGCAGATACAGTAGCATTTCCACATGAACATGGTTATAAACCGTTCTCGGCTCGGAATTCTCAGAATGGTTAGCTATTCTTACTCAACTGTGCTTGGTAGAATAGCTTTTTACTGTATATATATGTGTGTGTGTGTGTGTGTGTGTGTGTGTGTGTGTATATATATATATATATATATATACTGTATATATATATATATACACACACACACATATATATATATATATATATATATATATATATATATATTCTAATGGAAAGGAGTATAAATATTTCATTTAAAAATATTTAATTGATTAAATTGATATATTTTTAACCCTTTAAAAATTGGTTGTATCTAAATAGAAAGTATGATTATGACATTTGTATATTGATGCCAGGTATGTTTTCAAGCAAAACATCACAAAAGCAACATATATGAACTAACACCAGGACATCTTCTAATTCATTAACTTATTTGATTTATTTATTTATTTTTCAATTTTCCTTTTGACATTATAACTTGTTAATCCTGTTTGCTTAACTAGAAATGGGGAAACACCAGTATTTTTTATTATTTTTATATAAAGCTTACTATAATTACTATAAACTTTACCTTAACCCACACCCTAAACCTAACCCCAAAAGAAAACTTTTTGCGTTATTAGAATTGTAAAAAATCATTATTTTATTTATGTATGGATTGTTTTTACAAATGAGGATGTTTTGTATAATTTAGCTCACTTTAGGATACAAATTTGTCCCCAAACTGTAGTTAAGTAAGTACAAACACACATATTTTCCTAGCGGAGCAATTTTTTATCAGTAAATAATGGAGGAAGTCTCTTTATTGGAAATCAAACCCTAATCGGCTGTTTATGAAAAGTAATTTTTAACTTTAACAAAAGTAATTTAAACTCTTGTATTGTGTAATTTAATCATCATAGAAGGTCAATATGTGAACTATCACCCACCATAAGTGAAATGGCATCGTTAATTTTTTACCAGCCGGATCTCATGAAAATTACGTGACCATCTCTCACACCTTAATCTCTCACAACAGCCCAGTGATAATCTCAGTGATAGATAGCTAAATTACAGGCTACATTATAGACACACAGAATCAAGTTAGCAGAAATATGAAATTTACCTTGATATGTTTCTTCAAATTAGAGGCAGGATTAATGCTGATATCTGGCCTGAGCAAGTCAAACTCTCATGGCACGATCAAGCAATTGGCCTTTTTGACTGCGAAAATTCCTTTCAGGTTCAGCCGTGATGTTCAGGTGTTGAACTGTGCTTGAGGCATCCTCCACAGATGGCACCAGATCTACAGCTGCTATTTAAGTTTTTGAGTGTGATTTGATTTGGAGTAACGAGACTCTCTTAGCCAATCATGTTGATGGATAAAAATAAAATCAGGACAGGGATGTAGCGAACACAGAGGGTGGGAAAATAGCAAATTAAATGTACAGTTACAGCACTTAAAATGTACTCAAGTAAAAGTAAATGTATACAATTTTAAACTACTTAAAAAAGTACAATTCCTGTGAAAAACGACTTAATTACAGTAACATATTTGTAATTCATTAATTTACACCCCTGCTAATATGTGATTAAATATGTGAATCGATTGACAGCCCTAATTCTTTTATATATTATAATAATATGTTTTATCAAGAGCAAAACATACAAACAGAAAATCATGCAACTGTTTCTAGAAGCAGGTGATGTTTTGTGAGGTTCCGTTCAAGATAAGTATGTGCATTTTGATTGAGAGAACTCTCACATAGCAATGTTAAGATGGAGCGATATCTGTGTTCTCTCGGGACATCATAAACACAGGCACTGAAACATCACAGCCCAGATGAAATGTAATCTGAGATGTTATGGATTTGGCTGAGATGTGCTCACACGCAGCATGCGGTGAGAGTATGAGTGTGAAGTAATACCATTATCATGCTGCATGATCAGCTCTATAAAAAAAGAGGAAGAGAGTGTCATAAACTGACTACACAATGATGTTGTGACCAACAACCTTGTTTCTACAGCAGGAAATAAAAATGTTAAATGCAATGCGTGTCATTTTGTGGACGTTTAAATACTTCCTCCAAATCCAGCTTAATTTATAGAGGCAATGGTAAGTAAGTTTCTCCTGTTGCATAATCAAAACATCCCTCTGTTTATTTGAGCATCCATCAGCCTGACACAGCATCATTGGCTCAAACATTGGCTGAGTGATCTTTAATAATAAAAAAACCTACACATTTTAAGTTTATTTATTTATTTATTTTACTTTAACATTACACAATTACATTTTATGGAAGTTTGTTAGGAAATTGAAATATGTAAATCTTAAAAATACGCAAAAGTATTTTTGGAGTGTATGTAAAAATATTAATATGTTTGGTGATTCAGAAATTGCAACTTAACATTTAACTTTGCTTTGGAAATGAAGAAATGTTGTACATACATGTATATACAAACTCAAAACCTAGTCCGACAGCTTTTCTCTAAACGATGATCTAACTGACCACATAACTACATAAAAACCCACAAACAAACATAGCACTTCACAGTCTTTGCTGTAGCCATGATGCAATTCAATGCAGATGAATGAGAAACAAGCAAGTATAAATCAATTTCTGAATAAAAATAGTTAAACATAAAGATAAACAATGCTTACTTGTGTTGTATATCCCAAGAAACCTCAGAAAAAAATCCTGCATTAAACATATTAATAAACTCCAGCCACTTTCCTCGCATCCAGCTGCCCTACTTTCAAAGTTTTGATTGCATGGCGTTTTTAAGAAAATAAACAAACTTATATTAAAGCTTTGAAATCACAAGAGGAAAAAACGTTTTAATGTAAAAACAAACTTTATGAGATCATTAACCCTAAAATACTTATAGTCAGTATGAAAAAAAATATATCTGCTTCTTTAATTTAAGTGTGCATATGGCCTATGATACAAAATGAGGAGTGAAAGGATGTTTGATCTTCATTGTATTTTTTATCGTCACAAAATACAACACGGTGTGACACAGGTATGAACATTACAGCTCTCAATCTCAAAATAAAAACTCAACAAAACTGTGCAACACTACCATGTGTTCAGTGTTACATGAATAACTTTTATTAAAGAAACAGTAAATATATTTACGGTGTCTTAAAATTTATGTCATCGAAGATTAACGCAGAAAGCAGAATTCAAGACTTTATTACAAAAAATAAACAAACTACAACAAAAAGTCACACGATGTAGAAAAACATTCCACAAAAAACAGAACTAGTAAAGACTAGTTGAAAAAGCTTTAACAAAACATGACCGAAGTTGATAGCTGCCAAAACCAACCGAAAGGACTGACACACAGACAAACAAAACAATACAGCACAGGACTGAACACAAAGGGAGCTGATATAGGGAGAGGTAATTGGTAGAACAGCTGCCACGGATGATCAGCTGATTGGTAACGATCATTGCCAAGGCAACTGGGGATGGAAAACTCAACGTGGCACCTGCAAGACACAAAAGGGAGTGAGAGACAAAACCAACATAGGCAAAATACTTAGACGTGACAGACAGACATTCAGGGGAGGAACAGTCAGGCCAGACTGTGACATTACCCCTCCCCTGACGGATGCCTCTTGGCATCCACAACATATACACTGACACAAGAGGGACTGACCAGGGAGGGAGGATGGGAAGAAAGACAAGACATAGAGCATGAATTTCCAGATCCCAACACCAGAACCAAAACCAAACAAGACAAAAAAGTCAGGATCCAGACACCATGCTCCGAACATGAAACACAAAACAGACTGAAGGATGCATGGCAAGGAAACCAAAACCAAAGCCATGCACCCACATAGAGACAAAAACAAGAACAGATAGAGCACATGGCCAGGAGAATAACCCTGAGCCACACGCTTAACATAGACAAAGAACACAAGTATCAGGATCCTGCCACCACAATAAACATGACCGACCAAGTGACAGGATCCTGACACTACCCCCCTCAAAGGGACGCCACCTGGCATCCCAATAGGAGAAGCATCAAATAGCAGACAAGACCAGACAACATCGATAGACACAGAGTATGGTTAGATGGAGACACGAAAGGTTCCATCCACGGGAGGAAGGTTAGGTGAAACCAGATGTGTAGCTCTAGGTAAGGGATGGGGTCTGACTGGCTGGGAGGGGGCATCTGGAAAGGGATAGGGGGCCAGGACAAATCCAGAGGGCAGCCAGAGAACCAAGATCAACAGGGCAGATGCCCAGGGAGCCAGGACAGAACCAGTGGGTGACCAGAGAACCAAGACCAACAGGGAAGATAGCCAGGGAGCCAGGACAGATGTGGTGGGCGACCAGAGAACTGTGACTGACTGGGAAGATGGCCAGGGAGCCAGGACAGAACCAGTGGGCGACCAGAGAACCAAGACCTACTGGGTAGAATACCAGGGGACTGGGACAGATTCGGTGGGTGGCCAGAGAACCAAGACTGACTGGGCAGATGGTCAGGGAGCCAGGACTGAACCAGTGAGGGGCAAGGGACAGACCAGACAGATGAGGGAATGGGCCCAGGGAACCAAAAGAAACTATAGAGTGGTTTGCATGTACAGTGGACGGACAGAGGAGCAGGGACCAGTTGGATAGGGCATCTCACAAAATAGGAGTAGGGGTAGAGGAATCACTGAACTGTTCCGAGCCTGGGGCCCAGGTCAATGGTGGAACGAGCAGGAATCTGGGAGAGGATGAGGGCAGAGAGAAGCGTGGTAGTGGCTGGATGGACATTGGTGTGAACAGGGGGAATGAAGATACTGGTTTCTTCTGAAGGGAAATGGATAGACCATAGGCTACAGGGACAGAATCTCAACAGGCCGGGCAGCGCGACGGCTGCTGGTAAAGGATCAAGCAAGCAGAGGACAGGGATGAGGTCAGAATGGGTGGCGGCAAACGTGGAACAAAACTCTATTAAATAATAACAATATTTATTAAATCAAGTAAAATCTAAGACTCATCAAGTGTATGCATTATTTTACCATTATTAACTTTTAATTTCCAACAAAAACAATGCCTACAAGAATACAAGCATATTTCATTTATATTTCTTCTGTAATCTTATTGTAATCTTATTTTTGGATAATCCATTATCTACTCCTTGGTAAACAACACAAGGTTCATGATGGTATGGATCTTTACCTTTAAGACCGAGTGCTCTGGAAAGCGTGTCACTCAAATACCATTTCAAATTTCAAATAATTTTAAGTTAATTTTTATTTGGATGTGACCAAAAGTGCGGTTGTCTGTGTAATTTAGTTGTTTTCTGTGCAAATAGTTTCTGCATTTCCATCAGTTCATCCAATTCATAGCAATCTGCAGAGACCTGCTGTGAGGACGAGGGCATGAGAGCTGGGATTATTGCATTGATTGACTGACAGCTTAATGAACAAATTAGTCCTAATCAGAGCCAATGTCACCCCTCGCATGACTTTTTGCTGTATTCGGTAGTTACCAAAAAAGTCCAACTTTCCATAAGGTAATAAAATAGAGAGTGATGGATTACATCAGTCAGAGGAGAGAAAGATGCCCAAATGGCTTTCATTCCCTCAGCAGCATTGTGCTAGTGCTCAACACTGTCAAAATGATTTAATTTTGAATAATGAATAATCACCATTATGTCCACTAATGCAAAAGGTACCAATGAGTGGTCAATAAAATAAACCCAGTGGAGCTGTTATGCATAGCCAGTCATGGTTAACATGGGTGGTTAGGCTAGCTCTGACCAAGAGTTGAACTGGTTTTCTGTGGTTAAGTGGTTAGCACGGCCTTAACCACTTGTAAAACCTTTTTTGTAGAATAAGAATTTATTTCCCCACAAGCACTCTCTTAGTTTAGCAGTCAAGGAAACTGAACACAAGAAAAAAAAATATTCATGCATTTCACAAATTTGGACATTGCAAAACAAATTTGAATGAAGAAAATATATCATATGAAAAAATTGCATGATGTACCGATTTTTGTCTTTACAATTAATTAATCACAATTCATATATAAATATTTTCATGTATAATCTAGAGACCCTTATCACAAAAAGTTATCAAAATAATTTTGATTTGTCAAACTGTTTAGAAAATAAGCTTGAATAATTTTTTTGGCCATGACCCAATTCACTTTTCAACCTACTGTATATCTTCTGAATGATTTGATGAATCAAAATTATTTTGATAACTTTCTTTTTCTTGAGGTTACTTAGATGATACATGCAAATGGCACTAACCATCTAGGGGAGTTCAAAAATCTAATTGGTGAACTTTTAAGGTAGGTATAATTGTTTTAATGATAGAAAAAAACAATTATTAAGGAATTGATTCAGGTTAATGCACGGGCATGACTAATTGTGTTATTTTTTAATACATTATTGCAACTTTTTTTAAGAGCACTAGTGCTAAGTGCAGCCATATGCATTAAGTCATACAGTACATGCAAAGTCAATGGGCATGGCCATGAAGTTTTGGTATTTTCATGCAAGCATGCACTAAGCCTAGACACAAGTGGATTTGGCAAAATTGTGCAAGCAATGTGCTATTGGGCTGGGTCAAGTGAAATTTACAGTAATTCGGAGATTCTTCTTTGTTGATTGCACCGTCTGCGACCTATTATGTACTCCATTCCCTGTCAAGTACAAGCGATAAAAACAAAGGCCGCACATTCATAAGAAGTTGGTAGTTTAAATGGACTGTATGCAATGAATTAGAAGAATAGAAATATGGACTTATTTTCTTAAGTGGTAATAAAATCATATATAACAATCCTCACCAAATCAAAACATTTTACCCTCTCCAAATTATTTCAATAGCCAAATTTGCAGTGATATAAAATTCATTCTTTAAGACAAGAGGTGGAAAAATACTAACACAAATTATATTATAAATACAATTGTAGATTTAAACATAAAAATTATAATTGAAAAATAAAACATCTAGAAAGTTTAACACATATCTCATGAATTGTTTTTCATAAAACAGCCACTACAGTGATGTTCACTATATTTTCAGAGTTTGGACATGAATTTTATTAACACCTGCTGGTGGAATCTCCAGATTGCAAATGTAGGAACTGATTTTAGACTTTGCGCTGAAAACAGACATGCCACTGCAAAGTGTGAGCGCAATGACCTATTTCTCAGGAAAATCCACAGTTTTCCTGAGCAAACACTGAGCGGTGCCATGATGATTCTAATTGCCTGTTTTCTATTTCTGGTCTTGAGACGCATCATAAAAGCTACCAAAACAAGCGATCCAGACAGATTTAAGTGTTAGTTGAAGTAAAAATGTATTTCAGGCTCAACTTCAAAGTAGTTAATGTTTTTAACTTAAATAACCTCAGACCATCGCTTCATTACATCTACACACTCAGGTGAGACACTGTCAAAAACCGGTCATCTTGACTCTGTGAAGTCTCGGCACTATAGAGCCACATGTTTTTTGTATAGTTTTTACAAATTTAATACTTTAAACATCACATTGTCCTCTTAGAGCTTACATCGATGCAACTGAATACACTATAAACCGGAAATTGAGAACAGGCTAATCCATGTTCCGTGTTCAGGAAAAAGGTGGATACAAAGTTATGTCCAATCAAATGCTTTCTGGAATAAGAAAGTCCATTCCCCAATACCACCTGCTTCTGACTAGCAAATGCAAGTAGCAACTCCTACTTTTGCTAGACTGTGTATAGTAATGACTGTTGGCTATTTGATAAAGGGACAAGCCCTTCGATATGTTGCGCCCCAACTTCCTCTCTCTTTATGAAATATTTCAACACAGGAATGAATACTCTATTTGTCAACGCATTTCAACATAAAACTCATGCAAAACAATTTTTCAATCAATTTCTTTCTTCACATTCTGGCTTAAAGTTATCAGTCAACCCTCAAACAAGAGCACATATCATTAGGTAAATGTGTGCAGTAGTATTGTGTTTGAACTGTAACTGCACAGTGCTTACACGAGACACATGATTAATGAACTCATTTGTCGCTCCTCCAGCACAGAGCGGATGTGTCTGACAGTGTCATTGTACCTCTGTGACCGGCTGTGGAGTTTTAATACTTCAGTTGAGTTCAGGCACTCCACACCTCAAACCAAAATATATAAACATAACCCTTGTGGTTCCACAAAACCTCTGTGTTTTAGGAGATAACTATTGCTGTGTACTGTGGCAGTGCCAGATTTATCACACGGTAACACAATTGTTTGATTACCATATTCAAATACAATATTTTAATGGTATTTCAAGGCACTTTAATGAATACCATGGTATCTTGTTATAGTAAAACCATTGTATTTTGATTACCTGGGAATATTGATTAAAGCAAGCATTATTATTATAATGCACATTGTGTGGATTTGAATAACATGTTTTTTTTGCTGAATTTAGTTATTTCATTTGAAACTCTGGTGTAAGATTTGGCCTCTGTTCAACACTTTTGTACTGGACAGCTTTGAATTCATAATTAAAATTCTTGATTCCACTTTATAACAAACAATGTATTCCCCCTTTTCCACTTATGTGGTGCCAGTGCTAATATGGGAACCTGATCTGGCCCCTTTCCATACGTTTCCATCAATGAAAAGGCGTTCTTTGCACCTCTTAAACCTTGTGCTCTTGAACTAGGAGCTATTATTTTCAGTAGCTCGTGGGAAGGATAATGCTCTCACTCATTTTTTAAAACAATAATTATTTGTTCCCAAACTAATTTGTCTGAGTTAAAGTCACTTATCTAATCTTAAAAAGTACATCTTACGCAATCAGTGCTCTGTATTGGCAAGGTGACTGTGTATGGGAGTGTGTGTTAAAGTAGAGCGGTGTATAGCAGCACCCTGCTGCTGACAGTCACTACAATCTCAGTGTGAGTGGATAAGGTGACAGATTTCCTGATGAAATGAGGCTTCCGCTGAGGCTCTTTTATCAGCTCTGATGGTCTCCAGATAAAAGCCAAAGATTTATTCTCACTCAGTAATGAGCTGGATAATTAATTTCTGCCGACATCCATCACATTCTCAACAAGGCCATTGTCTTGAAAATTGCTTCTCAACTTGGTTTGCGGTAGACATTGAGAATATGAAGTGACAAGCAGTTAAATGAAGCGTGGGATTATTCACACGCACTTTATTAGAAAAGCTAATAGATTCTCTATTTTAATTTATCATGTAATAAATGGAACAGTGAGCATACGCAGTGGTGATTGAGTTATGGAAAGTGTAAATACATCAGAGCCTAAGTTTATTAAAAATGAAAAGAAAAATGAATTCAAGCGTATGATTTATTTGAAAACACATTTAATTAGTACAGTTGTACTGCCCAAAATTATTTTCAAGAAAAGTGTTTTTGTCTTGTTTTCCAATTAAAATATCTAAAAGTCCTTAAATAATTTTTTTATATTTCTTTAGAAGCTAAGCTGTAAGATCTTAAGACTTTTAGATCTTAAGAGTTTTCAGAGAATATATCTTGAAGTAAGCTTATACGTGCTTGAAACAAGAAAAACTTGCTTACATCAATCTTGAATTAGTTTTTTCTTGTTTCAAGCATGTACAGTAAGCTTACTTCAAGATACAGTATATTCTCTTATACTCTCTTTACTTCCTCATTATCAAACAAAGTGTTTTTATGAGCTGAATGTGAGACTAAACAGAGACTAAAAGATAACATGTGACAAGAGTGCATTATACCCAACAGACTCGTGCAGCGCATGCAAGCCATTCACGCATCACGAGCCGGCAGTGTTTCACGTTTGGATAATCGCGCGAGTAAACCCGCCCTCTTTGCTTTGGTCAGGCTGCGTGTATGACAGCCTACATTCCATGTTTCATTTGTTTCTTTTTGCTTTCAGAACAGCACGTGGTGTAATAAGGAAAACACCACTATTAATTCTTGAGATTTCCAACCCAGGTACACCCTCCTTAAACCATAGTCACACTCAAAATTACATTAAATGATTAAGAAAAGAAACATAAACCCACATCGTGGGGTTTAAAAATTTAGTCTATTCAAAATATTAATTAAACCTGGAAATAAAGTTTAGGTCGCGATTCAATGAAAATGTGATGTGCGAATGGCTTGCACGTGCTTGACCGAATCGGTTCCAAATCAGCTGGACCATTTGGGGGTGGAGTCTCCACTCTCCCCTGAGTGTGACCTGCCACTACAGTGCATCTGCCACGCTGTTGAGGTCACCTGGGATATGAGTGGCTCACAACTACTTGAGTCGCTGCTGACTTAACAGGAGGAGACAGTGGGTGAGATGCAACATGCAACATGACCGCATGCCGCCTTGGCGGTTGATGTACGCTACTGTCACTGTGTTGTCCGTCCGGACCAACATGTACTTGCCCTGGATCAATGGCCGGAGCCTCTGCAGGGCGAGCAACACTGCCAGCAACTTGAGACAGTTGATATGCCAACGCAGTCATGGCTCTGTCCAGGAGTTATACAGGGTGCCCCAGCCAAGCTCGGAGGCATCTGTCGTAACCACGACGTGCCTGGACACCTGCACTAAGGAGACCCCTGCCCGCAGAAATACAAGGTCTGTCCAAGGGCTGAACAAGTGGCAGCAGATCGGCGGGATGGTCATGCGATGTGCCATGCCCATCTCAGGACTCGAGTCTGAAGTGGTCTCATATGCATCAGCCTGAGCACTTGGCCAGACTGAATTGGAGGACTTTGTACTGGTACACCCGGCCATCAAAAGCAAACCCCAGAAAAGGCCTGTGTCGAGGTAAAACCGAGACGTGGAAGCACGCGTCCTTCAGATCAACCGCCGTGAACCAATCTTGATACTGGATGCTCACTAAGATGCGTTTCCACATCAGCATCTTGAACAGGAGTCTGTGCAAGGCCCAGTTCAGTACTCGCAGGTCCAAGATTGGCTGCAACTCACCACCTTTCTTCGGTACGATGAAGTAGGGGCTGTAGGCTGGAGGGACAGGTTCTATCTTCACATACAGAGCAGTGGAGTTCTCGCCCTTCACTGAGGTGAACCCAGGTGCATGCCTGGCGAACTGAATCGCATAGCCAAGTTGGATGGTCCTAGTCCACCACCGTGACGGATTGGAGAGCGCAAGCCATGCCTCCAAGCTCCGGGTGAGGTGGACCAAGAGGACAATCACGTTGGATGTACTGAGGGGCCTCGCAGCAGGGTGGAGCCTGTTGAGGGGGCTCGAACCCCAAACTCGTGGCCGTGCTGAGTCTGGGGACATCGAAGCACTTACCTGGCTCCTGATACCCACCATCGGACTGGTCAAGGATGGGGGAGAAGGGAAATCATGGTTGTAGTCCATCACAACCGCCCTGGCGTGGGTGTGTTTGTGCCACAGTTGGGCGCGCAGCAGCGGGGGGGCCAACTCAGCGCCGTGCCTGCCGTAAAAGTGCGGTGTCCGGTGGTTGTGATAACAATGGTGTGACCCAGGGAATGAGGAAACTCATTTATAGGAAACTAAAGTTGAATAATTGTAATTAAGCATTTATTATATTATTAAGTGTTATTAAGCATTTCAACAGGTGGATTGGCTTACTAATTGGCAAGTATTGCATCAAAGTGTCTTTTCATGTTGTTATAATGCATATTAATGATTTATAATGTATTTGTAATTGGCTTATTAGTCATCAGTGAGCCCATTTTTAACCCCTTACAAAGGGAACATTAATGTAAAGTGTTATCCTTTTTATAAATATGCTATGTACCCAGAGTCAAACTGGCTCCCCCAGCAGAGCCTGGTTTCTCTCAATATTTTTTTTTCTCCAGTAACATAACAACACAATAACTAAACATCTAATAGGGTTTTCCTTCTACTAACAAACATTTAAATATATTATGGAATAGGGGTGTGCAGCAAAGCCATTATCTTTATCTGCATCTGTTCATATGACAAATTATCTGTATCTGTCTCTGTATTCGGATAGAAAAGTATTTTGGTGGGGCTTAAACCAGAAATTTGTCAAAACTAAATGAAAAGCCTGTTTTTAAAATGTTACTCTTACATTTATAGTTTTTAATCATAAAATATGCCTTGTAAATGTTATACTAATTATTATTATTATTGTAGGCTACAAATATTGTTTAATTAAATTATTATTTTATAGTTTTTTCTTACCAGATGAAGCTGAATTTGTTGATTACGTAAACTGTGGAATACTGTATGTTAATTGTGGTTTCTCCTGGTATTTCTGATATTAATATCTGCTGAAACAGTATTTTCGTTTATGTCTGTGCATGTATAATATTACTCTGGAGGCAGGAGGTGTCAAGCAAAATGTGAAATGTGAAGTACACATTTTGCAGTGAATATTAAATACAAATTCAAACATTAAAAGCAATTAAAATAAATTGATATAGCCTACAAACAGGTGAAAGACCTGTAAGAATCTTCAGGAATTTGTATGATAGGACACCATTATATAGTTAAATAATAATAATAATAATAATGTTACATTTTTATAGTGCCTTTCCAGATCTCAAGAACACTTAACATCCTCAAATTTAGCACAGTTTAAAGAAAAAGAAGACAAAAGACAGAGCATATTTCAGTTTATTCGTTTTACATGAGCAGGAATATTCCGAATAGATGAATACTCTATGGAGCAGTGGTTCCCAAATCTGTCCTGGAGGCCCCCCAACACTGCACATTTTGTATATCTCCCTTTTCGGATACACACAGTTCAGGTCTTGGAGTCTCCATGAATGAGCTGATGAGTTGAATCAGGTGTGTTTGATTAGGGACATATCCAAAATGTGTAGTGTTGGGGGGTCTTCAAGAACAGGCTTGGAGCATTTGAAGTCTTAACCAAACAATTTCCTTAATTGCTGATGTGGATAAACATTTTGTCCACTTTAAGAGATGGACAGATGAGCTCCGATGTGAAATCATCTCTTCAGGTCAGGAATTTAACATCATGCTCAGGCTTAGGCTATAAATGAATACATGGGAATAATTACGTGTGAATTGTGTTAGATTAACCTAGATATTTTAAGAAGTGGAACGTGTATATGATGTTGTATCTTTATTAATTTGGCACTTGACAAGCTCCAGGCATGCACAACAACGGAGACCATGCCCATCCGATCTGAAATCACACTATGCACA
Organism: Moxostoma hubbsi; assembly: GCA_032164185.1. Taxonomy (NCBI): domain Eukaryota; kingdom Metazoa; phylum Chordata; class Actinopteri; order Cypriniformes; family Catostomidae; genus Moxostoma; species Moxostoma hubbsi. Next base: position 40,286,404 of record JAVLUX010000016.1, on the reverse strand, counting down.
TTTTCATTTATATGGTTTACACTTTAGACATATTGGTTTACAGATTCATAAATGTATTATAATTTTGGATATGTTTATTTAAAATATCACCTTATCCTTGTGCTTCTTGGATAATCATTCAAACAAATAGTTTTTCTATTATTCGAATTAATCTGTTATTCTATTCATTTTGAAGTCATTTGGCTTTGGGCACATCCCTATTATGACATTTTTTATTCCTTGCCATAGTGATCATTGACTTGCTCATTGGGGCTACAGACAAAAACTTGAAGGCAGGTTTTTGTTTCGATGTGTTTTGCTGTCCCCTTCTGCTTATTGCTGGACCGTTTTGCGGCCAGCCCACTGGGAAAAGTCCCAGTTCTCTTGATGGCCACTCCACCTCTGCTGAAAGGGACAGTTCACCCAAAAATGAAAATGCTCTCAGCATTTACTTGCCTTCATGCCATACCAGATGTGTGTGACTTTCTTTCTTCAGCAGAACACAAACAAAGACTTTTAGAAGAATATCTCAGCTCTGAAGGTCCATACAATGTAAGTGAATGGTGATCAGATATTTGTAGCTCCAAAAATCGCATAAAGGAACCATAAAAGTAATTTTAATCAGAATTTAAATTTTGGGTGAACTATCCCTTTAATTTTCTTTTTGGAAAATATAATTTTATGAGATTTTTACAAGAAACAAATTACTTTTAGTGGCAAAACAATCTCTCTTTAATCATAACCATATATGAATAACTCTGTCTGACAGGAAATATTGTGAGCCTTCTTCATACTAATAGTGCTTCATTGACTGGCTGTGTTGTGTTTAATGTGACAGAACCTCACACTTAATTAGAAGGTCTCTAGGGAACAAATGTGTGTGCAAATAAAGGCTTTGTGAAGTCCTCGACTGCTCTGATTAACATCTCTGCTCATCACTCTCATTAACACACACACATGCCAGATGGAGACGCACTTATTCCAGCACTCTATTCAGTCACCCACAATCATGCACACACATGCACAATTGTATAAATGTATGTAGTATTTTGGCTTAATTTGAAACTAATCATGATGTATAAACAATATATTGAACTGAACTGCTCTGCAAAGGCACATGTACAGTATAAATGAAATCGGGTCTCTTGGTCTAGGATGTGTCCTGTAGCAGAGAGGTTTAACTTAAACATGCTGTTTCATTCTGAATAATTACAATTTTCTTATACTCCAGAATGTTGAGTTAGACTGATGTAAAATTTACAGTAATGACATGAATTCTGACCTGACTGTTTATACTGATGGCACATTGCAAAACGTATCTGATTTATTTCCACAGATGAAAGTAGCCCAGATCAAAATGAAAAGTGTCAGGTTCTGTTTGATTTATATATATTCTATCACGTGTAGGAATATTTGAGTTGCATTTATCCATGCTGTGAATGTAGCCTTTGTTTTCATATTAAGTTCTTAAAACAATTAAAAAGAAAAGCCTCACATGAAACCAAAATATGTGCAACACATCTGAATATTTGGATCATTTCAGTCTAGCTTCGATTAGTGAGTTATATAAGATTGATATAGCTCTCTGGCAATGTAATGTCAAGACAAATAAAATGTTAGAAAACATGATTTTTAAGGGTGTTTAGTGGTGTTGGTTAAGTCTAACATCACTACTCTTCTCATAGTTAAGGCAAATGAAACGTCTTGTTGAGGAGAGGTGTGCTGTAAACTTTATATTTACACCTGACAGACGATGAAAAAACACTCAAGCCATATCTAGAGAGCAGAATATCATTAAGACATGGGGGTGGGTGCTTTTTACTTGCACCAGAAACTGACACCCTAGCAACCACTTAAAACATGCTAAAAGACAGTCAGAACACCTTAGTAACCACTCATTTCATCAAAGCTAAATTGAAGGCATATTTTCATAAAAATGACGACACCATGTGATGCACAATTCACCAATTCAACTTTTTTCATACATTTTATACTTGAAGTCATACATTTGGTTTGAGGGACAAATATATATCAGTTCATTAGATCAATCAACTTCACGAGAAACATAATTCAGTCAAGTGTGTCTAAACTTTTGACTGGTAGTGTGTTTAGACAAACAAAGCTGTGATGTTTTAGTCATTGAAATGTACATCAGTGTTCTTATTCATGAGTTAATTAATGTGTTAATATATTAAAATGATGTAACTGTTAGTGCTCTACAATTTTATATTGTTCTCATAACTGCAGGTAATTACCCCATGTCTAAGAAATAGCTGTTAAAAATCAAGGTTGGAAGTTCAAAATGATTTAACATTTTAAATGTATAATCTGCATTAGGATTTTAAAAATGACTGGAACACTCTAACCTCACTGCTTGTATAACTTTATACAGTGTGCAGAGGGATTTAATTATCTATATATACAGTTAAGTGACCTCTATTAAAACAAGGTGTTTTAATGGGCCTTTGAGATGAGGGGTAATTAAAAATGAATATAAAGAAATTCTGTGGCTGAAGAAAGGTCAAGGATAATAGAGTCTCTGCTGTAATATTACTGTTAATCTTGAATAATTTCCAATCAACCTTTTGGTCTTGTTTAGTGATGGTCAAAGAGTGATTGATTGATTGATTTGATTGATTGGTTGGTTGGTTGGTTGATTGATTGATTGGTTGGTTGATTGGTTGGTTGACTGATTGGTTGGTTGACTGATTGGTTGATTGATTGATTGATTGATTGATTGATCGATTGATTGATTGATTGATTGATTGGTTGGTTGGTTGATTGATTGGTTGATTGATTGATTGATTTGTTGGTTGGTTGATTGATTGGTTGATTGATTGATTGATTGATTGATTGATTGATACTACAGTGTTTACTGCTTACTCGAAACTAATTTAACTACCATAAATAATAAAAAAAACATTATAATGAAGAAAAGAAAAATTTTATAACTGAGAACTGAACTGAAACTTGAAATAATTTTTTCTAAGTGACGTGATAGTATACAAAACATTGATCTGACTATTTGTTCCAACTGATCTCATATGTTGGGCATGGGTATATGTTTGTGCAGCAAGCTCTCAGTTAATGTTGTGATATAGATGTCAAATGCAACAGCATTTATCTCATTTATAATTTATCTTTCCCTTAACATCACTTACACTTCTTATTGCTTAATTTAGCATTGCTTTATTTTAGAAAGTAAAATTATTATTATTATAAAATTATAATGAGAGTATTTCCTTGCTGATTTATAGTATGTGACCCTACTTTACATTATGACTGCTGGAGGTCTTTCTGGTTTTAGACTAGTTTATTGGTTACACAGAGTGTTTCTGACTTTCTGGTTCACAGCATTGTCCACATCTCATTTGCACTTCACATTTGATCAGAAGCCAATAATGAGAGTCATTTTCCTCTGTATGAACTGCAGTGTGCTGATAACAGCTCTAATGGCCACAGTGGTGCCTCATTTTTCACTTACTGACACAGAAATTAGCAACTAATCTTAAATTTCACTTTTAATTTTCTGATAAAAAGTTGAACTTGATTCTCCCTGAGGATGCACACTTTCTGTACACATATATCACCTGCTCTCTGTTCACTATAGTTCTGACCTTCAGAAAACACTTGTGTCCTCCAGTCTGAGAGCTTGCCATGCAATTTGTTGTAAGTTAAGTTTTTAACAGTCCTGATGATTAACACTATTCTTGTGCCGTTTCTAGACCAGTGCTTCTCAATGTTTTTGACTCCAAGTCTTTTTTATGCCTTTTTAACATTTATTTTAAATAAGTTATCTCGTGGCCTTTTGAAAGTTTGCTGAGGTCCCCTAGTGGGATGAGAACAAATGTGTGGTTCTAGACACTATTTTTTTAGTCCTCCTTTGAAAGTGGGGTTGTCGAGGTGAGCTTGTGTAAAGCAGGTAGTGTAATGAGGATAAACCCCCTCTGTAGGCAACAAGCTAACACTATCTATCAGCATCCACTGCAGTCAGCACGCAGCTGGAGACGTGCAGAGAAAACATGTGATTGATATTGCCTGTTTCTGCTCTCACAAAAAGTTTCCTGTTGCCACCTCACTTTCCCCTGTAAATGATACAGGCTGTATTTCATGACGCACTAAGTAGAATGTTATTAGCACTTAAGTACAACTTATCTACTACTTATCCCCCCCAAATATCTTTATTTTAGTAGTACGTAAAAACATTCATAATTAACTAGAGCTTTGAACTGCTCTTAAGTCCGTTAAGCGCAACTTACACGTCTTTCTCGCATCTTCCACAGTTAATCAGAGACAAAGGGACATTTATATTTTGGTCATTGAAAAGCTATTTTACACTATTTCAGAGGATTAAAAAAAGTGTTGAAAAAATCACATTGAAATCAACAGGCAGTCTCCGTAGTCTGCGCATCAGCGCATGCAATGTGAGAGGTCTAAATTAGGTCTAAAGAAAGGTCTAAATTTACATGAAACATAATACCGTAGGCTATAACATGTCATTGGCCATCTGGAAACCAAGCCACAATCTGAATCTACAGCACAGAGAAAGTTAAAATTTTTTTTAGAGCTGCAGTGTGTAACTCTTGTTGTACTAGTGTCACTAAACAGAATTGCCGTATGCTTAAATATCTGTACTTCCCTGCTACACAGTATGCAAAATACAGTACATCGAATCCCTGCTGAAAAATCCAGCTTAAGCTGGCTGCAGTGTTTTGGAACATAGTAGCTTCTAGCTGGTTATTAACTGGTCAAAGATACAGTAGACCATCTTGGACCAGCAACAAACCGCCTACAGTTGAAGTCAGAAGTTTATATACACTTTAGCCAAAACATTTAAACTCAGTTTTTCACAATTCCTGATATTTAATCGTAGAAAACATTCCCTATTTTAGGTCAGTTTGGATCACTACTTTATTTTAAGAATGTGAAATGTCAGAATAATAGTAGAGAGAATTATTTATTTCAGCTTTTATTTCTTTCAGCACATTCCCAGTGGGTCAGAAGTTTACATACACTTTGTTAGTATTTGGTAGCATTGCCTTTAAATTGTTTAACTTGGGAAAAAAATGTAGCCTTCCACAAGCTTTTCATAAGTTGCTGGAATATTGGCACATTTCTCCAGACAGAACTGGTGTAACTGAGTCAGGTTTGTAGGCCTCCTTGCTTGCACAAGCTTTTGCCCACAAATTTTCTATCAGATTGAGGTCAGGGCTTTTTTGAAACATTTTTGTTTCATTAGACCAGAAGAAATGTCTCCAAACAGGAAGATCTTTGTCCCCATGAGCACTTGTAAACTGTAGTCTGGCTCTTTTTTATGGTGGTTTTGGAGCAGTGGATTCTTCCTTGCTGAGCAGCCTTTCAGGTTATGTCAATATAGAATGTCTCGGTTACGTATGTAACCTCCGTTCCCTGGAGCCGGGAGTGTTCTGGCCACCTCAGCGGCTTGGCTCAGCGATGTGGCCGGGAAGACACGACGTCTCGTTCCCTTCATCAGGGAATGGAGGTTACATACGTAACCGAGACGTTCCCCGTCTGTTGCTTACTTCGACGTCGTGTCGAAGAAGCGACAGTAGGGGTCCACTTCAAATCACGCCATGCGCTGAGCCGTGTACGTGTACTGCTGACACAGAAGCGGGCAGGTATTTCACGTGCACAAGCGACCAACTGTGTTCAGACTGCACGTACTCTTCCCCAATGCCCAAAAAAGTCGTCAGAATCCTTTTGGTTACCCTGAAGTGGAACAAGGCGACGCTTCCAACTAGGGAACGGGCCAAGCCTGGCTGGGCCTCTTTTCTCTCTATGTTTTCTCGGCATAGAGCAAGAGCAGCCGGGGCCCTTACCGCATCGTGGGAAGGGGTCTTACCCGAATTCCTATTCTTTCAGGGGGAAAAGACCCTGCGGTCACACCCGCCCGAAAGGGGAGGTAAAGGTGCGAAATACATCACATGGCCTCTTAGGTCACATGTGGGAAGAATGGCGCGGTGGTAGATCCAGCCTGTGCAAGAAGGCTCACTGGGGGAAATGCGTACTTGCGCAGCCCCACTGGCCAGCTGTGTGCCAGTGCATCTGCCCCGAGGGGAGCCTCTGAGTGGGTGTACCAGAGCGGGCAGTGGGAGGTCTCTCGGAAGGCAAACAGGTCTACCTGGGCCTTGCCGAACCGTTCCCAGATCAGCTGAACCGAGTGGGGGTGAAGCCTCCACTTTCCGCCAGGCACTCTACCGCATCCAGGAACTACACAGGGGTTGAATGGCATTTTTAAAAAGGCGCGTCCTGAAAAGGACATTCAACGCCGCTGTGTATTGCTCTTTCAGAGAATTAAAAATGACTCTATATAGGAAAAACTCTTTTAACTCTGCGCTGTCGAAGCACCCAGGGGCAAACTGCACGCCGTGCAGAGAAGAGAAAAGCCGCTGAAGTGCGCCGTAGATCCAACAGCAAAGCAGAGCGTCAGAGGATAGAAGCAGGAACAGTTGTGTCATTCGCAGCTGCCTGCACACACGACCATCGGCTCCGAAAAAAAATTACTGAATGAACGAGCGTATTTCCATCTCATTTATACCCGTATGTCCGGGGGCAGGGTATGCAAATACTGTTCGCCAACTCTCATTGGCCTTTTTCATAGAACAGAGGCATATTTCGGCGCTCAAGAGAGAACCCTAGTGTCGCTTCTTCGACACAACATCGAAGTGAGTGACAGACGGGGAACTAGTTTTACTGTGGATATAGATACTTGTCTCCCTGTTTCCTCCAGCATCTTCACAAGGTCCTTTGCTGTTGTTCTGGGATTGATTTGTACTTTTCGCATGAAACTACATTAATCTCCTGGAGACAGAATGCGTCCCCTTCTTAAGCGGTATGATGGCTGTGTGGTCCCATGGTGTTTATACTTATGTACTATTGTTTGTACAGATGAGTGCACAATATATTTTTGAGGTCTTGGCTGATTTCTTTTGATTTTCCCATGGTGTCAAGCAAAGAGATTCTGTGTTTGAAGGTAGGCCTTAAAATACAAGTTTCTGATAGGAGTACACCTCCTATCAGAAACTAATTGGCTAATTGTCTAAAGACTTGACATAATTTTCTGGAATTTTCCAAACTGCTTAAAGGCACAGTTAACTTGTGTATGTAAACGTCTGACCCACTGGAATTGTGATATAATTAATTAAAAGTGAAATAATCTGCCTGTAAACAATTGTTGAAAAAATTACTCTTGTTAAGCACAAAGTAGATGTCCTAAATGACTTGCCAAAGATATAGTTTGCTACTATGAAATCTGTGGAGTGCTTAAAAAATTAATTTTAAGTACTGCAACCTAAGTTATTCCTAAAATGCTTTTCAAACCACCTTTAAGATCAGTTCATCCAAAAATGTAAATTCTATATTAATTTACACACCCTCATGTTGTTATCTATAGTTATATACACTCACCTAAAGGATTATTAGGAACACCATACTAATACTGTGTTTGACCCCCTTTCGCCTTCAGAACTGCCTTAATTCTACGTGGCATTGATTCAACAAGGTGCTGAAAGCATTCTTTAGAAATGTTGGCCCATATTGATAGGATAGCATCTTGCAGTTGATGGAGATTTGTGGGATGCACATCCAGGGCACGAAGCTCCCGTTCCACCACATCCCAAAGATGCTCTATTGGGTTGAGATCTGGTGACTGTGGGGGCCATTTTAGTACAGTGAACTCATTGTCATGTTCAAGAAACCAATTTGAAATGATTCGAGCTTTGTGACATGGTGCATTATCCTGCTGGAAGTAGCCATCAGAGGATGGGTACATGGTGGCCATAAAGGGATGGACATGGTCAGAAACAATGCTCAGGTAGGCCGTGGCATTTAAACGATGCCCAATTGGCACTAAGGGGCCTAAAGTGTGCCAAGAAAACATCCCCCACACCATTACACCATCACCACCAGCCTGCACAGTGGTAACAAGGCATGATGGATCCATGTTCTCATTCTGTTTACGCCAAATTCTGACTCTACCATCTGAATGTCTCAACGAGACTCATCAGACAAGGAAACATTTTTCCAGTCTTCAACTGTCCAATTTTGGTGAGCTCTTGCAAATTGTAGCCTCTTTTTCCTATTTGTAGTGGAGATGAGTGGTACCCGGTGGGGTCTTCTGCTGTTGTAGCCCATCCGCCTCAAGGTTGTGCGTGTTGTGGCTTCACAAATGCTTTGCTGCATACCTCGGTTGTAACGAGTGGTTATTTCAGTCAAATTTGCTTTTCTATCAGCTTGAATCAGTCGGCCCATTCTCCTCTGTCCTCTAGCATCAACAAGGCATTTTCGCCCACAGGACTGCCGCATACTGGATGTTTTTCCCTTTTCACACCATTCTTTGTAAACCCTAGAAATGGTTGTGCGTGAAAATCCCAGTAACTGAGCAGATTGTGAAATACTCAGACCGGCCCGTCTGGCACCAACAACCATGCCACGCTCATAATTGCTTAAATCACCTTTCTTTCCCATTCTGACATTCAGTTTGGAGTTCAGGAGATTGTCTTGACCACGACCACACCCCTAAATGCATTGAAGCAACTGCCATGTGATTGGTTGATTAGATAATTGCATTAATGAGAAATTGAACAGGTGTTCCTAATAATCCTTTAGGTGAGTGTATATATATATATATATATATATATATATATATATATATATATATATATATATATATATATAAAAGTGTCTATATGACTTTCTTTCTTCCATTGAACACAAAAGAGATAAGTAGAATGATGTCCTCATTCACCATTTATTTTCATTGTATGGATACAAAAAAGATTCAATGAAAGTGGCTGGCGACTGAGACTAACATTCTGCCTTATGAGTGTGGAACTACTTGAGAATGAGTAGATAAACTATGAAAGATTTTTCATTTTAAAGGTGGTCAAGATGATTTTGGGAACATGGTGGCTGGTCAACCAGTGAATAACCAGTCTGGACTATCTAGAAACCAGCTTCCATGCTCCATAACACCAGCTACATGCGTAAACTTTCTCTAAATAGAGAGGACTGGGGTTGGTTGCTGGAGTTGGTTCATTTATATGAATTATATAATTAATTGAACAAATGTTCACCTTTTTTGACGTCTTGATTCTGGCAGGGCATTTAAATGTTAAAATCTGTTAAGGTGAAGACAGTTTACCATTTTATTGATGTTAACAAAAATTAAACACCTGTGATAAAAACATTTCAGAAATAAAACAGAGAAATATATTTCAAACATATTAATTTGAATTAATATGTTTAATTTAAATCATTATGATGGGTATCAGATGGGTATCAGATATATTTTAGTTAGGGTTGTCGATTTAACGTGTTAATTCAGTGCGATTAATTTGACAAAAAATAACGCGTTAAAAAAATGTACGCAATTAATCGCACCATAATAAGGAAGATTCCTGAGAAATGCAAGCTTGTAGTACCACCTGTTTACTCCAGAGTGCAGTAAGTGAAATTTCAGCTGTATGAGCAACGTGCAGTTTATACAGTGAAGAAAACACTTCAGCAGAACAACACAAACATGCGTTACGTTCTTGCGTTCAAAACACTTGAAGGAGCACAAATGTGATCTAAGGGATCTCAAGATGTGTTTAAAGATGAGTATTAAACTATATTTAACTTGACACAGTGACCTAAACATTTTATGTTTATGACGCAACACACCCGAGACGCTACACAAGCATGTCTGACGCAGGTGTACATTGACGGTCCTTAAACAAGCCCTCATAATAAATCTCCAACTGATTGATAAATTCACTTGTGAAATGGATTGCTGTGAACTGTACGCCAATGATTGACTTATGATCAATAATATGGTAGTAAACAATACAATGTATTCTAAAACCACTTTTTTTTATATATATATATATATATATATATATATATATATATAATTTTTAAATATATTTATATTGATATAAATATGTATAATCTTTATATATTGAATTATTATATGAGGGGCTTTCTCAGCAAATATTTGTATGTGCGATTAATCGTGATTAATTAATCGGGACACCATGTAATTAATACGATTACAAATTTTAATCGATTGACAACCCTAATTTTAATATAAGATTTTAAGCCTGTGATAAGTAATGCAAGCATAATAATGCTAATATTATTTACAAAAAAGAGTGGGAGTGGGACATTTTTTTTTGGGTTGTTTAGCACATTGGCTATAAATACAATTAGATAATTTTTCATAAGTTTCATATACTCTATTTAAAAACATTATACCTCTACACACATATATATTCTAAAATAATTATTAATAATAATTGTTCCCCGTCTGTCGCTCACTTCGACGTCGTGTCGAAGAAGCGACAGTAGGGGTCTCTCTTGAGCGCCGAATATGCCTCTGATCTATGAAAAAAGGCCAATGAGAGTTGGCGAACAGTATTTACATACCCCGCCCCCTGGACATACGGGTATAAAGGCGAGGGAAATACGCTCGTTCATTCAGTAAATTTCTTCGGAGACGATGGTCGTGTATGCAGCCAGATATCCTGCTTCTATCCTCTCACGCTCTGCTTTGCTGTTGTATCTACAGTGAACTTCAGCGGCTTTTCTCTTCTGTGCACGGTGTGCAGTTTGCCCCTGGGCGCTTCGACAGCGCAGAGTTTAAAAGAGTTTTTCCTATAAAGAGCAATTTTCCCTGTAAAAGATTTTATTTCTCTGAAAGAGCAATACACAGTGGCGTTGAACATCCTTTTCAGGATGCGTCTTTTTAAAGATGCCATTCCGCCCCTGTGTAGTTCCTGGATGCGGTAGTGCTCTTCGGTTCAGACGTCCACGGGTGTTGTCTCGTGTGTCTGGGCACCGATCACACCGAGGCAGCGTTTGTGGATGGTTCATGCTCTCACTGCAAGAGCATGACCATGGCAACGTTGCGGTCTCAGCTTGCTTTCAATAGAAAGCACGCCACTCCAGCCGCCCCCCGTGTCACTCCTTCTTCCCACGGGATTGAGGACGATGCGGCTGGCGATGGAGGCGATTTGGGGAGGGTAGCGGGTGCAGCTCCGCCGGGTACGCCCCCTCGGACCACCCGCCCTCCGACACGCTCGTTGACCCCCGTCCATGCTCGAGCTCGCCGCTCCATCGGAGAGCGCGGCGTCTGATGCTGACGTCTCCCCTGGGCTGCCGCCTTCGGGCCAGCACGCCCAGGTTGATGCTCAAAGACGCGATAGAGCCTGTCCCTCCAACCGAGATGAAGAAGGGTTTCTACAGCCCTTACTTCGTCGTACCCAAGAAAGGCGGTGGCTTACAACCAATCTTGGACCTGTGAGTTCTCAACCAAGCGTTGCACAAACTCCCGTTCAAAATGCTCATGCAGAGACACATCTTAACCTGCGTCCGGCGTCTAGATTGGTTCGCAGCGGTAGACCTGAAGGACACGTACTTCCACATCTCCATTCTGCCTCGACACCAGCCCTTCCTGCGGTTTGCGTTCGATGGCCAGGCATATCAGTACAAAGTCCTCCCCTTCGGCCTGTCTCTGTCCCCTCGTGTCTTCACGAAAGTCGCAGAGGCAGCTCTTGCCCTGCTCCGAGAAGCCAGCATCCGCATACTCAATTACCTCGATGACTGGCTTATCCTGGCCCACTCGCGAGAGTTACTATGCGCTCACAGAGACTAGGTGCTCAGGCACCTCAGCCGTTTGGGGCTTCAGGTCAACTGGGAAAAGAGCAAGCTTACTCCAGTCCAGAGCATCTCTTTTCTCAGTATGGAGTTAGACTCGGTCCCAATGTCAGCACGCCTCACCAACGAGCGTGCCCAGTCAGTGTTGAAGTGCCTCACCGCCTTCAGGCCAGGCACAACGGTCCCCTTAAAACTTTTCCAGAGGCTCCTGGGGCATATGGCGTCCTCCGCGGCGGTCACGCCACTGGGGTTGATGCATATGAGACCGCTTCAGCACTGGCTTCAGACCCGAGTCCCGAGATGAGCATGGCGCCGCGGCACGCATCGTGTGACAGTCACCCCCGTCTGCCGCCAAACATTCAAACCCTGGACAGACCTCTGTTTCTTACGGGCAGGAGTACCCTTACAGCAGGTGTCCTGGTGCGTCCTGGTCACAACCGACGCCTCCAGATCAGGTTGGGGCGCCGTATGCAACGGGCACGCAGTAGCAGGCTGTTGGAAAGGGGCCCAGCTGCGTTGGCACATCAACTGCCTCGAGTTGTTGACTGTCTTTTTTGCACTGCGGAAGTTTCTCCCGTTAGTTCGAGACAAATATATCCTGATCAGGTCAGACAGCACCACCTGGACGCTGCCTCTTTGTCTGCTTTGGGGGACAGCAGAAAGGGAACACTGTCTCCAAACAAAGGCTGTCCTGGTTGGTGGACGCCATTCTGTTGGCCTATCACACCCAGGCCGTGCTACCCCCCTACGGGTCCGAGCCCACTCTACCAGGAGTGTGGCATCCTCATGGGCACTGGCTAGGGGCACCTCCCTAGCAGACATTTGTAGGGCTGCGGGCTGGGCAACACCTAACACCTTCGTGAGATTTTACAATCTCAGGGTTGAGTCAGTCTCGTCCTGTGTTTTCTCAGGTCTGAGCTGGTAGAACTCAGTACACGTCGATGGTCTGACCGGGTGAATCACTTGCGTCCAGCGCCCTTTCCCTCTGCCGAGGTAAAACAGTGCGCCTTCTTTCCCAGGAGCCCCCTTTAGGTCCCTGGTTGATTCCTCCCTAGCCCTCTTGGGTCCGCAGTTCAGCAGAGGAACTTGCTGACCCAGTCCACTACGGGTACCCCAGGCTACCCCTACTGGAATAGGTGCTCCACAGGTCAGGCCTCCTACACGGACTCCTCCTGTGTCTACTTCCGCTGTACGGTCACCTTACGAGCTGACCCACGTCTCCCTTAGGCAGTCTTTCACTGCCCTCCAGTCGCCGTGTTTTAGCAACTCCCCCCTCCTCGAGGTTGGATATACCACTGCGCCATTCTTTCCCACATGTGACCGAAGAGGCCATGTGATGTATTTCGCCACCTTTTCCTCCCCTTTCGGGCAGGTGTGGCCTCCGCAGGGTCTTTTCCCCCTGAAAGAATAGGAATTCGGGGGAGACCCCCTTCCCACGATGCGGTAAGGGCCCCGGCTGCTCTTGCTCTATGCCGAGAAAACATAGAGAGAAAACATAGAGAGAAAAGAAGCCCAGCCAGGCTTGGCCCGTTCCCTTGGAAGCGTCGCCTTGTTCCTCTCTAGGGTAACCAAAAGGATTCTGACGACTTTTTTGGGGCATAGGGGAAGGGTACGTGCTGTCTGAAACACAGTTGGTCGCTTGTGCACGTGAAATACCTGCCCACTTCTGTGTCAACAGTACATGTACACGGCTCAGCGCATGGCGTGATTTGAAGTGGACCCTTAGTGTCGCTTCTTTGACTCAATGTCGAAGTGAGCAACAGACAGGGAACGTCTCGGTTACGTATGTAACCTCCATTCCCTGATGGAGGGAACGAGACGTCGTGTCCTCCCGGCCACGTCGCTGAACCGAGCCGCTGAGGTGGCCGGACACTCCCGGCTCCTCAAAAATTCCTGAATGAACCAGCATATTTCCCTCACCTTTATACCCATATGTCCGGGGGTGGGGTATGCAAATACTGTTCGCCAACTCTCATTGGCCTTTTTTCATAGATCAGAGACATATTCGGGGCTCAAGAGAGAACCCTAGTGTCGCTTCTTCGACACGACGTCTCGTTCCCTCCATCAGGGAACGGAGGTTACATACGTAACCGAGACGTTTTTTATTATAATTACTCATGCACACAGTTCAAACCACGGCAATAATACAATTAGTTATATAATTACTGTGATTAAAATGTTTTTACATTTATAGAAGTTTATATAAGAAAAGATGTTGTATTTACACAAGTTTATATAATTTTTATTTTTATTCTAAACCATAAATGAATCATAACCATCAATACATTAAAATAAATAAAATCACACAATACATAAGCATTTCTTATATTAATGATACAAGACACATATCTGTTGAGTTCTGTTGTCCTGGTTTAAAATAAACTCTTGTTAGTTTTTCTGTGTGTTTCTTTTCTTTCAAAACTTTAGAGTTAACTAAAGTTAACACTGTGCCAACAAAAAGATTGGCCCAAATGTACAAAAACATTTTAATCATTAATTAAATGTGTGTATATGTTTTTTTTTACCTAAGAACTTAAGCTTTTATTTGCACCTAGTTGGGGTATCTTAAATTTTGTTGAACAGTGATATTCAACAAAGAAGGAAGTGTGCCAACCAACCCCGATTTCCCCTATTCAGTATTCAAGAAACAGAAGGTGAACAATACCCAGATGACCCTACTGCATTGACTGAGATTCTGAAGTTTGCAACCAGTTGACATTTTACTGTCCCGTAAGGTAACAAGCTCTAGGGAGCTGTCAAAATCTTCAAAATACAAAAAAATGAGATTATGAAGATGAAGACAACAAAGACGAGTCAGGCAGTTCTTTCCTGTTGGTATCAAGAAAGGTTTTTGGTTCTTGAAAATCAATTTTATTTATTTAGTTAGTTTTTCCAAATGTGCTTTTTTATTTCTGTTAATGAAAAATTTTCTTTTAGTTTTTATTTAGTTTTATTATAGTTTTTTAACAAAAATAACACTGCCTGGTGCCCTGGATTGCCAGTGTTATAAGTTTTAAGTGTCTAAGTTGCTCTAGGTGAAACTGTTGCTCATCAGGCTTGAAACCAGCTAACATTATATAAAATATGAAATTATAGAACATTATATCAAATATGAAATTATCATTTTAATGTAACACAGCATCACTGCCTTTATTATTAAAGCTGTAGTTAAAAGTGTGGAGCAGTTGGTAAATACTTTCTCCTATCTCAGCATATTTTATAAAGACAACAATAAAGCCATTCATAGATTGATTTCCTCAAACTAATTCTTTTTTTTTTTTTTTTTTTGGCACTATAAAAACTGCTTCTGATCATGTTACATTTGGACTAATTAAACTTTACTGTGTTCATACCCTTTTTTACTTGCTTTTGGAATGCAAGGTTAACATCCACACCCTAAAAAAGGATTCTTTATTGACATGTATGGTTCCATGAAAAACCTTTTACATACATGGAACCTTTCCATAAACAGCTTCTCCTATTCCAATTTTGTATCAGTTCAAGCATGTTTCTCCTGTGGTGTGACCGGTAGCACTTTGTGTCAGCCATGTGGCAAACCTGGGCATAATCAGTGACGAGTATGAGTCCATTTTCCCTCTAAGATTATAAAATTTACACTGATGGTCAGATTTACGGTTGGGTGAAGAGTTAATAAAATTCAGTTTGCTTTCCTTGTCACTGAGGGCAGTGTTTCAAATGTCTGTAGAGCCCAGACCGAGTTTAGCTCAAGAAAATTCAACTGACTGTTTTGAATTCACTGTGAAATCAGTCTGAATTTCTAGTGGCAAGATGTTTTTTAGACTATAAAAAGATTATTTAAAATAGTTATTTTAAGGACCTTTCACTGAAAGGTTCTTTGAGGAACAGAATTTTTTTTTTTTAAACCCTTTTTGGAACCTTTGTTTTTAAGAGGATATTTGATGTCAGAGACCATTTTCAGCATGTCCACCTAGTTTGGTACTGGAGAGTTTTGTACCAAACAAGGTCTGTTGGCTGTTCCAAGATCCAGATTCAAAACTCCTGGTGATAGAGATTTTGTAGTGAAGACCCCGTGATTGTGGAATAGCCTGCCCTGGGATATTAGATCTGCTGAATATGTGTCTGTTTTTAAGACTTGTTTAAAAACTAATTCGTATAGACTTGCTGTTATTACTATGTAAACGTGTTGTGTTTTACAGTGTGTATTTTGATGTTCTTTTTTGTGAAGCACTTTGTGTTAAATCACTAAAAAAATATACAAACTGTTTTTTGTTCACTGAGGTGAAGAGACTACGATGTACTAATAATTCCTATACAGTAGTTCTGGTAGAGCATGTCACCATCAACGTCAAGGTCATGGCTTCAATTCCTAGACAATATTCATACCGATAAAATGTATAGCATGAATGCACTGTTATTTGCTTTGAGCCACAGTATCATCTAAATAGATTTTCAGACTGTGGGTAGATCACTAAGACTGAATATGAGAGGGCCCATGACAGAGCCCTGGGGTACACCAACATCACCACCATGAGCCTGTGATGGCTCTCTATTCACCTTTACTCTCTGAGCTCTTCAGATAAGATTTTGTCCAGTTAATTGCCTTAGGAGAAAAGTTGAGCTTTGACAGCTTTGCAGTAAGAACACCATGATCAGCAGTGGTGAATGCTTTTCTTAAGTCTGAGAATAGGGCTTCAGTTCACCCCTGTTCAATTTAGATTTAACCTTCTCTTAAAAAGAAGCAGTTAACCGTTTCTTTTGAGTGACTGGCTCTGAAGCTAAACTGCACTGAGTGTAATCTAAAAGGACATGCCTTTCAATGACCTTCGACACAACATGCAGTACACTAATGGACCTCTGATGAATCACCAGTTTTTAAAACAGGTGTTATTATGGCTGTCCTCCAAGCCTTTCGGAAATTCACCAAACTAATAAACTTTTAGTTGGTATTTTCTAATGGACAACATGCAGATGAACAGATGCACCAATTTTGTGTGGTGTTTCAGCACATTAATGAATGAAAATGAAATTTTGTGAAGGGAAAAAATTGGGCGCATGAATTTATATGAAATACCACCTTGCAACTGGCTTTTTTTACCCCATCCGAGTCAAGAGAAGGCTAATTGCATTTAGCACAACATTTTGGGGTGTATTCGCACAGTTATGCGATGTAGATAATTGCTTTGGGTGCTAAAATAATGCAAAACAATGCTATCAGCCGGTGCAATTGATTCTCAGTGAATCCCTCTGAATGTTTTAGAATCATCTAGTCCATAAACACCTTTGACTTTAGAGTGCTTCAAGGAGTGTATCACCATCATATTGTGTCATTCAGAAATATTCAGAAAAACAGGTTGCCTGTAAATATACAACCACAATGTCAAATTCTTGAAGTTGAAGTTGTGCTTCATCTTGTGTGACAGTATCATTCACAGAGATTTCCAGTTGTGTTTCTGTTGATGTTTCCCTGTTCATCACATTTAATTCTCCCAAATCAGATTGGAGTTTCTCTTAACCTTATCAGTTACAAGGAAATTGGTTTTGGCTTTTTCAATTGCTCTTATTACTTTATTTCATAGTGTCACAAATTGCAATCTGTCTATGGTTAATTTGGATACAAGAGCTGCTATCCCAGTGTCTCACTCTTCCATTAATTTCCACATGTCTGTATTTAACTACGAAAGTGGGTTTTTTTTGTGTTTTTTTTTTTTGTTTGTTTGTTTTTTTTTCCTACAAACCACTTTGGTTTTACTCAAGCAACAATTAATTATGGTGTGAATCCAAGTCAGAATTCAATTGATTTCCCTTCCATTTGATGCCTTTAATTGTGTTTTAAAAATGTATGTGTTCACTGTAATATGGTTCAAATGGGTAAGGAGGAGGCTGGAACTGGCAGAACATTCAAAGTAATATTTAATGAAACAAAAAGACACCAAATATAAACAAACACATGGCAGCTGCTTGTGGCTCTCTCTCTCTCTCTCTCTCTCCTGAATTGCTCACCTTTATCCCTCTCCTCGGCTGATTAGCCCGATTGAGGGCCGGCCATGCGGACTCACGGCCCGGCCCTGACCTCCTCCTCGTCACATTCACCTTTACGTATCCTGAGCTGACAAACAGAGTCTTGATTAATTTTAGGTTAGCTGTTGGTCAGATAACCTTACAACTGAAAGACTGACAGACTTAATGTGATCATTCTCTCTGGCTTATCAATGAATTTCAGATCAGTCTGTGTTTTAGAGGACTTGGTTATTAGTGTTTGGCTGGTTTTTGGGATAACATTGCAAATAACACTCTTAACATCATTTTAACTTTCGTTGTACAATATTTTACGATATAGCACATAGATGGATCGTATTAAAATAATACATGTAGTTTGCCCTTGTGTCATTTCATTGCTGCATGACTTACTTTCTTTTTCAGAACAAAAATAAAAATTCTGGTCAGTGGCAGTTCTGGCTTACTTGGTGCCCTAGACGAGAGCCCTAATCAGAGTCTCTAGTTTGAGAAATAGAGGAATACATGTCCTCAGCTGACAGCTTCATTGAATTCTACCCGCTCAACACCAGTTTCATGTACAACAGTAAAGAGAAGACTCAGGGGTGCAGGACTTATGGGAAGAATTGCAAAGAAAAAGACACTTTTGAAACAGAAATCTAAAAGAAAAGGTTAGAGTGGGCAAAGAAACACAGACATTGGACAACAGATAATTGGAAAAGAGTGTTACGGATCTTAACCCCATTGAGTTTTTGTGGGATCAGATAGACTGTAAGGTGCGTGAGAAGTGCCCGACAAGACAGTCACATCTATGGCAAGTGCTACAGGAAGTGTGGGGTGAAATGTCACCGGAGTATCTGGACAAACTGACAGCTAGAATGCCAAGGATCTGCAAAGCTGTCATTACTGCACGTGGAGGATTTTTTATGAGAACTATTTGAAGTAGTTTAAGTTTCTGAAATGTTTTCCCAATTCCCAATGTCCTTTTAAGTTCTCGTGGTCACATAGTGATTCGCCTCAATCCGGGTGGCGGAGGACGTATCCCAGCTGCCTCCATGTCTGAAACCGTCAACCCGCGCATCTTATCACGTGGATTGTTGAGCGTGTTGCCACGGAGACATAGTGCATGTGGTGGCTTCACGTGCCATCCAGAGAGCAGAACCACATTATAGCGACCATGAGGATTTTACCCCATGTGACTCTACCCTCCCTAGCAACCAGGCCAATTTGGTCGCTTAGGAGTCCTGGCGATAAAACAATTTTGATGTTTATCTGAAAGAGAGAGCGAGAGAGAGAGAGAGAGAGAGAGAAAAATACCTCGATATCGACTATAAAAGTTTGAGAAATTTTCTGTCCTTAGTCTATGTTCTACATCTAGACCAGGGGTGTTCATTACAGCGATATGATAGCAAGACAACCACTGGTTGGTTGATCTAGATAAAATATAAAAGATTAACTTTTTATAGTGACGTCTGTAGCTGCGTGCTGTTTGATTGACAGGTGGCTAATGTTTGTGCGCTTTACATGCGCGTGTGCTCCGAGTGCGCTAAAGCGGGTATGTGATTAAATGATCAAATACACTTCATAAATCCTCCAATGCCCGTCTTGGTGAGGCATTAATGTAAACGCTGTCGGTTTAGTCTAAAATGAACGTAAACAGTGGGACAAAAAGCATATTTGCATCAAAATGTCAGACTTTAAGTGTACATGTAACTGAATATGAGCACTGTCTAGTAGGCTATGTCATTTAAAGGCTATTAATCAAATATTAAGAAGTAAATGAGAAAAAAAAACACTACTTTTAGCTTTAAAAATATTAATGTAATAGAATAAAACAGTGACATTTTTAATAATATATTTTAAAAATATTGTTCATTTTTTAATAATACTGACCCTGATGTAGAGAGAGAGTTAATTGGTATAATAAATTACCATGAAAGTAGAGATGATAAAATAATTAATAATTATGCTTATCCTTTATAAAGATCAACTTTTGCAGAGCAATACTTCCGCAGAATATTCCACCAGTCACAAACTTCAGAACATTGTGCATCATGCATTAGAATGAAATCACAACTATTGCTGGACTTAAAATATATAATGTGGAACATTGTATCTTAAAAGGAGTACAATGTGGCCCCCCATGTGCTACTTAAATATATAAATCAATACAAAATGCAAATTCTCTCATCATTTACTCACCCTCATGCTATCCCAGATGTGCATGACTTACTTTCTTCAGCAGAACACACATTTAGGTTTATAGAAGAACATTTCAGCTCTGGAGGTCCATACAATACAAGTGAATGGATGCCAACATTGTGATGCTCCAAAAAGCACATAAAGGCAGCACAAAAGTAATCCATATGACTCCAGTTGTTTAATCCATGATCTTATAGGTGTGGGTGAGAAAAATATCAATATTTATGTTCATTTTTGCTAGAAATTCTTCCCCCTGCCCAGTAGATGGCAATATGCATGAAAATGTGAATCAGCAAATACAAAAGAAGAAGAAGAAAGTGAAAGTTTAAGTGGAGATTGACCGAGCAGCTGTTTCTCACCCAACCTATCATATCTATTCTGAAGCTCATTGGTTAGATGTTCTTCAGGCACTGAGGCTGTATAACCCTCCGCTCGCTGCTAACAACAGCACAGTTTGATGTGGGAGTTAACTGTGCTGTTTTTACCAGATATACAGCTGTGCACCCAAAGAGATTTCTCTACAAAATGTTGGTCCAGCACTCTAGCAGAGGTTTTGTTGTTGATGGTGGTGTTATTAGGTAACACCTTACAGACTTCACTCTTGTCTAATGTTCTTCTCTTGGTCTGGTTGTTAAGGACACTCACTTAAAGAAGAAGGCCAAACTTTATAAAGTATTTTTATAGTCAATCTCCTGAACCTGTTTACACCTGGTACTAATATTCATCTCCTGTGAGTAATGGGATTTTATCATTCACACAGTTTCTTTAAAAATCTGCACATAACCGGCAAATAAGTTCTTCTGCATATTTTGGCTGCCTCCTGCAAAAGCAAAATATTGTTTTAATTTTACAGATAATCCTGTAAAAAAATAAAAAATCATTCATAAACAATGTTGTATGTGTTAAGAATCTTACGTTGGTTGGACTTTTTTTAATCCTGTCTTTGTAAGCCTTTTATTCAGGCTCTGTTTGCGCTTTGGTCCTGCTAAAAGTGTGCTGTAATGCAGCTAAGCACTCAGAAATTATCCATAGTCAAGAATATATTTTGTCGTTGATTTGCATATCATGCTTTATCTGCTGAAGTGAGTATTTTGTTTAGGACATTTGAGATCTAACATTGGATTATTTGCTCAAGCAATCTCACAGCCAAGTAGCAAACAGCTAATTGTAAAGAAAACTAGAGCTGATATAACTAGTGTTTGTGGTTACTTGGGGCTTACAGAGGCAGTTATCGGAGCAGACATGACACCTTTGTCATGTTTCACTTTGCGATTCTTTTGATAATCATTGTTATGTGGTGTTAATTAAATGAGTGCTGTCATTCGATGACTTGTCTATTTTAGTGCTGTTTGATGTAGCCAAGTGGAGAAAGTTCATGAAATGAACTCTTATCATATACTGGATGTGGCCCCTTTAAGAATCAAGAGTTTTGCAACAGCTGTTTTCAGCACTCTCCTGCTGCACAAGCGTGCTGGTTAGAAAGGTGAGAACATGTGCTGCGCAAGAGAGCTCCCAGTTTTGTTCATCAGTTGAGAATTCTTGGCTAAATATCACATTTTACACAAAGTGCTTTTAAATTGCATTAAATATGTGTTCAGAAAAGTCATATGTTAAAATTTTGTGTTTGTTTTGGATCATTTTGTGCACATGCAAGGACTGGGAATGTCAATTTATAATTAATCATATCTTGTTTAATGATTTACAGCCCAGAGTGTTTTCAATTAAGTGAACATGTGTAATGAATATTTTATTGTTTAAACTGTTATACATGTCTTTTAAATCTGGTTAAAAATAAGTACAATTCTTTGAGTGATTTAAGCTTGTAATGCTGTTAATGTTATAAGCATGTACTGTATTGAGGTGACCTATGCTGAAGCATATGGGTAGGTTTATGCCCTGTTTGTATTTTCATTTGGATATTAGCCTCTTCTGTATTTCCTTTTTGTATTTCATTTCCATTTTTCATTCTACTGTTTTTCGTTTGGCTGAAATTCATCATCATTCTGTTATATATATATATATATATATATATATATATATATATATATATGGCCCCATCGACAGCTGTCAGATTGTATTATACTGATGTATTGTACATTCAGCTCCGTTGCTCTGTAAAAGCTGCCTGTTTTGATGTACAGATTATGTCTCTGTTCAATTTTTGAACATTTTTGTACATGTTTGAATTCCATTCTTGTCACACAACTCTTGAATTTCTCCTGGACCTGTTTACACCTGGTACTAATATTCATCTCCTGTGAGTAATGGGATTTTATCATTCACACAGTTTCTTTAAAAATCTGCACATAACCGGCAAATAAGTTCTTCTGCATATTTTGGCTGCCTCCTGCAAATGCAAAATATTGTTTTAATTTTACAGGGAATCCCCCAAAATAAAAATAATAAAAAATCATTCATAAACAATGTTGTACATGTTAAGAATCTTACGTTGGTTGGACTTTTTTTGATCCTGTCTTTGTAAGCCTTTTATTCAGGCTCTGTTTGCGCTTTGGTCCTGCTAAAAGTGTGCTGTAATGCAGCTAAGCACTCAACTTGTCACACAACTCTTGAATTTCTGGAGTTTGTGCAGATTTTGAATTTATTTGTGTTTTGCAATGAATGCGTATCCTGTTTTGTATTCTTATAAGGGAAGAGAGCCCATGTGTGCGACAGAGAGCGAGAGAGAGAGAGAGAGAGAGAGAGAGAGAGATACACTGTACCAAGTTCGGGAAAAAAAGAAAATGCTGAATTTAGAGGGAGAAATTTTTATTCTGTCATCATTTACTCACCATCATGTTGACACAGGCTCAGTCACTTTCGTTGCATCTTTGTCCTTACAATAAATGTGAATGGTGTCTGAGTTTTCAACATTCTGCCTAACATGGTTTTTCTTTTCACATAATTACATAAATTCAATGCAAATCAATGTTTCATGTTCATTCATTTTATTTATTTGGCAAGTTTTCTTGTAATAAGCTTGATAAAGAGCAGTCAGATGGTAAATTTCACAGAATAAACACCAGCATAACATATTTTGCGATAGCAAATGGCTGACTGTTCATTTACCCTTAGGTTTCTTTGCTAATATCAGCAAAGTCACTTTCAAGGCAAAAGCAACTGACATTTGAGGTGTAGGTTTGAGGTTTAGGTTAGGGATGTAGGTTTTGTTCATTTAAAACTCAATAGAGCAACCTTAAAAACTGCATCTGTTTGGGAGAACTTTTAACTTGTTTTTAGCACCACACAGATGACATTTCACCTCAGAACTAAAATGGTAAATGGTCTTCATTTATATAGCACTTTTTTAACCTTATGGATACCAAAGCACTTTACACTGTGTCCCAATCACCCATTCACACACACACTCATACACCAATGACGGCAGAGCTGCCATCATTGGGGTGGTGGTGGTGGTGGTAGTGGGCTAAAGTACATAACTGTTAATCAGAGGGTTGCTGGTTTGATCCCCACAGTCACCACCATTGTGTCCTTGAGCAAGGCACTTAACTCCAGGTTGCTCCGGGGGGATTGTCCCTATAATAAGTGCACCATAAGTCGCTTTGGATAAAAGCCTCTACCAAATGCATAAATGTAAATGCCACGCAAGGTGCTAGCCTGCCATTTTGAGCAACTTGGGGTTCAGTGTCTTCCCCAAGGACACTTTGGCATGTGGAATCGAACCGCAAACCCTGCGATTAGTGGCTGACCCCCTCTCTACCACCTGAGCTCAGCCACCCCCAACTACCGCAATCTATGTAATGATCCACATTATTGCATTTTGAAAAAGTCTGCATATGGAAGGGAGGTTGAACAGCTGGCCGCCTGATGCATTCAAAACAACCTGGAGCCGAACACACTCAAAACGGCGGAGATGATTGTGGACTTCAGTAGGAACACTCTAACATTGATCCCTCTCACCATTCTAAACAGCACTGTAGCAGCAGTGGAGTCATTCAGGTTCCTGGGCACTACCAACTCACAGGACCTGAAGTGGGAGACCCACATTAACTTCACTGTGAAAAAGGCCCAGAAGATGTTGTACTACCTTCGCCAGCTGAAGAAGTTCAATCTGCCACTGGAGCTGCTGATACAGTTCTACTCAGCAGACATTGAGTCTGTCCTGTGTATATCTATAACTGTCTGGTTTGGTTCAGCTACTAAGTCATACAAAAAAAGACTGGAAAAGATTGTTCAGAATGCTGAGAGGATTATTGGCACTCCCCTACACACCCTGCTAGAACTGTACACTTACAGAGTAACAAAAAGGGCTCTTGACCCCACTCACCAAGAATACTTCCTTTTCAAACGTATGCCCTCTGGCCGGCACTACAGAGCACTGAGAACCAGATCAGCCAAACACAGGAACAGTTTTTTCCCACAGGCCATACTTTCCTTTTTGTCAACACAACCATGTGCATCCATTCCTGCTTGTATTGATATTTCATTTATATTCTTTACATATCCTACCTCTTCTTCAATACATTACATCACCTGCACATATCTGTATATAAAATATTTGAACAACATTATTGCTCTATTGTATATTTCTCTTATTATTTCTCTATTATATCTTATTTTTATTTTTTATGTCACTATAAATATATAAGTATATATGTTTAAATGTATATGTTTGTATGCACATATTTATATATGGTTGCATTCTCTTTGCACTGGAGGCTTTTGTCACCATGAAAATTCCTTTTGTGTGTAAGCATACTTGGCTCATTCTTACTTAATATTCATGAGATCAGGCCAATTCACTCACATGCTTGTGGTATTTGTTATCTAGCAACTCATTAGCAACATATATTTTTTTGAAAACATAGCGGCTTAAAAATTCACATTTTGAAGGTTAATCTTTCAATGAATTTGCTCTCGCAAGTATCATTTCAGAAACAACTGTCTGGCATAATGAATCACTTTGCAGGTGTAGCTCAAGCATATAAGCTTCACTAACCCTACCATAAAACATTTCCGAGCATTATAGCAAGTGAACAACTTCGCCAAACAGTTAACTGTTAAACATTCATCTGGTGACTGTTGTCCCTTCTCTGCTATCCCAAATTATTGTTGGCTTACTGTAGTGAATCAGGGCAAGGACAGGGTTCTTGATTTTTTTCTCAGATTTTTTTGATGTCACTCTATGATAGACTTTTTTTAACTAAAGCATCTTCCATAGTGTCCCATATTCCAGATAACCGGTGAAGGTCATCAAGCTTGGACTCTGTTTTATGTCCGTGTTTGGATTTTGCCTGGGTTTACCCATTTGGATTGACCTTTTGTATTTTGGACCTGGATTACATGTGAGTTTCGTTTGTTCACCCCCGTCTGCACTTCAATAAACTTCAGCTTGCACTTGGATCCATCCCTCCTGTGATTACTCCCAACAATCATTACAGAACAACTGACCCCAATATAGATTTAGCGGCTGAGGCTTTATTTTCTCTTCGTCAAGGGACTGACTCGATCGAGGTGTACACCTTACCTTTTGTGAACTGGTGAATTGCCTTAATTGTGGTGAAATGGTGTTCAAGGACTTTTATCATTTTGGGCTAAACAAACCATTAAAATCCTATCTGCCAGGAGGTCAGTGCAAGCTCTCATTAGTGGAGTTTATCAACTACACACTGAGGCTCTCACTCTCCTCCTTCACAGCGGGTTATGACGTCATCTCCACTGTGACCAACCACACCTCTCAATTGCTGCCAGCATTATCGACCAAGAAGTTCGATCCTCTGCGGCTGTCAGCACCCGAGCCAATTCCAGTTCACTAGCCAGTGCTCACGCCTGCCACGGTCCACGAGCCAGCGCCCACGTATGCCACGGTCCACGAGCCAGTGACCATGCCTGCCACGGTCAACAAACCAGTTCCTGAAGCCTCATCCATCCCAGAGCCAGCATCTGAAGCCTCAACCATCCCTGAGCAAGCTCCTGAAGCCTCGACCACTTCAGAGCCAGCATCCTCGGCCACGGAGGCACAGTAGTGCTCATGGCCACGGAGGTCATTCCCCTGTCACTGCCTGTGTTCACTGCCACGGAGGCCGTTCCCATCAATTCCTGTGCTCACGGCCACGGAGGTCATTCCCCTGTCACTTCCAGTCATTAAGATTGGATGAGATGCCTAAATTGAATGAATGGCGTGATGCTTACAACAAGTCTTCCTGATAGAACTATCATTTCAGCTTCCAGATCTCAATAATTGTGTATTTGCTCAGAAATTACATCAAATTTATTTTAAATCAGAGCAACTATCATTTAATCCAAACAGCCATTGTAGCAAAATAGATTAAAAATGTTGAATAAAATAAAAGTCGGGTTTAAAAAATGAATATTGTTTTCCACAGCTTTTCACTAACTGATCGCAAGGTAGAATGGAATTTAATTTATATTATAATAAATATGGTGGCGTAGTGGCTAGAGCACAGGGCTGCTAATCAGAAGGTTGCTGGTTCGAACCCCACAGTCACCACCATTGTGTCCTTGAGTAAGGCACTTAACTCCAGGTTGCTCCGGGGGGATTGTCCCTGTAATAAGGGCACTGTAAGTCGCTTTGGATAAAAGCGTCTGCCAAATGCATAAATGATCTGCATGAACGATAAGAATAAACAAGACATTGGCTACATATGATGATCTCTCTCTCTCTTTCTGAATTCAACTGCATTATTTGTGTATCCCATCATGCACATGTTGTTTTGAATATGTGGAAACTGCACAAACAGCAAATTAGTGAATTCATTTAATCAAACACTGTGCTTCACGGTTCCACAGAAAACTCAGCCAGCGGTCGTTTAATATGTGTAATTGAAATATCTTTCAATTATTTAAAATTGTTCCATTCACAGACCCTTCAAGTAAAGTGAAAAAGTAATGAAATAAACATCATGTGCATACCCTTTTTATTGATGCTGTGAGGAGTTTCTTGATGGTTGTCGTTTTAGAGGCATTAGATATACACCGATAAACCTCAACATTAAAACCACTGACAAGTGAAGTGAATAACATTTATTATCTCATTACAATGGCACCTGTAACATTTGGATATGGATATATTGGATAACATTTGGGTGGATATATTAAGCAGCAAGTCAACCATCAGTTCTAGTGTTGGAAGCAGGAAAAATGGGCAAGCGTAAAGATCTGAGCGACTTTGACAAGGGCCATGTTGTGATGGCTAGACGACTGTGTCAGAGCATCTCCAAAATGGCCAGTCTTGTGGGGTGTTCCCAGTATGTAGTGGTTAGTACCTACCAAAAGTGGCCCAAGGAAGGACAACCAGTGAACCGGCGACAGGGTCATGGGCGCCCAAGGCTCATTGATACGCGTGGGGAGCAAAGGCTACCCCGTCTGGTCCGATCCCACAGAAGAGCTACTGTTGCCATATAGCTGAAAAACTTAAGGCCATGATAGAAAGGTGTCAGAACACACAGTGCATCACAGCTTGCTGCATATGGGGCTGCGTAGCTGCAGAATGGTCAGAGTGCCCATGCTGTCCCCTGTCCACTGCCGGCCTGGTCTGATGAATCACATTTTCTTTTAGATCATCTGGACGGCCGGATGCATGTGCGTTGTTTACCTGGGGAAGTGATCGCAGCAGGATGCACTGTGGGAAGAAGGTAGGCCGGCAGAAACAGTGTGAAGCTCTGGGCAATGTTCTGCTGGGAAACCTTGGGTCCTGGCATTCATGTGGATGTTATTTTGACATGTACCACCTACATAAAGATTGTTGCAGGCCAGGTCCACCTCTTCATGGCAATAGTATTCCCTGATGTCAGTGCCCTCTTTCTGCAGAATAATGCGCCCTGCCACACTGCAAAAATTGTTCAGGAATGGTTTGAAGAACATGATAAAGAGTTCAAGGTGTTGACTTGGCCTCCAAATTCCCCAGATCTCAATCCGATTGAGCATCTTTGGGATGTGCTGGACCAACAAGTCTGATCCATGGATGCCCCACCTCACAACTTACAGGACTTAAAGGATCTGCTCCTAACGTGTTGGTGCCAGATACCACAGGACACCTTCAGAGGTCTTGTGGAGTCCATTCCTTGACCGGTCAGAGCTGTTTTGGTGGCACAAGGGGGACCTACACGATATTAGGCAGGTGGATTTAATGTTTTGGTTGATTGATGTATGTGCTGGCTCAAGCTGAATTGACTTGGCATGGCAAGAAACATTCTGCATTTTGTGTTTTTGCAACTGAAAGTGCCAAAGTTCATGCTCATTAAAACAGCTCAGAAGACATTTATATTTAGACCCATTTCTGAAACTTTATGACTTGTTGGAACTGCATACATTATTGAGTGCTTTATTTGAATCAATATGTAAAAATAAATCACAGTGATATTCACAATATGATATTTTATGAACAAATTTTTAGCTTAAAATTAAGATCTTTTTAAAGTTTTTGTGGTCTGTAACCCTAATCTGTATATATTTAAATGTGTATACTTTGTTTACTAATACTTACTATTATTACTGTTAATGGTTTTCATGCATTTTTGTTTATTTGGGTTTTACTGAGATCAATATTGGACTGCTCGTCTAAATAATTCAACTGGCTGATAGCTGTTAATACAATAGTGATAATGATGTTACCTAGTGGTATTTAATGTATTTATTTATTTATTTCATTTATAATTTAATTTAATTTATGAATAGGTTTTAGTGGATGGTCAATACTGCTTAAAAATATACTTGTAGTATATATTAATGTGCTAAGTCGACAAATCTACAATATCATCTACACTTTTTGACATCTTTTTGACTGTAATAAACTAAAGCTATTTGTTTAATTTAATGGGAAATTTTAGTAGATAGTAATAGTCAATACTGCTTAAAAATCATCTGCACCTTAAAAACATTGTATAATTGTATATTATAATTATAATTATTAGTTCCTCTTAACTAATTATTTTTAATAATAATTAATAATAATTAAAAAAGTATAGTTGTAACGATTGATTATTTTTATTAGTATTATTATTAGATGTAATTATTATTTAAGCATTAGTGTCTTTTTTTGTTGCCATTGTATAAAAGACACTCATCAGGTCATGTTGTCCTGGATTTTACCACGGTTAAGGGGGTTTATTAATCCTGCTTTTTCAAAGTGTAATTTGAAATCGAGTGACATTTGACCTACTGCCATCATATAAATACTGCTGCACCCTCGAGAAAATTATTTTGTCAAGGCAGTGTTATCACCCCTATGCTTTCAAAACGATTTAAAGAAGAGCACACAGTACTCTGTGCAATAAGTGAAAATGAAATGGTTTAGCGCCACTCCACAGAAAATGAGATGTCGTTCACTCTATAACTAGCCACGTTCACACACAGTCCCAATGCAGCAGCACTGAGGTGAAGAATAAATGATACAGCACAGACGCTCCCACAAAGATCAGATGCTGAATGTGTGTAATAAAAACAGCAGATTAGCTTTTGATGAAAAAGCAAAACAAAAGAAGTATTGCCTCAATATATTTAAATGCTCTGGCAGGAGTTTATACATTGTGCATTGCTGTTTATTAATACAAATAGCACTAATAACAGGCTGACCAGGAGATTTATTTCTGTCACATCCTCATACACTCGTAAAGTTTTACTCAGAACTGTCACTGGCCGAATCTAACTCTAAGACACCACATTTATTGAGAAGGCACAGATAAACAAACCTCTTTTAGAAGACTATGTAGAGCAGAAGTGTTTATAAGATTGTAACGGGGTTCAGAATGTGCAAGGAGGTGGCGGGAACCGGCAGAGCAGTCAAAATAACTTTAATGATATAAATCAACTAAAGCAAACATAAACACACAGACTCTCTCTCTCTCTCTCTCACACACACACACACACACACACACACACACACACTCTCTCTTTGAACGGTGCCTCCGGCTGGTCTTTATCCCCTCCCGGCTGATTAGGACAATTCAGCGCTGAGTGTGTGTCCTCACGACCTGGCCACGCCCTCCTCCTCCTCACAAAGATGTATCATAACTGCTGGAAAAATCTGGGGAAACATATAACAGTTTTTATTGTTTGTCTATGAATAACATGAAAAACACAAAAGATTCAGGGGTATGTTATAAACAGGCACTGAACACCAGGATAAAACAGAACTCAAATGTGTAAGCAATAATATAATACTTAAAAGTATTCCAAAAGAACAAAACAAAGACTTGAATTTGACCTGACCGGACTTGACATGACTTGACTTGACTTTGGCAAGATCTGCATGGGGTCACAATGCAAACATTGCCAGAGAGATTTAAAGAAGTTGAATATGCACACACACACACACACACACACACACACACACACTAACCAATAAATCACCAAACAACACAGATGGCATACACAATGAACAAAAATAATACAAGGTTGATATGTACAGAATGATATTCAAATATATACGTGTATATATATATATATATATATATATATATATATAAAGGCAGTTTCCTAAAACACAAGTTAGTTGCATGTAAGTAGTACTTAACTACATTTCCCTAAAGCATCATTGTGTAAGTATTACATGAAAATGTGAGAAAACAAATCTTAAACGTATCTTTCTTGATTCTGTTTATCAGAGACATATGGACATTTAATAAATTGGATTAATGTATTTGGATAATCGGAAAGCCCTTGTAAACATTTATGATGATACAAAAGTGTTGAAAAAAAGCACATAAAAAAACCCAACATTGCTGTCTCTGCAGTCGTTGCATGCAAGGTCATAAGCCGAAATGTACATTACAGATAACACAGAATAACTCAATGTTGGCCTACTTTGGCAATAGACAGATGATATGTTTTCATTTATTATATAGATTTCACAAGTGCACATATGATATGTGACCCTACAGTATAATATTAAATAAATTTGCTTAAATAAATAATTAAACAAATCATTGTTGACAAAGGAGATTACAGTGAGAGTGTGTAATGAGTGATTCATTCTCTCTCTACCTCCAGTTGTGGCTTCGAATCTGCTCCAGGAGTCTATAGTGTGTTTACATGACAGTCACAAATTGTATGTTGCATAATGGCTGTAAGGCTGCAAGTGCACAGTAGACCTCTAACCAGATGATCTAATGCATCCAATAGAGTGTCTCTCTATATCGAGAGCTTGAGTAGTGCAATACTGATGCAAGCCATTTCAGTTTCCAGCCAAAGGAGCAAAACTTTCAGCTACTTAAGAGCCCCTTATAATGATTCACCTTGCATGCAATCACGTTATTTCTTGGGTCTCTACAGAATGGAAAAATGCTGCAGCAAAAAAAATATGATTTGGTTGAATGGTAGCTTAAAATGTATGGAAGAAAAATATATTAGCAATGCAATAAAACAACACATGCAATTTTCTGGTAAAATATTGTAAAAAAATAAAATAAAAATAAAATAAATATGATTTATTTAAATATGAATAGTTAGCAGTGAAAATGTACATTAACAAGACAATGCATGTACTTTTACAATAAAGTATTATTAAAAAAGGGCATTCCCGGAAGGCCCTGCGTGGCCCATCACATTTCATTCTTTTTATTTAAATATGTGTTTCTTTTTCTTTTTGATATTAGTTATATGGGGTGTTAGAGCTGGCCAAATCATGGTTTATCGCCGTGATGAACGTGATGTCACCTCAGCTCCAATTATGGGAGTGTAAAGTGTACAGTCGATCGGCAATTCTGAATCTTACTGGAAATA
The DNA here is from genome assembly GCA_032164185.1 of Moxostoma hubbsi. Taxonomy (NCBI): domain Eukaryota; kingdom Metazoa; phylum Chordata; class Actinopteri; order Cypriniformes; family Catostomidae; genus Moxostoma; species Moxostoma hubbsi. Next base: position 40,254,889 of record JAVLUX010000016.1, on the reverse strand, counting down.
GTGGGTCATCTGGGTATTGCTTGCCTACTGGTAAATTAATGTTGAGGATTTGGACATACCACTCCATTGACATACTGTTTTTGGAATACTACATACTATAGATACTATATTCTTTTTATTCTGTGAATTTCTGGCAACCACAGTTCAGTCAGCTTTTCATTGTCAATTTAACTGGATTTTATTAATAGTGTACTTAATAATCTACATGTTGGTTTGGGAAACAGGTGTTACTCCATTTTAATGTAATATATGGTGTTAGTTAAAGGGGTCATATAAGAGGTCATTGTACTATAAAAAATATACTGTAAGTTTCAGAACTCAAAACTTCCAAATCTTGTAAATCTTGAGTATTTGTTGAAAACAAGCTGCCACAATTCTCCATTCTCTACTTCCTCCACATTATGATGTCACACTGTGGTAGACATTTGCATGTGACCTACTCCAACAACACATCAATACCCACTTACCCTTATCACTTCTGTAGCCAGTAGTGTCGAGCAGTAATATGGCAGGTCAGTCAAGAGTAGAGAGCCAATCAGAACAGTGGGCGCAGTGAGCACCAAAAACCGAGCGTTTCTGAAAGAGTCAGAATGAGGGTGGAAAATGATTATGTTTTACAAATATATAAGACTGTTTTTGTGTGAAAAACTTGTGGATGGGGACGATTTTTATCTAAGGATGTGCCCCTGGTCAAATGTTCTTTACATCCACCTTCAGTTTCACTTTCTTTTTATGTTGTCCTGTTAGTGACATTCTGTGCTCATTCACATTGGCCCCAGCAAGCTAGGCCTGTTCCTAATGTGTCTTGGACTTTAGCTTTTTCTTTACATGTGTAACCAGTCCTGCTCGACCTGCTCCGATTAGGATTCGAAACTGTGTCAGCCGGCATGGAAGGCGGGTGCACTAATGAGGAGGCTATAGGATACAGTGTCTAGCGTCAGTCGCTAATGCGCCTCTTGAGACCAGGGTAGGGTTGCACCAGCTGTGCATAAGGCCTTACATAAGTTGGAATGTAAAGTTCACAATAAGGTCTTAGTAACTACGTAAGTTTGTAACTTAGTCAGTGCTTAATTTTGTTGCACCACCTGTTATTGAGGCAAGACTTAACTAGTAGGTTGTAAGCTCCCCATAAAGTAATGTGTAGTTGCAAAATATGACATTTACCTGTCCTGATCCAATAAGCAGCCTTCAAATTTGATACAGAAGTATTAAAAAGACATGCATTTAATTTTATCATGTTATTGTTGATGTTCAAACCTTGTAACACGTAATTGACAGTTGTTATAAATTAAATCCCCATGTTGTTCAATTCTGCTTTGTATTTGCCTTTATGACAATTTACCGTTGTTTGTGCATAGTATCCAGAGTTCAGCTATGGTATTAGTAAGATCATGTTAATCAGAGTAAAAAAAAACACCATGGTTCGATGTAAATATTGTATGTAATTAATTTGTATAAAATAATAATAATAATCTATGGAATTTGTGTCTCAGATCAGCTGGGTTTATAACAGAGAATTCTGTGTCAAATTCAAATGGGTCACATGTGACTCGTACCCGTGGTCCAGACCTCAGTGACCTCTTAGCTGGCTACGGCCATGCATGAGAGGTCTATGTAAATGAAGCGGAGCAAAATGTAATTTGCTATATCTGTAATAAATAAGTAATTGCACTTTAGACATCTGAGAACCATGTCTATTCTTAACACAAAGTCTAAACTCTGAGCAATTGATCACTTTTTACTAACCATGATGTGTGTGTCAGTAGATCAATATGATTAATTATTCTATATAATTTAATGCAGCCTACATCAAATTATATTATACATCCGACATTCTAACACATAGCATACAGCCCATTCACACTACCACACTCCATATTTCTGCTTGACAGGGAATGGAATATATAATAGGACGCAAACTGCACAATAACCGGAGAACAACCACAGAAATAAATTGCACTTGACAAAACTCATTCATGCTTTGAGCGGGCTATTTCATTTAGACTTAGCCCATTCTTGCACGAAAGTATCAAAACTTAATGGGCATACCAACTGAATTTGCACGTAGGACATATCCAATAGCACTGCGCTTAAGATGTACAAGATGTACAAGATGTACAAGTTTTGAAATGATCATGAAAATAGAAAACTGTCCCATAGTAATATTATTAACAATAATGTTATTATTATTTTATAATACTAATGGAAGAGCTTCTATCGCTTGTTGCATTATCACGTAACGCCTGGCTAGGACACAGGTTTCAGTGTTGTTTCAGGTATTTTCTACAACAGGCAATTTATTCAGGTAATTGAAATGCTTTAAGCATTTAACTTTTACTTTATTATTTTCATTCCTTTCATATTGATTTAGTCGATATATTGCCATTTACAGTATGTTCTTCCCACTCATGTTAAGCACCCATACAGTAGTTCAGCTGGCTGGTCTGTATTTGGAAGCATAAGGGGAATGCTCTTGAGGGCCCCACATATGTATTATTGCATAAGCAGCGGTACATCTCTGTGTCAGGGCTTTGTGGATGGGGTTTCAGTTTAGTCTGCTCATAATGCTTTTTCCTAAATGGAGAATACACAGTCATGTAATTAAACCTCTCTCTTCTTGGGTATAGGTTTAAATGTCACAGAACAGAAAGACAGTATATAACATATCAGAATGTCGTTCACCTTTGATACCAGCTGAGCTATAAAGTAGTACCTGCCTACTTAACATCAGCTGGTAATGTATTCCCAAGGCCATTATGTTTCTAAGGAAAATACAAGTCATGAAGGTCATCTTTCTTCGTTTTTAAAGCAACCGACAACATCTGATAAGCAGTCTGCTACAACTTCTGAGAGACCTAGAGGATGAATGTATTCGTGCTTATGTATTAATGTATTTTCATAGCTCGGGACACTTTATGTAATTCTTGGTTATGTTTTATCAACTTTGTTTGAGGTCTGAAAGGGTTAAGAAAATTATCCATTTGCTTTTCTTGTAATCTAATTGCTGTGTAGAAGAGATGATCGCTGCAATTAACTCTAGTTTTGAGAGATTGTCAATAGATTTGATTGATTGAAGTCTGTGATATTCTTGGTGAATCTTTGAAAGATATTCAAGAGTTTGGTTGGAGGCAGTTAGCAAGTCTGTGCAATCACTTTGTTGTTGTCTGTGCGATCATTCGTAGAAACTGCTGCAGCCCATTGCAGGAAGGTGCCTCGATTTGTTCCTGACAGGGTGACAGAGCTCTAACCCTGACCATATTGAGCCAGTAATCATCCTGTCAGACACAAAGCTGGGGCACCTTTCTTGACAAAACCTGTGCTGATAAAGGACATTTCAGCGTCATTACTGTTGCTCAAGGATTGCAAAACAAGCACATCATGTTATAATGAAAATTAAGTTTTCTTACTGCTGTTCTGTGCATAAAACATCCACTGCATGTCAGGAACAGACATCGCATTTGTCTTGTAATTCATTACAAACTGCTTCAATGTTGCATTTATGTTCTGATGAAGTTTAAAATGAAAGACAATAAGATATTTTGATCACACTTTAAAAGTCCCACAGGAAAGACAAATCGGTAATAATTTACAATAAATTGTAATTGTTAACATAGTTAACTACATTAGTTAACATGAACTAACAATTAACAACTTTTTATGAAACAGTTTTAAAATGACAAGAGTTATAAACTAGCAGTACTTAATGCATTAGTGAACATTTATTTTTGATAAATTACCATTAACCAAGATTAATAAATGCTGTCGAAACATATTGTTCATTGTAAGTTCATGATACATAATGCATTTACTGTGTTACTGAAAATTAAGATCTCTTTATTATCTCAGTTGCTTCTGCTGGACAGCAGCGAGATTAAATGCTGATCAAATGGAGACATTTGCTTCGATCTCCAGAAAATCAGACCACAGCGATCTTACGCGTATCCTATTGAGAGTCAGCAGAGATCTCAACAATGTCTTAAAATGTGCTCTCTTTTTCCAAGATCTGCAACCAAAAGTCAGAGCTCTGAATATGAACTCAAACACGGCCTGAAATTCAGCTCAGGATTTCTGGAGTTTCATTAGTGGAACGATCTAAATCAAACGCTTTAAATGAAGAGAGCGGACAGTGAGCATATTTGCTGAACTTATAGATGATTAAACCCGTTCATTTGACATGCAAACGGCTCTGCAAGCGAGCAACATAAAACTATCGCTCCTGTTTATGCCCAACGAATCTGATTACATGTGCACGACACTGGAGCAATAGTCTTGTCTCTTCACAACGTGCTGCTTACTCTTAATACAACAACTTTGACAAGAAAGGTAGAAACAGCAAAAATTCTTTGTGTAAAATGCAACTGGAACTACACGGCTGCAGAATGGAAAGAAATGACTAAAACTCATAACTTCCTCCTTACAAACACATGTCAAGTCTGTCATGTCCATCTCTCTCCATCAGCTCCATCTGATGTATACAGGTCTTGTAAATTAGTCAATTTTAATCATATAGGTAGCCCTTTATGTACTGGTAATATACATACGTACAGTAATAATATAAATATGGTAATATTAATAATATACATGACTAAAATTCAAAATATACTTTTACCATTAATCTTTAATATACATATTCTTACTTATTACTGATTTAGCAGCAAGGTCCTCTCTTTCAGGATTTCATCTGTTCATTTTATGTGCATTTTGCATTCAGACTTTTTAACAGAAAAATTTCAATTTTGTCATCTCTCACCTTCATGTTTCATATGACTTTCTTTCATCTGTAGGACACAATAAGAGCTGGTTAGTATAAAAAAAAAAAAGATGAATGAAAGTATATTGGTGACTGGGACATTCTGCCTTACATCTCTGTTTGTGTTCCACAGAAGAGAAAAACTCTGAAAATATGAAATTGGAACAACATTTGTTTATTATTTGTTAAAGGTATTTTCCAAGAACAACAATGTAAATGTAAGTTACCACATGAATGTGTGTCTTGCTGGGAAACAAGTGACTCAGGAGATGGGCTAGAATGAAGGATGTATACTTAAACAATCAGTCTGAATTAAGAAAAGTACTGTAGCCCCCTTTAGATTTATGGGAGATAAAATTATGATGTTTTAGTATTACAAGTTTAATGAAGATGGCATGAGTGTTTTATATTTAAATAAATATACAAATAAAAAGGGATACACGTCTATAGAATAGGAATGAACGTGTGTGTGCTGACAGAGGTCAGGCTGTCATAGGTCCAGATGCTCAGAGTCAAAAGGTCATCATCTATTGTGACGTATACCTGAATCTCACAGACAGTTGCTGTATGCTTGTGGAAGGCCAATGTCAGAGATGTAAAGATGCAATGCTGAATTTATGGCATCACTCTATATTTTAACTCCTTGCAGCAGACAGAGCAAAACCCAAGTCTATTTTGAGCTGGTAAGAGCTTTCCAGAATAATCAATCACTGGCCAAACATCTAGCTACTATAATATAATGAAATAATAATGAGTGATATGTTGCAGGCAAAAATAAAATAAATAAATAAATAATATATATATATATATATATATATATATATATATATATATATATATATATATATATATATATATATATATATATATATATATACAGATTGTTTTCAAGTTTAGCCCATATGCTTTAGCAATAATAAACACCAACACAAATCATGAATATTGCAGCAATTGCCTTGTGATACTTGAGGACAGTAGACATGCTTGATTTAATGTGCTTTAAATGTAATTCATGCTGTTGATCTTTATTAATTATGCTTTATACTGGCTATTTATTATATTGTATATGAAGTTTTAAGTGTTAATGGAATGACACAAGATTGAATCTTTGCTCATTTTTGCCAGACTAAAATCTGCTAAGTAAAATGAATGTACAGTATGTGTGTATGATGTATGGCATTTTGTCTGTTCTGTTTTTTGTTTTTTTATTTAGCTTGGACTGAAGTTAGTTGGTCTGTGGTTCGCATCATTCTGAGTTTGAGTATTATGTAATAACTACACGGTGTAAAGTATTTGTAAAACATTAGTTAATAGTTAATTCATGATTTATAAACCATTGTTCTTACATTGTTAATACATTAATAGAGTAAACACAAATAGTATGTAATTAATGTATATTTTCTGTAGCAGATGATTTATTATTGATTAATAAGTTCATACTTTATATAAGCAGTTTGATCATTGTATTTCATCCTTAGTAAACAACTTGTTAATCATACATAATGAGTGTATTTCAGTTAATGCAAACCAGTGGTAAATAATTATTTTATGAGAACATTGAAAAGTTAATCATTAATAAATAAATGATATAAACATATATGTATGAAATTAATTTGACATGCATTTGTTCAATGAATGTGTTCATAACTGTTTTAGGAACACTTATTAGTAAAGCAATTAATGATTAATAAAGCAACTCCTAATGCAAGACCCTAATAAACTTGTCAGGGTTTATTTTGCGATGATGTCCTATTTACAGTTTATTATCCCTTAGGTATTCCAGGACCTAGTGGCAATAGAAGAGGTGTAGAGTTTGTGATCTGATAAAGAGCTGTCGATTCAGTGAGGGTTGTCGGGTGAATGGTCCAGTCTTTTGTTGACAAGAATGATAGCTTTCATTTGCATGCTAAAGCTGCAGCTGCCCTCTCAAGATGGATGAGGGTCCCGGCTTCACCCCTCACCGTAATCCTACACAATAGAAACACACTATTAAACAGGGCCAAATGGACAAGCGTTTATACAGTGCATCGGGAACCAAAATCTCCTTGACTTCTTATACTCTTTGAGGGGTTACCACAAGAGACTGTTTGTCCTGCAAATATACTCAATAGACAACAACATATAGCAGTAGGTCTCAACTGGTTTTGCTTCAGGATTTGGATCAAGTGGTGACCCAACACAATACCAAAATTGTCTATCGTACAAAAGTAAACAAAAATTATGTTTAAATTGAACATTAAAATGTATTAATATTACCGTGAACTGATTTATTGATCATTTAATTCTGAAATTTCTTTACATTTCGATTGTGTGTTGCTCTTGGCCAATGTTTCAGTGTACAAAACACATTGGGCCTCAATCACTAACCAATGTGTATTTTTTTTTTTTTAGATTTTCCTGTTTGTATGTTGTATTATGTATTTATATTATAATTTTTTTTCACCCTAAAAAAACACAAACTTGGCCAGATGGTCCCAAATCCCAATCGCTACTCCTTGTTTTTTTTCATCAAAATCTTATCTTGCCATCTGAAATACCAGAGCACTCTTTGCGCAAAGTCAGCATTCATCGGTGCGAACCTCAGCAATCAGCGGTGAGTTTAACAACGCTCATTGGCATGTGCAACAGCATTCAGTCGTCATCAGTTGTGCGAACCGGAGCACACGTTTAAGCTTTTCTGGTGATAGTTTGGTTACACTGCTTTGCTAAACATGGATCGCACAGTTTTGGTGAGCATTTGAAAGCGTCTGTTTCAATCAAATGTATTTATGTTGTGCGGTCAAATCTACAGATTTAAAAAGTGATCACCGCAGTTGTTACAGAAATATTGTCAGCACATACTGGATGCACATTAGGCAATAAAAGCAATTGATTTTGAAAACTGAACGTTCAAAGAAAATGCACTGAAAATTATTCTTGGGAACACTTGAAACATGCTTTGCTGCTCTCTTATTAGATTCCTCCAATAGGAGGGAATCTATTGTTATTGACAGCTTTATTAGATTCCTCCGATAACCCGTAACCCTAACCCTAACCCGCCCCTAACCCTAACCCCTAACCCAGAATTCAATATAATGATTCCAGATTTCTTCATCAACTGTTTATGTTCACTTGAGACAAAACAGACTCACCAATATATCATGTATTTTGAGATTTTGTTGTATGAAATTGTCCGTTCAAACGCAAGAAGCAGCGAATGCGATCTCTCATCGGGGCTCGTGAGTTAGACGTGACGCTGCTCGCTGTTTCACACAAACATTTATTTGAGTTTTGCCATTTGTTGAGTTGAATAGTGTAAAATCGCTTGAATATTCAAACTGGGAAGCAGTAAAACACATCTCACTGACCTTTGTGCAGTAATTCTCATCGGGGCTCGTGCGTTAGACGCGACGCGGCTGTATATTCCATTTGTATATTTCGCTGTTTCACACAAACTGCGCGCAAACATTTTTTTGAGTTGTTTTGCCATTTGTTGAGTTGAATGGTGTAAAATTGATTGAAAGTTCAAACAGGAAAGTGTTAAAAACACATACAACAGACAAACCTTCGTGAAGATGCGAGTAAAAATGAGATCGCCTCACTATCGCGTGCTGTCAGAGACAACGCAGATGAAACATCATTCTCGGAAGTATTGATACTTTAGGATCGATCCGCCCATCCCTTCTTTCTTTTGATATATGTTTCATGTTTGTGTGATAAGTTGTTCGCGGAGTTTCACTTGATTTTTCTGACGTGTATCAGACAGATGATCGCTAGATACGGCGCACCCGGTTTATTTTCGTTATTTTACAAAAGCTCAAGGTTTTGTTGTTATTGTAAGTGTACACAAATAAAAGTAGACCTTTTATAGTTTGTAATGATCTCTTCTATGTATCTGAATTGGGAAAAAATGACGCAGTATTTCGTTTAAGTTTTTTCCGCTGTTTAGAAAAATGCATCTAAAAGGACATCACAGCGCCAGTGTTGACCCCCGTAATAATGCCAGAATTCAATAATTCCCGATTTCAAACTGCTTGCAAAGATTTATTTGAGTTGTTTTGCCATTTGTTGAGTTGAATAGTGTAAAATCGCTTGAATATTCAAACTGGGAAGAAGTAAAACACATCTCACTTACCTTTGTGCAGTAACTCTCATCGGGACTCGTGAGTTAGACGCGACGCATCTCGCTGTTTCACACAAAACTGCTCACAAACATTTATTTGAGATGATTTGCCATTTGTTGAGATGAATAGTATAAAATCGCGTGAATGTTCCAAATGTCAAGCATTAAACACACAATTGAAACCTTTGTGCAGACACAGGCAAAATCCATCTGGCTTCTAAGTCTGGAGCTCCACCCACTAGTAGACAGAATTGCTCCATTAGAGAGATTTCTCCAGTAAAAGTGCATTTGGTAGACAGAGTTACACCAGCAGAGGGAGCCTCTTTGCTCAGCCAATGTAAGTGAATGGGATTTTACTTGTAGACCGTATTAATAGTTAATTAATTAATTAATTAATAGCCAACATAGTTATGTCATCTTGAAGCATGTTAGGTTTGAAAAACCATCAGTCAAAATTACATTTGGTTTATTGACACTAATATATTGAGGCAATGTGGTCATTTACATAAACACGCACCTTTCAGCCATTTTGTATTGTATTCATTTTTGCTAAGTAACAAATTGAAAGACATCAATTCTACACATGGGTTCCAAATGTCAAGTCAATTGGATCTACGGTTCAAGAGAAGAAGAGTTTTGAATGTTTCCCCAAATTTTCACTGTACAGGACAATCCATCACGCAGAACCTTATGGGTCCTTGAGGCTTTTTTGTTCCCAATGAGAAATGAGGCAAGTATACCAAGTTTTAGAATATTTGGAAAATTGGGGTGAAAATGCCATCATTTTGAAAATGTGACATGTGGGCGTGGCCTGTAGCGAACCGCTAAGGGCGAATGTTGGCAATTCTTTGCACAGTACTTCAAAGGGATGTTATCTTGAAGCATGTCAGGTTTTAAAATCCCTCAGTCAAAATTACATTTGATTTATTGACATATATTGATTAAATGTGGACATTTACATAAACACGCCCCTTTCAGCCATTTTTAATCGTACCTTATGGGTCCTTGAGGCTTTTTTGTTCCCAGTGAGAAATTAGTCAATTTTACCTGTTTTTAGAATAATTGGGAAAATGGGGTGAAAATGCCATCATTTTGAAAATGTGACATTTGGGCGTGGCCTGTAGCGAACCGCTAAGGGCGAATGTGGGCAGTTCTTTGCACATTAGTTCAAAGAGATGTTATCTTGAAGACTTTGTCCAAAATTCCCATTTTCTGTTCAAAAATGTCCTAATTTGGTACATTGATACTACAGGCCAACAGTAACCCTCAAACCAAGAATGGCCCACATTCACCCTTAAGGGGCGCATCAAACCATGCCCAAATGTCGCATTTTCAAAGTGATGGCATTTCCACCCCATTTATTCAAATCTTCTGAAACTTAATGTACATACCTCATTTCTCATTGTAAACAAAAAAGCCTCCAGGATCCATAAGGTCCGGCATGATGGATTTTCCTGTACACTGAAAATGTTTAGTTTAGGATTCAGACAGAAAGACATGTTTTTTGGATTTCTTCATTGGGAGGGTTTAACCCCAACCCTCTACTGATCAATTTTAAATGATTTGCCATTTTGAGGAGGAATCGCATTGCTGCTTGCAGCTATATTTAGATTCCTCCGATAGGAGGGAATCTATTGTTATTGACAGTTTTATTATTATTATTATTATTATTATTATTATTATTATTATTAGATTCCTCCGATAGGAGGGAATCTATTGTTATTGACAGTTTTATTATTATTATTATTATTATTATTATTATTATTATTATTATTATTATTCTTCTTCTCCTTGAGCCCCAATATCTCAAAAAGTCACTGGTCAAAAATTTTCTAAATTGGCACATTGATACTCCATGCCAACGGGTACCCCCAAACCAAGAATGGCCCACATTCGCCCATAGGTGGCGCTACAGGCCACGCCCCAAAAAAATATTTTCAAAGTCATGGCATTTCCAAGCCATTTGTCCAATTATTCTCAAACCTGGTGTACATGCCTCATTTCTCATGGGGAACAAAAAAGCCTCAAGGACCCATAACTTCTGCCCTAATGGATTTTCCTGTACAGTGAAAATTTGCCAAAACCTACAAAACTCTTCTTCTCCTGAACCGTAGCTCCAATATACTTGAAATTTGGTACGCATGTGTAGAATTGATGTCTTTGAAAACGTTACTTAGCAAAAATGAATACGATATAAAATGGCTGAAAGGGGCGTGTTTATGTAAATGTCCACATTTAATCAATATATATGTCAATATATCAAATGTAATTTTGACCCAGGGTTTTTCAAACCTAACATTCTTCAAGATAACATCCCTTTGAAGTACTGTGCAAAGAATTGCCCACATTCGCCCTTAGCGGTTCGCTACAGGCCACGCCCAAATGTCACATTTTCAAAATGATGGCATTTTCACCACAATTTTCGAAATATTCTAAAACTTGGTATACTTGCCTCATTTCTCATTGGGAACAAAAAAGCCTCAAGGACCCATAAGGTACGATTAAAAATGGCTGAAAGGGGCGTGTTTATGTAAATGTCCACATTTAATCAATATATAAGTCAATAAATCAAATGTAATTTTGACTGAGGGATTTTAAACCTGACATGCTTCAAGATAACATCCCTTTGAAGTACTGTGCAAAGAATTGCCGACATTCGCCCTTAGCGGTTCGCTACAGGCCACGCCCAAATGTCACATTTTCAAAATGATGGCACTTTCACCCCAATTTTCCAAATATTCTAAAACTTGGTATACTTGCCTCATTTCTCATTTGGAACAAAAAAGCCTCAAGGACCCATAACTTCTGCCCTAATGGATTGTCCTGTACAGTGAAAATTTGCCAAAACCTACAAAAGTCTTCTTCTCTTGAACCGTAGATCCAATTGACTTGACATTTGGTACCCATGTGTAGAATTGATGTCTTTCAATTTGTTACTTAGCAAAAATGAATACAATACAAAATGGCTGAAAGGTGCGTGTTTATGTAAATGACCACATTGCCTCAATATATTAGTGTCAATAAACCAAATGTAAATTTGATTGATGGTTTTTCAAACCTAACATGCTTCAAGATGACATAACTATGTTGGCTTGAGAAAGCCAACATATTGTTATGTTACATACATTTATTATTATTATTATTAATAATACTATTTTACTTACTAAAATTTCAACAACCTCACCTCTAAGAGCTTTAATGCTATAAGTACCCAACTTGCCACAGACCTGGGGACTGTTCTGAAGTTTGCTGCTATGTCTTTTTTTACCTGATGCGACTTAAGCTTTTTATATAAATGACGATCAAAAATGTAAAAAATCCCATTGATTTACAATGGCTGAGCAAAAATGCCCCCTCTACTGGATCAATACGGTCTACAAGTAAAATCCCATTCACTTACATTGGCTGAGCAAAGAGGCTCCCTCTGCTGGTGTAACTCTGTCTACCAAATGCACTTTTACTGGAGAAATCTCTCTAATGGAGCAATTCTGGCTACTAGTGGGTGGAGCTCCCGACTTTCTCGGCCAGAAGAATTTTGCCTGCGTTTGCACAAAGGTATGTCAATTGTGTGTGTTTAATGCTTGACATTTGGAACATTCACGCGATTTTATACTATTCATCTCAACAAATGGTAAAACAACTCATATAAATGTTTTCGAGCAGTTTGTGTGAAACAGCGATAATCGTCGCGTCTAACGCACGAGCCCCGATGAGAGTTACTGCACAAGGTCAGTGAGATGTATTTTACTGCTTCCCAGTTTGAATATTCAAGCGATTTTACACTATTCAACTCAACAAATGGCAAAACAACTCAAATAAATGTTTGTGATCAGTTTTGTGTGAAACCGCGAGATGCGTCGCGTCTAACGCACGAGCCCCGATGAGAGTTACTGCACAAATAAGGTCAGTGAGATGTGTTTTACTACTTCCCAGTTTGAATATTCAAGCGATTTTACACTATTCAACTCAACAAATGGCATACAACTCAAATAAATCGGGAATCATTATTGAATTCTGGCATTATTACGGGGGTCAACAATGGCGCTGTAATGTCCTTTCAGATGCATTGTTCTAAACAGCGGAAAAAACTTAAACAAAATACTGCGTCATTTTTGCCCATTCAGATACATGGAAGAGATCATTACAAACTGTAAAAGGTCTACTTTTATTTGTGTACACTTACAATACAACAAAACCTTGAGCTTTTGTAAAATAACGAAAATAAACAGGGTAAATCGAATCTGTCTTTGCGATAATCTGTCTGATACACGTCAGAAAAATCAAGTGAAACTCCGCGAACACTTATCACACAAACATGAAACATATGTCTAAAGAAAGAAGGGATGGACGGATCGATCCTAAAGTATCAATACTTCCGAGAATGATGTTTCATCTGCGTGTTCTCTGACAGCACGCGATAGTGACGCGATCTCATTTTTACTCGCGTCTTCAATGCGAGCAATGTTTGTCTGTTGTATGTGTTTTTAACACTTTCCTGTTTGAACTTTCAAGCGATTTTACACCATTCAACTCAACAAATGGCAAAACAACTCAAATAAATATTTGTGTGAAACAGGGAGCAGCGTCAAGTCTAACTCACGAGCCCCGATGAGAGATCGCATTCGCTTCTTCTTGCGTTTGAACGGACACTTTCATACAACCATACATGATATATTGTCTGTTTTGTCTCAAGTGAACATAAACAGTTGATGAAGAAATCGCGAATCTAAATCTAGTATCAACACTTCCGAGAATGATTTATCAGCGTTGTGTCTGACAGCGCGAGGCGATCTCATTTTTACTCGCATCTTCATGGAGGTTTGTCGGTTGTATGTAGTTTCACAATCTCAATCAATTAATCTCTGAAATGAATACAGATGTAACAGCACGAAAATAATGAGACTTCACAGTTCTCAAAAGATTAAACTCAATGAAACAAGCCGCACAGACTGTGCCTTGAATGAAATGCGTTTAAAATCCTCTTAAAGAGACAGTAACAATTTTCCAAGTAAATAAAAAGTAGGCCTACAAATGGTTTTTACCCCAAAAATAAATTTCTCTCATCGTATACTCACCCTCATTCCATCCCAGATGTGTATTATTTCCTTTCTTCTGGTGAACACAAATTAAGCTTTTTAGAAGATTATCTCAACCCTGTTGGACCTTTCAATGACTTGAATGGTGATCAGAACTCAGAAGCTACAAAAATCACATAAATGCAGCATAAAAGTAATCCATACCACTCCAGTGGTTTAATCCATGCCTTCAGAAGTGATATTATAGGTGTGGGTTAGAAACAGACCTATATATATATATATATATACTTCAAGATGACATCACTCTGAAGTACTGCGTAAAGAATATCCCACATTCTCCCTTAGGGGGCGCTACAGGCCAAGCCCAAAATTCCTATTTTCTGGTCAAAAATGTTCTAATTTTGTATATTGATACTACAGACCACCAGGAATCCACAAACCAAGAATGGCCCACATTCGCCCTTAGGGGGCGCTACAGGCCACGCCCTAAATTCCCATTTGCTGGTCAAAAATGTTCTAATTTGGTACATTGATACTACAGGCCAACAGGAACCCACAAACAAATAATTGCCCATATTCGCCATTAGGGGGCGCTACAGGCTATGCCCAAAATTCCCATTTTATGGTCAAAAATGTTCTAATTTGGTATATTGACACTACAGGCCAACAGAAATCCACAAACCAAGAATGTCTCACATTCGCCCTTAGGGGGCGCTAAAGGCCATTCCCAAATTGCAATTTTTTTTTGTCAAAAACTTTCAAATTTGGTACATTGATACTACAGGCCAACAGGAACTCACAAACCAAGATTGGCCCACATTCACCCTTAGGGGGCGCTATAGGCCATGTCAAAAATTCCCATTTTCTGGTCAAAAATGTTCTAATGTGGTACATTGATACTGCACGCCAACAGGAACCCACAAACCAAGAATTGCCCATATTCATCATTAGGGGGCGCTACAGGCTATGCCTTAAAGTCCTATTTTTTTGGTCAAACATTTTCAAATTTGGTACATTGATACTACAGGCCAACGGGAACCCACAAACCAAGAATGGCCGACATTCACCCTTAGGGGGCGATATAGGCCATGTCCAAAATTCCCATTTTCTGGTCAATAATGTTCTAATTTGGTACATTGATACTACAGGCCAACAGGAACTCACAAACCAAGAATTGCCCGTATTCACCATTAGGGGGCGCTACAGGCTATGCCCCAATGTCCCACATTGAAAGTGATGGCATTTCCACCCCATTTTTTCAGTTCTTCTGAAACTTAATGTACATAACTCATTTCTCATTGTAAACAAAAAAGCCTCCAGGATCCATAAGATCCCGGCATCATGGACTTTCCTGTACACTGAAAATGTTTAGTTTAGGATTCAGACAGAAAGACACGTTTTTTGAATTTCTTCATTGGGAGAGTTTAACCCCAACCCTCTACTGAACAATTTTAAATGATTTGCCATTTTGAGGAGGAATCGCATTGCTGCTTGCAGCTATATTTATTATTATTATTATTATTATTCTTCTCCTTGAGCCCCAATATCTCAAAAAGTCACTGGTCAAAAATTTTCTAAATTGGCACATTGATACTCCATGCCAACGGGTACCCCCAAACCAAGAATGGCCCACATTCGCCCATAGGTGGCGCTACAGGCCACGCCCCAAAAAAATATTTTCAAAGTCATGGCATTTCCAAGCCATTTGTCCAATTATTCTCAAACCTGGTGTACATGCCTCATTTCTCATGGGGAACAAAAAAGCCTCAAGGACCCATAACTTCTGCCCTAATGGATTGTCCTGTACAGTGAAAATTTGCCAAAACCTACAAAACTCTTCTTCTCCTGAACCGTAGCTCCAATATACTTGAAATTTGGTACGCATGTGTAGAATTGATGTCTTTGAAAACGTTACTTAGCAAAAATGAATACGATATAAAATGGCTGAAAGGGGCGTGTTTATGTAAATGTCCACATTTAATCAATATATATGTCAATATATCAAATGTAATTTTGACCCAGGGTTTTTCAAACCTAACATTCTTCAAGATAACATCCCTTTGAAGTACTGTGCAAAGAATTGCCCACATTCGCCCTTAGCGGTTCGCTACAGGCCACGCCCAAATGTCACATTTTCAAAATGATGGCATTTTCACCACAATTTTCGAAATATTCTAAAACTTGGTATACTTGCCTCATTTCTCATTGGGAACAAGAAAGCCTCAAGGACCCATAAGGTACGATTAGAAATGGCTGAAAGGGGCGTGTTTATGTAAATGTCCACATTTAATCAATATATAAGTCAATAAATCAAATGTAATTTTGACTGAGGGATTTTAAACGTGACATGCTTCAAGATAACATCCCTTTGAAGTACTGTGCAAAGAATTGCCGACATTCGCCCTTAGCGGTTCGCTACAGGCCACGCCCAAATGTCACATTTTCAAAATGATGGCACTTTCACCCCAATTTTCCAAATATTCTAAAACTTGGTATACTTGCCTCATTTCTCATTGGGAACAAAAAAGCCTGAAGGACCCATAAGGTTCTGCGTGATGGATTGTCCTGTACAGTGAAAATTTGGGAAAACATTCAAAACTCTTCTTCTCTTGAACCGTAGATCCAATTGACTTGACATATGGTACCCATGTGTAGAATTGATGTCTTTCAATTTGTTACTTAGCAAAAATGAATACAATACAAAATGGCTGAAAGGTGCGTGTTTATGTAAATGACCACATTGCCTCAATATATTAGTGTCAATAAACCAAATGTAATTTTGACTCATGGTTTTTCAAACCTAACATGCTTCAAGATGACATAACTATGTTGGCTTGAGAAAGCCAACATATTGTTATGTTACATACATTTATTATTATTATTATTATTAATACTATTTTACTTACTAAAATTTCAACAACCTTACCTCCAAGAGCTTTAATGCTATAAGTACCCAACTTGCCACAGACCTGGGGACTGTTCTGAAGTTTGCTGGAATGTCTTTTTTTACCTGATGCGACTTAAGCTTTTTATATAAATGACGATCAAAAATGTAAAAAATCCCATTGATTTACAATGGCTGAGCAAAAATGCCCCCTCTACTGGATTAATACGGTCTACAAGTAAAATCCCATTCACTTACATTGGCTGAGCAACGAGGCTCCCTCTGCTGGTGTAACTCTGTCTACCAAATGCACTTTTACTGGAGAAATCTCTCTAATGGAGCAATTCTGTCTACTAGTGGGTGGAGCTCCCGACTTTCTCAGCCAGAAGAATTTTGCCTGCGTTTGCACAAAGGTATGTCAATTGTGTGTTTAATGCTTGACATTTCGAACATTCACGCGATTTTATACTATTCATCTCAACAGATGGTAAAACAACTCATATAAATGTTTTCGAGCAGTTTGTGTGAAACAGCGATAATCGTCGCGTCTAACGCACGAGCCCCGATGAGAGTTACTGCACAAGGTCAGTGAGATGTATTTTACTGCTTCCCAGTTTGAATATTCAAGCGATTTTACACTATTCAACTCAACAAATGGCAAAACAACTCAAATAAATGTTTGTGATCAGTTTTGTGTGAAACCGCGAGATGCGTCGCGTCTAACGCACGAGCCCCGATGAGAGTTACTGCACAAATAAGGTCAGTGAGATGTGTTTTACTACTTCCCAGTTTGAATATTCAAGCGATTTTACACTATTCAACTCAACAAATGGCATACAACTCAAATAAATCTTTGC